>OX578285.1:61735441-62195304 GCA_951217055.1 Gerris lacustris
AGCCCTCATTTATTAAAATCGGTTCAGTAGTTTAGGCTGTAGGTGCGTCAACGTAAAATGAAGGAAGAATAAGAATAAGAATAAGAATAAGAAGTCATCAAAACTACCATTTTCAAACCTATTTTTCTCTACTTCTACTTAACCGATTTCGACATTTTTTTTTTACTTTGATCTACAGGACACGGCCTTCAAATATATTAAAAAATTATTTCGGTAGCTTGTATGTATTCCACGCTGCAGACCCTCAAAAACCCTAGTTTGTCACCTACAGTATATATACACTGGCAGCTTTTGTGAAATTTTGACTTTTTGACTTGGCGGGGCGGAACGCTGCTGCGTTCCTAAATAACAAAAACTAAAGCCAGGAACAAAGAATAGAGGTGGAGTCAACGAACAGCAACTGACTGAATGATTTTCGAAAAGGATTTTACAGATATTTCAAAAAGATATTTGAACTAAAACATTTTATATTTTTCAGTAGGATCATTCTTTTAAGCTCTGGAAGAAATTAAATCTTAGTTATTTATCGGTATACTATTAATCTTAGTAATTCGCTCTTAGCAATGGAGATACCTTCCAAAAGTAGAAGGAAAAGCGAGACTGGTTAGGAAACCAAACAATTAAGCAAATCCTAAAATCTCATCCCCTACAAGAAACGTTGGAAAAAAAATAACTTGTGCGGGTTGGCCACGTATCAAGGATGCCACTCGAAAGATTGCCCCGAATGGCGAAAACCAGGAGGCAAGAGACGCACGCAGGACAACGATGTTGGAGACAGTACAAGGAGTACTGCAAAGAAGAGGACTGGACACATGCCAGAAAACTCACACATGATCCGAGAAGGATAACCTTAACACACACAAGGGATAGAAGAGGACCGGATCAGGTAAGTAAGTAATTTATTCTGGTAATCCACCTTTTTAATAATTAAAAATTCATTTTTTGTTGCCCTTTTTTCACAAATGCACATTTTGAAACGACAAATTTACTAGTCTGAAATCGAATTGGCTAATAAGTATTTGTCTGAAGATATACAATGATGGGAACTAGAAAGCTATGTTGCTACTTCTTTTGATTGTTTTTCTTTTTTTACAAAAATAGGTTCATATGGATGTAATTATTTATACATTCCTTTGTCTAAATATATATTAAGACAAAGGAATGTTTAGTCTAATGTACATTGGGACAGAGGAATATCACACATCTGTTTTTATAAGGGGAGTAACAGTCTAAAGAAGAACATTCTGTACGCCTACTTTAGATTGTTGCACCCTTCAGTTTGTTATGAGGGGAGTAAAAGTCTAAAGAAGAACATTCTGTACGCCTACTTTAGATTGTTGCACCCTTCAGTTTGTTATGAGGGGAGTAAAAGTCTAAAGAAGAACATTCTGTACGCCTACTTTAGATTGTTGCACCCTTCAGTTTGTTATGAGGGGAGTAAAAGTCTAAAGAAGAACATTCTGTACGCCTACTTTAGATTGTTGCACCCTTCAGTTTGTTATGAGGGGAGTAAAAGTCTAAAGAAGAACATTCTGTACGCCTACTTTAGATTGTTGCACCCTTCAGTTTGTTATGAGGGGAGTAAAAGTCTAAAGAAGAACATTCTGTACGCCTACTTTAGATTGTTGCACCCTTCAGTTTGTTATGAGGGGAGTAAAAGTCTAAAGAAGAGCTGCTCAGCTTACGATATAAATAATGTTCTAAATAAATAAATGCAGAATATTATTATCTTTACAATCTTAATAAATGTATTTAAAGGGAACCATTCGATATGTAAAAACCACAAATCTAAAGGTAAATTCATGACTAAAGCATGGATTGCCATTTACCACGTATTCTAAAGGAAATGTTTACTGATATTGATAGAGTTTGTGTATACGGGCTGGATAGGGAGCTAAGGACTTGGCAAACACCTCTAACTACATTTAAGCTCTCACACTCATGTTTATACAGAAGGAAAACAGGGGTCAAATGTATCATGCTTCCAACGCTGCAACTGCATTATTAAAACCGAGCTTAGAGATAACGCATGTTCTATGATCTATGTGCATGGTCTGTGAAACATTAATAAATCACAACACTGTACTGGGTCAATGCTTCATCGCTACCAATGATAATATATATATATATATATATATATATATATATATATATATATATATATATATATATATATATATATATATATATATATATATATATATATATATATTATGTGTGTGTGTAGTTATTTTATGTACATTCAAATTTAAACTAGTTGAAATAGGACAACAAGAACTCTTTCCTTCAGAAAAGGTAAAATAAAATTCTTACTTCGATTCCATCATCCGTTGAAGCAACTACGTATATTAGATTATAGACATAATGTATATACGATGTATAAAAGCTGCATCAATCGAAAACACTTCTTGGTACTGACAATACCTCTTTAAATTGAAAATGACTTTTCTCTCCAATATTTGTAAAAAAAAAAATAAAAGAATTTTGAATGACAGGTTTTGACAGATAAATATCTGCTTCCTTTAACTAAAGTGGGAAGAACTACCGTGCGAAAAACAGGCGAAACTTAACGCTGAGAAGAAATAACAGCTGATAATACGCCTACGCGTCTCTTTTAGCCTACTTACCCGTGAACTCTGACATTGAAAACTAAGAAGCCATTTGTATATATATATATATATATATATATATATATATATATATATATATATATATATATATATATATATATATATATATATATATATATATTCTGCGAGAGGAAAATTTTTATAAACTTCGTTATCACATTTCCTCCTCAACAAAAATATAACTTAACAAGAAAGCCCTCAACAAGTAATTCCGATCCTTAGTTTTGTTGGGTTGACTAATTTTGGATGAAAAAAAGAACTGCTTCTATTGCATTCTTTCCTGTAAAAGAACTATTCAACATTTATTAATACTAGAAAAAACAAGTTTCATACTAATTAAAAATTCCAAGAAAATATGTTTTTCTCATATTTATTCAGACTCTAGTCCAAAACAAACGTTGTTTTTTTTCTCGTTTTGTAAATTGCTAAAAACACAAGAGTGAGGCAACAATTAATAATAATGTTCTAGATACGAAGTAAACAATTATAACTCATTACAGACAAAAGAGATTACAAAACAAAGATAAAGCGATGAGATAATTCATACAAATTGAAAACAATTCTCTGATGATATAGAGAACAAGTGTATTATCACTTTGTGATTAAATTGCTTTGCAGTTAACATGAAAGGGGGCACTTTGATATTAATATAGCATTTGCTGAAACCTGGCGCAAGCGTCGGAATAATACTTAAACTTGAAGAGCTACTCTTCAACAAATAAACCAATTATCATTTGTAAAGTTATTAAACACTGGAAAAATAAAATGGATTGCAGCTATTAAGGCTAAAATATATATATAGAATTATCCGTTTTTAAAGTGGCTAAAAAATTGTGGATTTTAATTATCAGGTTAAAAGAGAAAATCCTATTATAATTCTTAAGTTTCGACTCTTACAATATAATTGTTACATACGTTAATATTTTTGATCTCATACTTTGTTTGCTTGATTTCCACATCCTTTTCATAAAACACTTGCCATTATAAGACTAATTTACATTTTCAACAAATGAAATAATTTACATCTAAATTTTAAATGAAATAAAGATATTATTCGGTTCAGAATTATTCGGAACGTGTAACTTTAGCATTAAAGTAATTAACATGACTACTGAGTTTATAGAAAAATGATTACAAATGGTAAAATTGTCTGAATTAACTATTAAGCACAAATAAAAGAAAATTTAACTCTGCAAAACAATATTAACCTTTCGATTCTAGAAACGTAAATCTCAAATTGGAATAAACCTACGATACAGCACTAAAATCAAGAATTGGATTAAAGATTATGGTATTGGTAATAGTACTAGTTGCAACCGTAACATTAATAGGACCGGCGTAGCCATCGCAACTGCGTCTGAAACCAAAAACCTTGGTATTCTAGGGAGGGGAGAGATGTTTCACACTGATGATCACATCGAGTAGATGAGCAAAGTCACTGGATCCCCATCCTGTAATCCTAATCATGTGTTAATCGGAAAAAGAAGAAACAGCAACAACTCTCCTACACAAGTATTATTTACAGAGTACATCCGAAACTATAAAACATAGAACACGCTTTCTCTGAGATATTAACATATACTATGTATGGTTAAATAGTCCGTTCAGGGTGTTGAGGTACCAACTTTTTCAGGCACCCGGGAACCCGGCCACTACCCCCGGCCCTAGACCGCTGGCCCAAAGTTTAGGCCACAAGTCCTAGACCCTATGCCCAATGCCCAGGCCTTAAGTTAACGGCCATTGCCCCGAGACTCCAACACATAGAACATGTTTTTCCTAATGTTATTAGCTCGTCCCACGCCTCCGGCCCGATGGGCCTGTCTAGCACGCTCAAATTTCACGGGGTTGGTCACCGCAAAAGCATGCAAAAATAAAATAGTAAAAATCATATGGATGCAACAGACAAGTGTAAACAATACTGAGTTTCACATGCACATTTAGTCTTTTTTTACTTTTCTCTATTCAATGTTTTCTCTTAAAACATACAAGTGATTTTTACTCAACAAAAAGGCAAGAGTTATTCCTTCTTGAACATAGCCAAATTTGTCCAAATGCAAGCACTATGAGCTTTGCAGGACGATAACTGTGACGTATATCTTAATTTAACTAAAATCCATCAACAATCTTGTATCAAATAATAAGAAAATACTAGGACCATATAAAAGACATCAACGTTTACATTAATTAATATTTGAAGAAGAACAACATGACAAATCAGCTGTTCGGCTTGTTAAGTAACTAAATGCCGCAAGTGCAACCAGGAAATATGTAGTGCTACATTGCCAATTAAGTAATACTATTTATTTTAAAAAAGTAGTGTAAATAAAGGAAATCTAATATTACTGAGTACCGTCAACTCTGTATCATCGTGCACCTAAACTAAGTTCTTAGGGATAACCTAAACTTACAGCATAACCTTACAATTGGCCTAAACATTTCACTAACCATTCTTCTAGTGTTTTATTTATTTACATAAATGATTAATGTTTATTATGAATTGTAATCGAACAAACATTGATTTGAAAGAGGGAGGAAGACTCCTAAGTCATTCATGATAACTCACAGATTGAGTCTATAGTTTGTTTTATACAATAAATTCTCTTAAAAGACCCTAAGGAAAAAGTATCCTATCTTAAGGGGGCTTATACATGCGTTGTGGTATACCTGACTGGTAATACAGTCACCCGAAGCGTGTATACTATCATATTTATGCAGTTATGTAATAACAATAGCACACCCACTTCGGTTTAACTTTACAGGTTTACCTGAACTTTAAAATAAAATCTGAAACAGTAAGACCTCACATTCAGGTCCAATTCGGTCTAAGATGCAAACCTGGTTTAGTAGAGATAAGAAATGTATTAGTAAAGAAGATATATACATGAAGCATACACTAGGTTTCATAAGATGAAACAACTATTGATTATCATAAGAAGTAGTTTATCAGTAGATTTTCTGTAATAGTTTTATTGTAGGTTTCTGGCTGATGTTTTATAAATATCCACTACTTTTAGGATCTTCAGAGTTGTTGAGTATCGTGTCATTATCATGAAATGACAACAAAACTCAAGTCATTAAAGCTTTGAGTAATTCAGTTTATTGTAGCTTAGAAACAATATCATGATTCTCAATATATCTGATGTACTACTAGCAAACATTTCTATTTTTATTTATCATTTATATTTGTTAGGTGTTTATTTATTACTTATGTGTTTATCGTGTTCATTTATTAATTAATTACATTTTTAATGAAATGTAACATGTCCAAACTCTTATATATTAATTGAATTTTTTTTATTATTTTATTGAATAAGTTGCGATTGACACCTTTTAATTTGATTATTGACGTTATGGTTGATGGACCAATTTTAGGTGTAAATAAATAACCTTATGTCATTTTTACTGAATAGTAGTAAGTAATAATTAGTCTCAATTATAATTTTATTTATGGAACTTATTCCTTAAATATTCATATAGATTTACTAAGTTTTTCCAATTGTTGCATTTAAATGTTAATTAATAAGGATTAGAGCAATATGTTACCTAATTTATGGGCATATTGATTGGAATGTTGTCGCTTATAGATTGTATGGTGATTTTATATAAACACTTTATTCAATTGTAGCTCTATGTAGTGAGGTAACCATTTTTTTTTTTTTTTTTTTTTTTTTTTTTTTTTTTTTTTTTTTTTTTTTTTTTTATCATCATTGTGAAATCAAGTCTATGTTAATTGTTACTGTTTACTTTGTTACTGTTTAAATTTAAAATTTCATTAATTGTTTTGAATGATGACGTGTATTAGCAGTAGCTTGATATTTTAATTTATTTTATTTCTTGATAACTTAATTCACTTGACTTTCTCTTATGGAGAAGAAGAATTGTTATAGACTTCATGACCAAACAGCTTATTGTAAGTGTAACTGATTAATTTTAAATTGTGTTGTAATTAGTCCTAAATAATTCTATACTCTTTGTTACTTGTAGTAAGACCTTATTTTTCATTAATTGTTGATTATTGTTATTACAGAAATAAAAAATATGACTGAAGATGACCTTAGTAAGAAGGGTCGAAACGTCTCAGTAAAAATGACATAAGGTTATTTATTTACACCTAAAATTGGTCCATCAACCATAACGTCAATAATATTATTTTATTTTGATTTTGTTATTATTTATTTATTTTTATTGTTTATGTGTTTATTTATTATGTTTTGTGTTTATTTATCATATTTATTAGTAGAAATTTATACTAATTTCAGACTAACTATACGTAATATTTACGTGGTGACTTAATGAAAAATAATTGTCAATCCTCATTAACGCATCGGGTAAAACTGAAGCGAGTGAATCAAATTATAAGTAGCAAATACTGCAACGGGAAGGTCTATATAGACTCTAGAACTCTAGACCAAGCACTGCTAGAGAGTAGAGATTGTGTGGTTTAAAGTTTTTCTGTGATTTACATTTATCTAAAACTGTAAGTAATTTTTACGTACATTTAGCGTTCTAGGGCTAAGGACAATATGCTAAATGTTCACCACTAATACAAAATCATAATAATATAATCATTTATACTTCGAAAAATGCAAAATGTATTACACACACCCTCAAAACTTCCATCTGATTATAAACTTATTTTTAATTATTACAAATTTTAGTTTATTAAATAAAAATTATTATAATCGGGGTAAGAAAAAAGTTTTTAATGTAAACGTTACAAGGAAAGTCCAAAGCCAATTATAAGTTGGGTATGTTAAATGAAAACAAAGAATTCCCTCTAAACATTGTATAATTATAAACTACAGGTGAACTTATTATACAATGTTTATATGTTTAAAATGTTTAACAATTAATCATTTTAATTACATAGGACTTTAAATTAGTTCTGGAACCATTGGATTTTTATAGGACCACCATTTTTTTTTTTTTTAAATTTTATAAGTAAGCATTTTATCAGATTGTCATTGTGTCATTAAATTTAACTTTTCAATACACTTTTTTTAAGTTAGCGTTCCTACATTGTCCAATAAATAATTTTTAAAAATTAAGCATTTTATACGACTGTATTCGTTTTGATTTTTTATAATGAATTGGCATCGTCGTTAATGTATTGTACAATTTTTTCTCTATTAATTTTTACTTCATTCAGCAACGAGTATTTGTCACAAAATTAACCAGCTGCTATCTTTAATCGTTTTTTCAAACAAATTTTCAACACAAATGAATACATTTTACAGTATGAAATAATTATAATACTAATGTGTATCCTTAATATCTTTCATTTAAATGTTTTTACGTTAGTGTAAATATATATAATGGGACACATGCGCAGTCGGTCGATTTCGAAGATGCAAGATCTCTATTAATACGTTATAATAATGTAAATAAAAAGGCATACTTAAATTGTTATCCGTAAACTGTCATTAGCGTGTCCATATTTTAATAAAAATAATTTAAATTATTCTGAAACTGTTGCGTGCCTTGTAGAATAACAGAATGCTTACCTGAAACAAATAGAATAAAATTACAGTTATTAATAGGAATAAGAAAAAAACAATTTTTTCTAACATAATGTTTTAAAGACAAGTTAATAGTTAACAATGACAACCGTGCCTTAATTTATTAATGGTAAGAGCACTGATGTTGAGCAGAATGGAGCGTGGTTGAATCATGGTTACGACTACAGAGGGAAAGTCTCATGTATCATCAATACATGAGCAGGCGGAACGTGCTATTAAGGCGTTTTAACCAGAAGATCCAATAGCAGCAGATTTGTAATTTGATTTCAAGAGAGGTAATACATGTGCTTCGCTAATAGAACGTGACCACATTAATGCTACTGAGAAGAAACAGTATCTCCTATCCACAATGCTGAGAAAGGTTTTATATTTTATTTTAAATGAAACCATATTATAGTAAGTATCAATGGATTAAAGTTGTATGCAATATATCTCAAAACTAGAGTAACAGGAACAAGTGTCATAAGAGAAAAACTTATAAGAGAAATATAGACATTTTATCTCTGTCTAGATGCGTAGAAAGTGATTCTAGTAGTTGTATTCATTGCGCATGCGCGTTTCATAAGAATTGAAAGAATTCTTCACTTTATCCCAAGATTAGCGTGTTTGTTTACATTTAACAAAACTAATTTGCTGTTTGCTTAATTAAAGTAACTGTTTTTTTCTGTATTTAATATTAAAATCCAACAATCGTAGATAATGTACGGAGTACGATACGCCACTCGTGCGAAAACTCGTGTGGTTTTACTACCCTCGATGTCGCTCGGGTGCAAACTCCACGCTCGCATGCAAAATGCTACTTTCCGCACTAGACGCAAACTGATCTACTCGATATTAATTTTACGATTGAGCGACTTTTAAATAATATATCAATGTATAGTTAAAAGCTGAATTTTCGTGCGTAATGTATTATGTCAAGAAGCATGTGTATCTGTCTGTATGTCATTCTGTACTGTTCCAAGAACTTTTGAATCAAAATCGATAAAAACATGAACTTTTGCAGTAGGTATTAAAGATCTTTTTGACACACATGAAAAAAATAGTGAACTCAAAATTGTCAGCCGTTCAAATCCAAAATGGCGGATAATTCAAGTCACGCGTTTTTTTTTAAATATTGAGTGGGGTGTCAAATGAAAAGTATTAAAGACTAAATTACAAAAAATATATAACAATTGTGGGAATTGTTTCATTTTTCACGCCACTTAGTAAAAAAAAACATTAAATTTTTGCAAGCAAGTAGGAATCAACTTAAAAATTTGCGATGTTCTAGTCAAACTGGTTCCGGAGATATCACTTTGACAAATTTATTATCAGCCGCCATATTTAGTCAAAACGACCTATTGGAAACCCTTTTATATAAGTTGTTTATGGCATAAAAGGAAGGCTAACTTAAAAATTTAAAGGTTCAAGTGATATTTGTTCCGGAAGTATCGTCATATCATGTTTCCCTTATAAATGACTGCCATTTTGAAGCAAGATGGTGGATGAAAAAAAGATTGCTTAGTGAGCACCTAAGAGGTATGAGGAACCTACCATAAAATTTCAGGGTCATAGGTCCAGAGGTTTTAGAGATATCGAGATTAGTAAGTTGTGAGTAGTCAAACATTATAAAAGTATAAATACATGTATTCTTTATTTTTTACTTACGGCGATTTCTTTTTTAAATGCAGACAAATCTCAACTTACTAAAATTCGTATTTAATAAATAAATTCCCTAAAAACGAAATAAAATTGCATTATTTAAGAGACATTGAATAAGAGTATTTTTTAAATTCACTTTTAATTAAATAAAGTAATTCAACTGATGATACAGTAGAATATACTAAACATTATTGTACTCTTATTTTCAGTTAAATTAAAATGTAAAGGATAAATTTATACATTTGCAAGAATGGCAGTGGGGCGAGAGGCGAGGCGAATGTATAGACAGACAGTTCACTCTTCATTTGCCTGCACAATCGCCTCGACACTTGTGCCGTTCGTGCTGGGAGCGGTTTTTTTTGGGACAAGTCAAAGGCTTGATCGACGAGGCGAACACTAAATTCACGTTAGTTGGGCGAACGGACAAATGTCATTCGTGAGTGACGAGCGCGAATGTGTAGATGCGCTATTAGATGCAATAAATAATTAATGCAACTAAATCATTTCTAGCGGTTACTTTGGTGGCGATATTTTGACCTATCCAGTCATTATCAAGCCTGAAAACGATAATTAGAATAATATATACAACAAATTGCACTAGTATAAACAGGAGGAAAAAACTAATAAATAGTCTACAATTATGAAAGAATAAACGTTTGAAGCTCTGGAGCTACACTCATAGAGATAAGTTTTAGTAATTTTAATGTCAGAACTTATTGTTCCGTTGTCATATATTTATTATTATACTACATAAAGTCGTCTATTTACATCAGTCATCTCCATTCTAGAAAACAAAACCAAAAAACAGCTGCACAGCAACTATTAAGAGACATTATCCAATGGTATTTTTAGGGTCCGAGGTGGTTAGAGGCAAAACCAAGGACCGTTATATTTTCCTGCGTGTGTCTGTCTGTCCGTCCTCTCGGGTGCTCTCACGGCTACACCTTTCGTCTGATCACTTTGAAATTTGGAATGTATGTGTCTTGCATCTGCCCACATATTTTAAAAATATAGCGACTTAAAAAAAATATTTTTCAAAAAAATTAGGGTAAAAAAAACTTAAGGGTTAATTTTTTTTTTCGACACCATGAGGGGTATCATATGAAAGGGTACGTCGAGCTGATTACAAAAATATATAATTATTTGGTTATAACTTTGATAGGGCGAGCGTAGGCGAGTTTGAAACGTGCCCCACCCCCTCTATCTCGCTTATGTGAAGTGCAAAAAATCTGAAAAAATTCCTGAACATTCTTCGACCAAAAGTAAAGATATCACTTTTTGGAAATTTCGAAAAAAATATTATTTTATTTTTTATTGACAAAATACGTTTTTTTTATAATTATGGTCTTTTCGATGTATTTATATGGTTGTAGTCCGGTTCAGTGGCAAAAAAATACTTTATCAGAGTGTGTTTTGAGAATATCAGACCCTTAGAATGGTTCAAAGTAAGCTTTTTAGCATTTTAAAAAACACTGTTTATACACTTTACAGTTAAACACTATATAGTGTGGCCTGCGGACCCTCGCTGTGTGCTGACTAGCACACACTTGACTACAGAGCCTCGCTGTGTGCTGACTAGCACACACTTGACTACAGAGCCTCGCTGTGTGCTGACTAGCACACACTTGACTACAGAGCCTCGCTGTGTGCTGACTAGCACACATTTGACTACAGAGCCTCGCTGTGTGCTGACGAGCACACACTTGACCTGTTTATTCTTTATAAATTATCATTTTGTTTAAGACATTATGATTCAATTGGGAAAGGGATGAGATGTTTTTTTTTTTGCTTTATCGTCTTTTAAAAACTTTATGTTATATTTTAGCTTTGTTAAACCTATATCCATTGTATTTAATAGAATTTAGTATAAAAATAAAGAAAAAAAAAGGTTTTGTTTAAAACATCAAGAAACCAGAGATAATAATGTTATTTTTAAAACAAACCGAATGCAGGTGTAGTGTAGGGTGACGACAGATGGTGAAGTCAGTTCCACGAATCTTTCTCTATTACTATAACAAATATTTATTCCTTTCTTTTTTTTTGCTTAAACTCTTTTAATTATATATATATATATATATATATATATATATATATATATATATATATATATATATATATATATATATATATATATGTATATGTATATATATATATATATATATATATATATATATATATATATATATATATATATATATATATATATATATATATATATATATATATATATATATATATATATATATATATATATATCTATAATATAAGTGGCAATGTCCTGATTGACTGACTGACTGACATAGAATCAACGTACAGCAAAAACTGCTTAACCGAGAGACTTGAAATTTTGAGGATATACTCGGTTCGTATCATAGGCATCCACTAAGAAAGGATTTTGCGAAATTTTTATTTTTGTACCCAGGGGTACGGGGTACAAATGTCAAAGTAATGAATACTTTTAATGATGCATATCGTTGAAAAGCTCTTTAAAAGTATAATAATTGTTGTTATGTACAGTTTTGTCATATTTTCATTTAGGAGAGGGTAAAATGGAAAAATATGTAAAACTACATCTTATATAAATGAAGAGTGTCTATGAGAGTCTTTTATACAAATCTGCAGTTTATCCCAATTTGATGAATTTACACACTTTCCTTCAAAACACGGGGAAGGTCACTGCCTACATGAGATTATGAAGTTAAAATGTTGGTACACAGGGGTACGGGGTACAAATGTCAAAGTAATGAATACTTTTAATTATGCATATCGTTGAAAAGCTCTTTAAGAGTACAGTAATTGAGTAATAGTTGTTATGGACAATTTTAATATATTTTCATTTAGGAGGGGGTAAAATTGGAAAAATCTTTTATAAGAGTATAAAAGGGTAAGTCTTGATTTAAATTTTGTTACACAGGGGTATGGCGTACAAACGTTCGGAAAGCCCTTATAGAATGCAGTAATAGTTGTTATGTACATTTTTGTTATATTTTAATTTAGGATGGAGGGAATTGACTTTATCCAGTTTCCAGCCAAATAGTAAGAAATTCATTGGTTGTATGACATAATCCCATTAGAAATGAAGTTTTATACAAGTAAACTTAAGATGACAAGGTGCAAGTTAACCTAGGTGTGTGTGACGTAAAATGCACTTCTTTAAAATGCTAAAATAAAATCTACGAGTGTACACGTAGTATAATAATTTCTAAGTTAAATTGATAACGGCCGATAGGGATTTTCAAATGTTATCCCAAAGGGGAGCATATATGGATAAAGTAAGAAAAAAAGGGGAATTGAGCCTAGACCGATCTTCTATAGTTAGGAAGTTAATACTTGATAAATAGCTCTTATTTTAGATGTAAGCACTTATAAATAATAAAAGATAATTCCAATTTCAACCAAGGGATGGGTGAAGACATGGGGGGGGGGGGGGTCAGAAGGAATATACCGCTGCCTTTCCCGGAAAGTTGTCTTAAGAATCTTTCTTCAGTAGTGGGAATCAATTACTAATTTGGGATATTAGCAAATTATCAGGGGAGGGGGTATAGAAATAAGGGAAAAGGGTAGAATACTAGATATTCTCGCTTAGTAAAATAATTTAAATGTTTCTTGATGGTAGTTTATAAACCCATCAAATAGAAAAAACACACCCCGTAGCGAAGCACGGGTATCCAGCTAGTATATATATATAAGAGGCTATTCGAGGCCAAAGGTTATCCGGTTTATAACAAATACTTATTTCATATAATAATGCACGAGGGTGAACATTACTTTAAAGTACAGTAATTCACAATAAAAATTGTTCTATAACACATAAAATAAAAATGTCTTAAACATAGGTTTAAGGGAACAACGTGTGTTAGTATTAAAAACTGCATTAATCTTTAGGACAGGATGGACCTTCATAATGATTGCTTACATAATTGGTTAAATCTAGTAATTTATTTTCTGTTGGGATTGTTTTTGCTTCATATTTCTTCAGTTAATTACTGATAAGTGTTCATAATTTAGCCAGATAATAATACTAACCCATAAAACCAAAGTTTTTATTATAAATCCTTTATATATGTATACATGTATTTTAGTTGGGTGAGTTATCGCCAAGTTGGTTTGATGCTTTGAAAATGTTCATATAACAATTGAAGAATTGTTTGACAGAGATTTTGTGGCATCACTTCATAATTATGACTAGAGATGTTAATAGAATATTTTCACCACAATTGTATACATACAATTATTATAAAATTGTGGTGACAAAAGTTTTGGTGTTACTTTCTACTAACCTCTCAAGACTAAATTTGATAACAATCATAGTTATTGAGTTTTTTCCATGCAACGTCGTTAATAATTGTATGTTCCTAAAATTCGATAGAATGAATTTGTATTGGTGCAGAGTCTATATCAGGGATGGGAGGAACGGTTCCATGAGTGGAACGAGTTACAACGTTTCGTTCCAAACCAATAACTAGTTCCAGGAACTAGTTATTTTTGGAACGTATCAGTTTATGTTCCAAAGAAACAGTTTCTCTTATACTTCACGTGTTCCTGAAGTCTAGTCCATGTTCGTTCTACAATAAGTTTCGTTTCTTTATTAAATAGTTCCACTCTTCACTGACGCTGACGATGAAAAGTTGAAATTAAATACAAACTTTATAATAATATTATTAAGATCTCTTTATTAAGTTAAATATAAGATCTTTTTATCTTATATTTTTTTATAGTGATATTTTAATTGCAACCAAGTAAACAGTATAATAAAAATGTTTATGATACAACATTATGGTAACTACTTAAAAGCATATTTTATACCAGTATAAATAATATTTTTAAATACTAGAATATGTTCTTTCCATAACGAGATCCTAAAACTAAACAAAAAACAAATTAAATTTCACCTGTTTATTTCGTATATTTACTAACTATTTACTAAAGCGGAAAACAAAACTAAAAAAACGAAAAGAGTGGCGAAGGGCGAAAGTGACAAGAGGAAGTTGACTATGGACCTAAAAGAAAAAAAGCGGCAAAGAGGCATCAATGTGTCTGAAAGAGAAAAAGATAACGCTTGACTATAACTGGAGTGATTCCGAGACTCGAGCTCTCATCCCCACTCCATTACTCTACTCTACTATACAAGATAACATAAGACACACACGTTACGTTCCAGCTTGGCTGGAACTGGAACTTGGAACGAAACTATAGTTTTCGTTCCTCGCGAAACGAATCTTTTACGTTCCCTCCGAGTTACAGTTTCGTTACGTTATCTCGTTCCCGTTTGGTCTTTTCAGTTACGTTACACGTTACGTATTGGCACTTGGAACGAAGATCATTAGTTTCGTTCCAAGAGAAACGAGTTTTTAACGTTCCCTTTAAGTTAGTTGTTTAGTTTCGTTACTGTTTTCTCGTTTCCGTTTCCTCTTTAATCAGTTACGTTTCGTATTATTTTGCTCGATAATTCTTAAAAGATATTATTTTTTGTAAAATGGTGGTAACAAATTTGTATCGAATTCAAACAATAAAAATTTATTAACTAAATGAAACTCGACAGTATAATAAAAACTTCAAAGTCGTTCCAAAAATAACGTAGTTCCATGAAATCTTGGAACGATTGGAACCGTTCCAACACTGGAACTAGTTATTTTTATAGTTACGTTCCGTTCTGCCCATCCCTAGTCTATATGCCAAAATGCAGCTTGATTGGATGGCTAGAAGAGGGTTAACTAATAGGGTGGGCCAAAAAAACTCATTTTTTTATTTCGAAGTTGTAATAGCACGGAAAAGTTGCGGATTATATAGACTAAAAAAAGGGGAAAAAAATTATCAAAATCGGTTGACATCTTCCGGTCGCGCATTGGCCCTAAAGTTTGACAAAATATGAAAAAACTTAGTTTTTGGAATTAGATGTTTTCGTAATGTAATAGTTTGTAACGTCTTCAAATAGAGCCTAAAAACATTGTGTTTTAATTTGGTTTATATCAGTTGATATCTTCCGGTCACGCATTAGCCCCAAAATTTGCCAAAATATTGAAAATTTCACATTTTTACGAGTTTTTTTATATCTTTGATCAACTTTTTTTTTAAACGTAATAATTATAATATTTTTATTTTTGAACATGGTGAATATATAATCCCTATATATATATCCCCCATGGTGAATATATATGGTGTGAATAAATAAACAACTTCGGGTCGCGCAATGACCCCAATGCTATAGAAATACAGTACCTGAAGAAAAATAGTTAGGCCTATGACATGATGGATTATAGTTATAACAGTAACAACGGGCATGGTACTTTTGCAACTTGCTCTATATTTAAAAAGCTTAAATATTTAAGTTACAGTATAGTTTTTGACAATAATAGTATATTATGTTACAAGGCTGTGAAGTGAGTTTTTTCTTTACCGCGGCAATTACATTTACTGTCGAGCGAAGCGAGACAGTAAATATTGCCAAGGTAAAGAAAAAACACTTCAAAGTCGCGTAGCATATGCTATTTTTTCCGAGGTAGCAGACAATGAAAAAACATTAAATATTAATCACTAATCAATATATAATAATAACAAATATTAGTACATACTTAAGACTTAAAAAAAGAAACCTTAAAATGAGGTTACACTATATGAAAAGATAAATAAAACGCATTGACATCTAGCGGATTTTTATCGTACTAGAAGCATTTCTACAAAGACTGCAGCACTACTAACGGAAGTTTTGACAACTACCCGCCGTAAAGAAAAAAATCTTTTACGTCCTAGGCACTAAAATATTTTTTCTTTACAAGTGGAGTAATGAAAAGATTTTTTAAGTCCACGTAATGAAAAAATGGATTTTAGCTATGTTTTTTAGGCTCTAAAGTTACTATTTCACAGCCTACCACGGAAAAACTTACTTTTATAAAAAATAAAAAACGAGTTGTGAATAAATAGTCCATATTAGTTGAACCTGTCTATTAGTACTTTTCTCTATTTTGTAGCCGAAAGTACTTTGAAGACTGATTTGCTGGTGAAGTATGGCATGGATGATCTGGACAGCAGAGTGGTTCTTGTAAATCCGTCTCGAGATTCAGCTCCACAAATTTTTCCTGAGGCTTCCGTGACGAGTTTTACACTGCATTCATCAGTCCGCGTGTAAACTGGGAATTGCTTGAAACCAGTCACTGATTGAGTCCTGAGTCACTGTCGATGTGCGATTTGATCTCATATTCACTGAATTCTGCCAACAATGGGGGAGAAGATAATTCACAGTCCATCCAGTTAGTCATTTCTGAGTATTTTTGCGCATTGAAGTGGATTTTTGGGTGGCGTGAATGTTCTTACTGTGTTCCTTCTTGAATTTATTTATCTGAAGGCCTTGCCTTCAGAATTCTTCGAAGTTCAAGCTCTCTTATGTGTTTCTTGTCATCTTGAGTCATGGCTAACAGTAAGTGTTCTGGGTGGACGAAAAAAACCATTTCATTCGATCACAGGGTCGATATCATCAAGCAAAGGTTTTGGCTAATACCTGGTAGATTGAATTGCTTGGTAAACAAGTCTCGGACCGTCTGTGTTGCTAAAACATACGGTGGAATAGAAAACAGTAAGAAAATTCACGCCACCAAAAATCAATGCGCAAAAATACTCAGAAATGATTAACTGGATGGACTGTGAATTATCTTCTCCCCCGCATTGTTGTCAGAATTCAGTGAATACGAGATCAAATCGCACTTCGACAGCGACTCAATCCCTGACTGGTTTCAAGCAATTCCCAGTTCACACGCAGGCTGTTGTTGAACGCTGTGTAAAACACGTCACGGAAGCCTCAGGAAAAATTTGTGGAGCTGAATCTCGAGACGGATTTACAAGAACCACTCTGCTGTCCAGATCATCCATGCCATACTTCACCAGCAAATCAGTCTTCAAAGTACTTTCGGCTACAAAATAGAGAAAAGTACTAATAGACAGGTTCAACAAATATGGACTAATATAATCATAACTCTGTTCTTCTTTTTTATAAAAGTAAGTTTATTGTTAAAAACTATACTGTAACTTAAATATTTAAGCTTTTCAAATATAGAGCAAGTTGCAACAGTACCATGCCCGTTGTTACTGTTATAACTATAACCCATCATGTCATAGACCTAACTATCTTTTTTCAGGTACTGTATTTCTATAGCATTGGGGTCATTGAGCGACCGGAAGTTGTTCATTTATTCACACCATAATATAACACAATGTTCTTATGTTCAAAAATAAAAATACTATAATTATTACGTTTAAAAAAAAGATGATCAAAGATATAAAAAAAAACTCGTAAAAATGTGAAATTTTCAATATTTTGGCAAATTTTGGGGCTAATGCGCGACCGGAAGATATCATCTGATCTAAACCAAATTAAAACACAATGTTTTTAGGCTCTATTTGAAGACGTTACAAACTATTACATTACGAAAACATCTAATTCCAAAATTAAAAAAAATAATCGCAAAAACTAAGTTTTTTCATATTTAGTCAAACTTTAGGGCCAATGCGCGACCGGAAGATGTCAACCGATTTTGATAATTTTTCCCCCCTTTTTTTAGTCTATATAATTCGCAACTTTTCCGTGCTATTACAACTTCAAAATAAAAAAATAAGTTATTTCGGCCCACCCTATTAACTAACCCTTCAAAGATTTTGACGACAGACATCAGGCACAAACAAAAGTGAAGTTAATAAACGATTTAAAAATCAATTATTGATTGATGTCGCAACCTTGATTATTATAATTTTTATAGGAACGTTGCACTTCATAAGAAATATTGATTTATTTATCTGATATTAATAATACATAGTTACATGATATGTACTTTGATAATCCGGGAAATTAATTTTGTTTATTTACAATTTACAACCAGGTTTTTTTTTGTTAATTTTATCCTATTTTACAAAATTAAATAAGAGAAGTTGCGGCATGATCTAAATTCAAAATCATTAATTTACAATAATCGTTATTGAAATAAACTACATCATAAATTATTGTCAAAGTTTTTTTTTTTGTTTTTAGTTTGTTAGCTGGGAAGAAATTCTACACGAAACTATAACTAAATAATAAAATAACGAATCAGAAATAACTAACATAATAAATAATACATTATATATATATATATATATATATATATATATATATATATATATATATATATATATATATATATATATATATATATATATATATATATATTGAAACGAATCGAGTGGTGCATCCCTTGACGGTCCGCCCTTATCGAACCAGAGAGGGGCATAGAAGCTCCGGGGACGTTGAGAGAACAACGAGGAGGGGGCAGTCGACCCATGACCACAGTGAATTATTTATGTGGTCAGAGTATGGGTAATAGACCTAATTTAATCACCAAGTAAGCGGACATTTTGTTGCATCTATCAACGATAAATAATTAAACCAATATATCGAGAAACAACGATTACGCCCGGGAACGAAACTACGAAATCATCCCGGCACTACCCGGACACCAATTCTCCGTTAAGGGTTGTTAACAAAATATTTATTTTTATTTTGCCTATTACAGTTAAATAATAAATTATTACAAAATATTATTATTTTATTCACAATATCCATTTAACAAGAGTTAAAACATTTCAATATATATATATATATATATATATATATATATATATATATATATATATATATATATATATATATATATATATATATATATATATATATATATATATATATATATTATATATATAGAAAACAAACAAAACTCAGGTTTCAGTCACAAAAATCGTCTTTATGTTACAATCCCGACGTCGGGATTGTAACATAAAGACGATTTTTGTGACCGAAACCTGAGTTTTGTTTGTTTTCTGTTTATATTTACGGTCTAGAATTTATTCATATATATATATATATATATATATATATATATATATATATATATATATATATATATATATATATATATATATATATATATATATATATATCATGCATACATACACATGATTATACTTATGTATATACAACAGTCTATATCATATATTACAGTCGGTGTACGTTTTCAAATAGTTCCTTATTATTTCCTTTGTTGAATAACTTAAACTTTTTTAAATTTTATAAAATTTATTATACACAGCTTCCTTAAAAAGATAAAAATATTAAGTCAGGAGTGAGCCCCAAAAGTTGATTTTCTTTCGGAGGAATGGCTGTGAGAAGAATACTAATGCTTACAACGAAGGGGTGAGCGCTAGCGGTGGCCTTCGTAACTAAAACTCTCTTTGAATGTCCTTAAGTCTATAATAATCTCCAATCAGGAGAAGCTGTAAGAACTCGAAATTATTACCCCGATTATAGATTGGCTTTAATAGTAGGTCAACAAAATGCAACTAAAATACTCGTAAGCTAGTAGTACTAACATCGACGAGGTGTATAAAGCGCTAGCGGCGGCCTTCGTAACTAACCATATCTTTGAATATCCTAGGCTATAATAATCTCCAATCAGTAGAAGGTATAGGAACTCAAATTATACCCTGAGTTAAAGATTGCCTTCAAAGTCCTAAAGTATATAATAATCATTCAATAGAGAGAACTTAGAATAACAAATATTAAATTGCCTTTAATAGTAAGATCAAATAAAAAGCTACAATTTCCTCATAAATATAGACTTTGTTGAACTTAATAATATATTGTTTAATACTGACCGATTTTGACCACTTTAGTTTCTAACATCTTATTTACTATTGAAAGCATATTAAAAGCATTACTTCCCTCAAGCGAATGAGTCAAATAATGTCTACAGTCTGTGCCAAATGAGTGTTAGTGCATTGACAGCTCATGTAAGTAGAAAATAAACTGGTCAAATGAGTGCTGGTTAGCACACAGCGAGTGTCCGTAGGCAACACAGTATTGTAGTAACCTCTTGTAGTAGATGGTGCTTTTTTAAAATGCTAAAAAGCCTACTTTGAACTATCCTATGGGTCTGATAATCTCAAAACTCATAATCAAACTTCTCAAGTATTTCTTGCCAGTGAACCGGATTATTAACATATAAATACATCCAAAAGAGCATAATTATAGAAATACATATTTTATCAATAAAAACCATTTTTTTCGAAATTTCCAAAAAGTGTACTTTTACTTTTGGTCGAAGAATGTTCAGGATTTTTTTTTCAGATTTTTTGCACTTTACATAAACGCTCGCCCTATCAAAGCTTAACCAAAAATTATATAATTTTTGTAATCAGCTCGACGTACCCTTTCATATGATACCCCACACGGCAAAAAAAAAAAAAAAAAAAAATACATATATTTTTCAACCCTAAGTTTTTTACCCTTATTTTTTTGAAAAATCTTTTTTTTAAGTCACTATATTTTTAAAAGGTGTGGATAAGTACTATATACGCATATATTATGCTAAATTTCAAACTGATCGGACGAAAGGTGGAGCCGTGAGAGCGGCCGGACGGACGGACACACGCAGGAAAATATAAAAGGGGGGGGAGGGTATATATTTTTCTGCGGGGGAGGGGGGGGGGGTCCATGGGTTTGCCTATTCACCCTAAAAAATGGGGTGGGGAGCCAATGAGAGCTCAGGATTAATTAATAGCCTGAGCTGCAGTGATAATAACTTAATAATTATGTCTTTATATACGAGGTTTATTCGACTGATAGTCACTCCATAAGGCGATGGAGCCAATCGAATTTTATCCACTAAATATAAGCCGTCCGTCCATAGGCTGTTGCGCCACGGCTAATTTTACACCAATAAGTTACTTGGTCAAATTATTATTATTGTATATTTTCCTATATTAGCTAGAGAATGGCTTGAATAGTAGATATATTTTTCGATGAATATACTAATGAAATAATGTTAATGCAATGTAACCTTAATTAATAATTTAATACTAAAATACTCAAAGTAAATCGCGAGGTCATTATCTCTTCAATCGATGCAGAGGATTGTAAGGGATTGTACGGGCAAATGAGTTTCGAAAGAGGATTTATATTTAAGGACAGAGTGAGGTCGCGAACAAAAGAAAAAATCGCGGATTTCATTGGATAAACAATAAGGAGTACTAGCTATAATTCAGAGGATTTAAGATTGTAAGGAATTGATGATTTAGGAGTTAAAGCGTTTGTGGCAACCGCAGTGTTCAATTCCGTATGTCAATGCGGCTTAATAAATATATAATATACTTTGTTATACTGAATCGGAGCATTACCATATCTACTAGGAATAAGGGGAAATTGTCTGCATCGATTTTTAGTTTTGAACTTGTTTAAGAAAATTCAGCTTTCAAAAATTTCTGATGATTAATTGTCATTTTCAAAAACCAATAAACTTAAAAGATAAAAAATATGACTGTTTACGGTGAGAGTTTGTAACTTGAAAAATGATCAAGAAAATGTAGCTAAAAAAAAATAAAATGAATCGGTTCGAGACAACTAAGACACACTTTCTCATACACGAGTGCATAATTACTAAGCCCAGTGTTTTCCATTTATTAGTTTTTGTGGGTACATTTAATTATTATTGAACATTTTATCAAAATGTACCCTAAATCTCCATGGCTGGGAATCGAACCCTGCTCTCTGTCAGCGTTTAAAGCTATTTTCTCAGGAACTAGATTTTGCCCGGGAAAACGGTATATATCGTTAGATTCGTATTAAAAATAACTACACTTAAGACTTTTTAAATAAAAATCATCGGAACCGTTTTCAAGATTCTTTTGTTTTTCACGTTTTATCAAAGTTTTTTTAATAAAACAAATACGAATCTAACGAATTTTTTTTTTGGAAGGGGGGGGGGGGGGAGCGCCCCCAACCTTTCACCCTCGTGGTATGATTATTCTGAACATGTATGCCAAATTTCGTCCAAATCGGCCCAGTAGTTTAGGCTCCAGGCGTCTGCAGACAGACATTTTTAACAACAACTTTTTGGACTCAGGGGACCTTAAAACGTGTAAATCCATCAAAATCTCAAAATCGAATTTTTGCGCCATCACAATACTTTCTCTCATATAAAGAGAAAGTAAAATAAGTAATAATAAGTAAAAATAAAAAAAAATAAAAAAAGTATTTAAGAAAAAAAATTGATTTTAAGTCACTGTTATTCAAAGAGAAGTTTCACGTGAAGCATTAAACATTGACCTTTGATAATGTACGAGTTCAATCGCATGAATGGAATTCCAACAAAGGGTGCTTGGTTAAGTATACGCCTTCATGCCTTTTTGCCATATTATACAATGTAAAAGCTAGTTTAGTTCTAATTTACGCTCTTACGAAAATATACCCTGTTTGCATTTTAAGTTCTTAACACAGAAATTAAAAAAATAAAAATAAAAAATACTAAAAGCACAACAACTGTTAACTGGGTTAGGTTTTTTCCTCTTCAAGTGCGAATGATTTTATTTTAAAGCTACTTGTTTTTAGTGGTAAGAATATGCGACTTTACAACAGTTTAAAATGTCAACATTTAATTGAGAAAATACCAAATAATATAATAAAATAAATACAATTCCTTTACTTCTCTAGTTTATGTTCATGGTTCATATTTAGCATGTACTATTCAATATTCATAAACAATAATTAGATGAGATCTGAACTCTCTATTAGAGGTGAATAATATTTTGTTTAAAAAATCGCTCCAAAACAACTCAGACTAACTTTCTCTTATAATCTCGGTCCCAAATCCCCCAAAAAAAAGATTATTATATTGTTATCTGTACAGACAGATACGCGTGTCTGTCTATGACTGTGACCCCACCTTTTAGTAACGTTCCTAAAGAACTTTCCAAGTGAAGTGAGAGTTGCACCCGGCACTACCGTCTACTCCAATCATTATAATTAACTATAAGTTAGCTTAATATTAAATACTTATTGGATCTCGCTTCAATGATATAGCTACGCGATGCCTAGTTAATATACATATTATTTAAAATGTGTTCAGGCGGCTGTTTATAATCAGATTTAATATGTACTATTATTATTACATATTTATATTTGTACTTAAGCCATTAAGATTTTTAAATGTTGTATTTAGATCATACCTTGACGACAGGATAATTACAAAAAAATGTATCATAAATAAATAAATAAACTATTGTAATAATGTCATATATATATATATATATATAAATACAAAAACAAAAATTTTTTTAGACATAATAAGAAAATAGAAAATAATGTGAAAAATCCAAAGAAGTCAATCAATTTCAAAATTGCCAAATGCACGATTCACACTCACAGCACGTGACTAACTAACTAATAAATAACACTATGAATGCAGAAACTTTGGAGTACAATAGTCAAGAGTTAGACTGTTATCTCAAAGCCGACTTACTACTATACATTTTCAAAACAACGGAGTTTGATAATTGTGAACTGGAATTGTATTCAGCCTGGAATCAATAACAGGAGAGCACCGTTGTTCTGGAAATATCAACAATTGATATTTTTACGTTACATTTTATAGTTTTCCAGAATTAAATTAATTTTAATTGAAACTGTTTATTAAAAAATAGTATAATCGAATTTTGAGATAGTACCCCGATACATTTGATTATGAAATGTAAAAATAATAAGAATGTATAATATTCGTATTGTATTTATGTTTTTCTTTACGATGATCAATTATTTTGCAACATGTTTTAATCTCAGTAAATTAAACTACAGTCGGTCCTCCATATAAAAAAATTATCGTATAGTTTTGTTTTTTTTAGAAATAATAAGTGAGCTTGAAAGAGTACCCATTACAGAACTGCTTCATCTAAGTCTTCATACATAGAATCTCTAGATATTTCTGTTAAAATATCCATTTGTGTCGTATAATTTAAATATTATTCCTTTAGTTTTAGTAGAACTTGTTTCTTGCCAAACCATCCCAGATTACCTCGCCGCCTGAGGAACCAGTGGCCTAGAGATTTGCTGAATTTGTAATACAGGGTGGTCCAAAAGTCTCCCCCCCCCCCCCCCTTTTAAATTTTGAACGGTTTGAGATAAATTAATGAAACTTGGGGGATCTCTACTATGCAAAGGGAAGTTTGTTTTCATGCAATCACCCAGTAGGGGCAACCACCCACTTTGCCCCCAGGCCACCCAACTTCAAAATTTCAAATTGGAGTGTATATTTTTGATAGCATATTTGGATTCTACAGTGAAAATAATAAACTTTTACTTGAAACTTTTTTTTCTATTTCCAATATTTTGCTCACTATAGGGGGGCAAAGATAGCAAAATAACCCTTACTATCATACGTTGTAAAATCTAAACGGTTAGAGATAAATTAATGAAACTTAAGGGATCCGTACTTTTTTTACACGTAAAGGGAAGTTTTTTTTTTATGCAATCGCGCAGTAGGGGCAGCCTCCCATTTTGCCCCCAGACCACCTAACATCAAAATTTTAACCTGGAATGTATATTTTTGATAGCAGATTTAGATTCTACGGCAAAAAATAAAAATATTTTACTTCAAACGTTTTTTTCTATCTCCAATATTTTGCCCCCCATAGGGGGGGGGGGGATGGGGGCAAAGCTAAAAAAAGTGTAGATTTCAGCACCTGGGGGCAAAATGGTGGTTGCCCCTAGTACGCGAGTGGATGATTACGCACTTTCCTTTACATGGTACAGATCCCCCAAGTTTCATTACTTTATTTCAAACCGTTTAGATTTTATAACGATCTAAGTGTTATTTTCTTACTATTTCAGAAGGGATATTTTGCTATCTTTGCCCCCCTACAGGGGGCAAAATATTGGAGATAGAAAAAATAGTTTCAAGTAAAAGTGTATTAATTTTCAACGTAGAATCCAAATCTGCTATCAAAAATATACACTCCAATTTGAAATTTTGAAATTGGGTGGCCTGGGGGCAAAGTGGGTGGTTGCCCCAAGTGGGTGATTGCATGAAAACAAACTTCCCTTTGCATGGTAGAGATCCCCCAAGTTTCATTAATTTATCTCAAACCGTTCAAAAGTTAAGAGGGGGGGGGAGACTTTTGGACCACCCTGTATATATATTAATAATTAATTATCACCTAACTTATCATGCCCATTTTTTGATTATGATGTTATTATTATTATTGACTTATTATTTTAAATTTATTTATTTTTATATTCTAAAATTTTCACGCCAAAAGGATTAGTCAACGGACTATACCCTTTCCATGCTATTAACCACCCAAAACAACAGCAATGTACATCAATAACACTAATAACATTGTCATTTTTGTAGTTGTGTTAGTCAATAAAAATTAAATATATATATATATATATATATATATATATATATATATATATATATATATATATATATATATATATATATATATTAAAGTCAAATTGTAAGTTATAATTAAAGACAAGTAAAGTGACTTTTTAAAAATACTTTTAATAATTAATTACAACAAAATTAGAATTTTACATATTATATTATTGAATCCCGGTTTTTCAAAATGTTAGACACTGAACTCGGAGTGATTGCTTATTTACGAGATACTTATTTGTTCTTTATTGCTTTATCTACGCCTTTGAATATTTTAATCCTTTGTGGAAGTAATTTCCTTTTAGATATTTGAATAAGGTGAGTAAATTACACTGTAAAAAGTCAAGAGCTTTGTAAACGTCCGGAACGAGTTCTAAACTAAGAATAAGAGATGTCTTTAGACTGATCAAAGATGTTTCCACTTACTAAAGCCTAGTTTACATTGGCAGAGTAAAGGGTCGAGTGCACTTGCTTACTTTTCAGCACAAGGGACGGTAGAGTAAAATGGTAGACTGTTTTTTGGTAGAGTGACTCTAAAGTCGTTCACATGTGCTTGAGATAGTAGCCTTAGTAAAGTAAGGTTATTACGTTTTTAGTTCTGAATAATCCCGCAATTAATATATAGAAGAGGTATTCAACGTTAGGACGCTCATATTCTTCAATGTCTACTCGCCCGTCGAGTGGTCGAGCTACTCTACCACCACTAGCTTATTTACTCGGCCGACTTTTATTCACTATCCTCGACCGTTAACTATCCGTATCGTTCACATTAGGCTAGTAGCTTGGTAGTAGAGGCGGAGAATTATCGATAGTACTATCGGACTATCGATGGTTTTTGACTATCGATAGTCAACCGATAGTTTTTTATTTACTGTTAAACTTTAAAAAATAAAAAAATAAACCTTTTCGTAATATTTTGCTTGTCTATCTCTTTTATTTCTTATCGTTTATAGTAAGAGTATAAAAAACTATCGATAGTTTTCGATAAATTATCATTTTGTAAGTTAATGTAAGTTACTGATTTTCCGAAGGGGAGGGGGGGGGGGGGGGGGGGGATTAAGTTCAAAAAACTATCGATAGTTTTTGATAAATTATCATTTTGTAAGTAAATGATACTGATTTTCCCAAGCGGAGGGGGGGGGGGGGGGTGAGTTTAAAAAACTATGGAAAACTATCGATAGTTCTCCGGCTCTAGTGCTACTCGACCTTTTACTCTACCAATGTAAACTAGGCTTAATGGAGGTAGAATACGGAAAGTTAGAGTGGTAGGGTAAGAGTCTCAAAAATGGTTCTAAGAAATAAAGGAATGCAAAACACGGCCAATATTAATTGACGATAAGATCCACCGGTAAGATCTTCATCCTTATTTTTATAAATTTTGTTCGTTGTATAGAAGTTTGTTATAAGGAGTTCCAACTGTATTTATTTAAATGATTGATCCTCTGTATGGTTACGCTTTAATCTGTTTGATGCTGCGTGAAACTGCTTGTAACTGTTAAAGGTTGGAACTATCAATCTCTTTATAAGCATGAGTAACTCTGCGAAACCTAATTGTGTAATTAACAGCTTCAGCGGGTAGCATTTAACATCAATTACCATGAAGCAATAATGCAAGTCCGGTTATGCGATTTATCATTACTTAGTTAGTTTCCTTTGTACAATTTACCTTTGCTTTATTGTCAGATGAAGTATTACAATTAATACTAGAGACGGGCAAAGTCGTTCAATTTATTGAACGGGTCACCAAATTTCCTTGTTTTTTTGACCCTGAAAACTTTGGAACTTTACACGTCCCTTGATCCCATACTTTTACTGACGTTTTCAACTTTTGCCATTCTCGTTCTTTCAACAAATGAAATTCCGTTCAATTTAGAACCGTTCGCTTATGATCTGATTCACTATAGAACCAAGTCAGGAAAAGAACGAAAACTATCTTTCGCACCTAAACACAAAAACCGAGTCACCATTTCATTTAGTAGAGCCGTTCATTTTAACCCGTTCGTTCATGGTCGATCTATTTCTAATAATTACTACTAATCAAAACAACTTATCAAAACAATCAACATTGAAGCGTGACATCGCTATAATATACTAAAAAACAACAGCCATTAGCAATTAGTTACTACCTATTGTTTAGTACTCAGATAGAGGGCAACTCCCTTGAGAATTATCTAACACAAACCATTATTGAATATTGTACGATTGTAGATATTGATAACGGTTTCATCATTATCTAAAACATCATTAGCAACCTGTTAGTATTAATTACTAATCAGATCATGATCAAATACATACCTTGAAAACGATCCCTTTAATAGGGATATTCATCCTTACACAGACACACAAAGCTATAAATATATATTTGTGTGTGTATTAATTATGCTGTATTGACGAACCATCTCTACCTCCCTGTTTTAAAACATGAGAAATAACTGCACACTCATGGTATAATAGCTATTTAAATGTCACCTTAATGCCATCATTCAAACACCAAGGTGTTAAAACCAAAACTAGTGTTATTGATATCGGGGTTTTATCCCCCCTTTCAAGCTTTGTAAATACGGTGATTGTAAACATTATTTAGTCAATTTTTTTTTGCCGTATCATTAAACTTTGTAGTAATGATAATTGTTAAGAATAAGTGAAACGTTGGCGTTACATTATATTTTCAACACCCATTTGGATATCAAATCGACTTCTTTCATACAATAGTATGAAATAGGTACCATAAGTACTGAACGTATACGAAGAGAAGTCGACTAATACATGCATTCTGCAACCTGGAAAATTAATTTCTCAATTGCTTGTAAATCTACTAATAAGAATCATCATTCAAAAATAGAGTTCAAACATTTATGGGGAGAAGTTTCAGAGATAACAAAATGTTAAACATGAGTATTGAAAGCGAATAAAGACTAATTTAGTTGACAACTAAATGAAAACGTGTATTGAAAGTTAATTAAGGGCAGTTTCGTTGATATATAAATGTAAACATGTGTATTGAAAGCGAATAAAGACTAATTTAGTTGACAACTAAATGAAAACGTGTATTGAAAGTTAATTAAGGGCAGTTTCGTTGATATATAAATGTAAACATGTGTATTGAAAGCGAATAAAGACTAATTTCGTTGACAACTAAATGCGAAAACGTGTATTGAAAGTTAATTAAGGGCAGTTTCGTTGAAATATAAATGTAAACGTGTGTATTGAAAGCTATTACAGACTAGTCTCTTTGACAACTAAAGTAAACATGTCTATTGATGAAGGTAAATAACGAGTAGTTTCGTTGACAGCTATACATGTGAACATGTGTATTGAAAGCGAATAAAGACTAGTCTTTTTGACAACTAAAGTAAACATGTCTATTGATGAAGGTAAATAACGAGTAGTTTCGTTGACAGCTATACATGTGAACATGTGCATTGAAAGCGAATAAAGAGTTGTTTCTCGACAGGAATCTTAACCAATATTAGCTATTTTATAAATAAGTAAGTAACCGCTAAGACTAAAAGTATAGTTTATCTGTAGAGAACACACACGGCACAGGATAACGGTCAAGCAGAACTTTTTAACAGTTTGAGGAGTTTAATTATCTTGGAGCAGTACTTAGTGAGGACGGAAAACCTAACCAAGGCCATAAACGCAAAAATTGCTGCAACTGGGAGGCTATACCTATCATGCATTCAGAAGATCATTTTTGGGTAAGAAAAAAGTCTCTACCGCTAAAAAAATGACATTTTATAACTCGACCTTTGTGCCAACTCATACATAAGGGTGTGAGTTCTGGACTCGCACATCAAAAAGAAGCTGCCGAGTACAGACTGTAGAAATGCGCTGCCTAAGGAGAATAGCAGGGAAGACATGTATGGATAGAGTTAGGTACCAAACAATCAGAACGAGTCTGCAAGGGAAGCCACTGTCAGACAGAATGAAATCAAGTTGTTCGGTCATGTAGTCAGGATGAAAGACCACAGGATACCAAAGCAAGCTATGGAGGCCAAGTGTCAAGGAAGGTGGCCTAGAGCTTGCTGCAAAGCGATGTAGCTAGGCACCCTGGTTCCAGCGTGGTAGCACGCTAAGAATCGGAAAGCGGCTTAAAATAGACTGCTACGGCGCGGCGTCGCCTTCGTGCACCTACTATACTTTATACAGAGAGGTAGAAGTGGAACGGAAAAAGATAAGAAGATGAGGTAAATAAGTAGATATATATATCTAATATATAAAAACAAGGTATACTTTGCCTTAAACCTTATAATTTTGAGAAATATAATACTTTAAGGCATGGTTTTGTTTCTTCAACTATATCCCTTGATTATTCTAAATAGGTTTGATTTAAATAATGTATTTCATGAACTTATTATATTGTTAATACATTAATTAATTTTAGAATGAAATGTTTTGATATTACTTGTACTGTTGAGCTGTATGGTCGTTTTGAAAAATGATATTTATCAGAACTTTGACACTTCTTACAATTGATTTTATCATTTTCTTATACTTGGTTTATAAACCATTAACAACAGCCTTGAATGAGTAAATATAAAGGCTTGTAAGATTTTTTTTTTTTTTTTTTTTTTTTTTTTTTTTAATGATACTATATACTGATCGATCATTATTTATAGAAAGAAAACCACGATAAATGATCATCCTTAGTTCATGATGTTATCTCATTCTGGAAGGTGGCAATTTTTATAAAAATATAAGTGATAACTCTTTTTGAATATGATCATATTTTGTTTTAGAAGGTGGTGATAATCTTGTTAGGAGGATATTCTCGGTCCATGGTAAGCTTATACTAGGCTTATGCTTGGCTCATATTGAAAGCGTCCGGTTAGCCTACTTCGGATATATAAGCCGGCTTGTTCAATGAACAGAAACAACATTTATTATAGTGAAACCACTCTCCTGCCTACCTTCAACTTTAAATCGTAACTTTAAAACTTCCATAAATTTAATAAAATAAAATAAAACTCACTGTTACAAGTAAACAAGGCTTCACTCATGGGGCTAATTATAGGGATCAGTGGCTATGTTTCATATTATATTATAGGCCAAGCAATTAAATTAATAACCTAAATAGTTTCGTTTCCAAAACCTTCATAAAGTACTGGTGTGGAAATCCCACATATGACTTCCATGAAATGTCAATACGTGAGCAAGAGAGAACTCAGTATTTACACCCATTTTCATGGAAGTAAAAACACTAAAATGCCAATATCTCCCAAACCGCTTGTCCGATTGTGCTCAAAAAGTATATGTACCTACAGGTCGTCTCAGAGAGGGAAGCTCCCTGGCCAACCAAGATCGGCATCTACATCAGGGAAGAGGAGAAGCCCGACCCGGAGGAGATCAGGCTGGAAATGCACCTGCGCAACAGGCTGCCGGGGGCCTTGGAGTGGAAATTGGACCACATTTCTGGTGTGCCGGGAGACTGGCACGTCGTTATGTGTATTCCAAGGACCTCTGTCAGGGCCCTCGACGAGGTCAAGTGGCGTGTTTTTCTGGGCCTGATCTCGATGACAGTGCACATGGTTCGAGGACCGGCCCCCACTACCAGTGGGATAGCGGCCCCCTCTGCTAGTGGCAGCCATAGAAGGAAAGAGGATGTCAGGAGAAGGACAGTGGACGACAGGAGGAGGAGAAGGGACGACGCAGGCGGCAGACCACCTAGGAGTAGTGGTAGCCGCAGACATAGTCGTTAACATGATTAAGGTAATGCACATTAATCTACAACACAGTCAAGACGCTGCAGGAGAACTGCAGAAAATCTTGACTGGGATAGAATCATGTATTGTGCTAATTCAGGAACCCTATGCTTATAGAGGAGAGGTGAGAGGAATGAGGAGGACTGGTCGGAGGCTTGTGGTAGGGAGACAGGAAGGACCAGAGGAGGTTAACCCCAGGACGTGCATCGTGGCGACCGAGGACCTGATGGTAACACCAATACCTCAACTCGGGACTCGTGACGCTACGGTAATCCTCCTGGAGTATAAGGTAAAAGGTTTAATTAATAAGGTAATCATGGCAAGTCTTTATTTGCCATTTGATAAGGTAGACCTTCCCCCAACTAGGGAATTGACCAATATTGTCAGATTCTCAGAGGGAAAGGCCATTCCGGTAATAATCGGGTGCGATGCAAATGCGCATCACCATGCCTGGGGTAGCACTGATTGCAACAACAGAGGTGATGCGCTACTAGAATTTCTAGCATCCACCGACTTAGAGGTATTGAATATAGGATCGGAGCCTACATTTATAAATAGAATCCGAACACAGGTAATAGATGTCACAATGGCATCAAGAGGTATAGCGGAAAGCATCTATAACTGGCATGTGTCATCAGACATCACGATGTCTGACCACCGCATGGTCAGTTTTTGCATCCAAATTGATAAAGCAGAGGAAACACCTCAGAGACACCCCAGGAGAACGGACTGGGAAACCTTTTTAAGTGGACTCGGGAACATTCGGGGAGTGTCTCAAGAGATGTTAACAGGCCCTGAAGCTCTGGAAAGAGAAGCAGCACATCTGAGCTCAGAAATTATTGAGGCGTTTCAGGAGGCATGCCCACTTAAATCCAAGGTCCACCAAAACGTCTCTTGGTGGTGTAGAGGTTTGGACAAACTCCGTAAAAAAGCTAGAAATGCCTTCAATGTAGCTTTTAAGAATAAGGAAAACGGAGAGTTGTGGGATAACTTCAGGGAAGCCAGAAGGGAATTTAAAAGGGAAATAAGGAGACGCAAGAGAGCTGGATGGAGAGACTTCTGTAAGGGAATTGAGTCCCTTCCAGAGGCAACCAGACTGGCAAAGATCTTGAGTAGTGAAGGTAGTGGTAGAGCTCTAAGCTCTATTAAAAGGTCAGACGGTTCATGGACTCTTAGTGTTGAGGAGACGCTGGAATACCTCCTACATATCCACTTTCCAGGAGAAGAAGCGGTGGAATGCGATATCTTTAGCAGGCCCCCAGCAATCAACATGAACTGGGACCTAGCGAATCACCTGGTAACTGAAGAGTCTATCAAATGGGCCGTCAACAAATTTAATCCATTTAAGGCACCTGGACAAGATGAAATTTTTCCAGCCCTTCTACAGAGGGGATTGGAACATCTAACATCCAGCTTAGAGGCAATTTTCAAGGGTAGCTTGGCTATGGGCGTGGTTCCGGAGGTGTGGAAGGCAGCTAGAGTGGTCTTTATCCCAAAACCAGGGAAAAAGGACTACACGCAAGCCAAGTCCTTCCGACCAATCAGCCTTACCTCTTTCATGCTAAAGACCCTTGAAAGGATAGTAGACAAGTATATTATAGAGGAAATTCTACCTAGGAAACCGCTGCATGTTAATCAGCATGCGTACACTAGAGGGAAATCTACTGAGACAGCCCTCCACGCGGCTACCTCTAGAATTGAAAAGGCTATGCATAGGAGAGACTATACCCTAGCTCTCTTCTTTGATGTAGAAGGAGCCTTTTTCAAGGCAAAATCAGAGAACATCAAAAAGGAACTTATGTACAGGAATACTCCTCAAGTCATAGTCGAATGGATTTTGTCCTCCCTGAAGGGAAGGAGAGTCAGTGCATCGATCACCGGCACTAATGCAACCAAAATTGTGACAGGAGGCTGCCCCCAGGGCAGCTGCCTTTCCCCTCACCTCTGGTGTCTGGTGATGGACGGACTTTTGAGGAGGATGTCAGAAGGAGATTTTTATTTTCAGGCTTATGCAGATGATGGACTAGTCCTTGTCAGAGGCAAGTTCCTGGGCACCTGCTGTGAGAGGATGCAACTAGCATGTAGGATCATTGAAAAATGGTGTAAGGAAGTAGGACTCTCAGTCAATCCGGCCAAAACTGAGATGATAGTATTCACCAAAAAGAGGAAACTTGTGGATTTCAAAGCGCCAAAACTATTTGGTCAGGAACTTACATTGGCAAAGGAGGTGAAATACCTAGGAGTAACCTTAGACTCCAAGCTATCCTGGAAATCACATTTAGACAAGGCAATGGAGAAAGCGACGATCACCTTCTGGCAACTCAGACGAGCAGTGGGGAAAACTTGGGGGCTGTCCCCAAAGATTCTCAAATGGCTTTACACAGCAGTTATCAGGCCCAGAATTCACTATGGAGCCATTATCTGGTGGCCTAGGACTGAGGTGTCTAGCTCGTCTAAGGGGCTCAGTAAGGTTCAAAGGCTGGCCTGCAGGAGTATAACAGGAGCGATGAGGACTGCCCCCACTGCGGCCTTAGAGGCATTGGTAGGACTCCCTCCACTTCATGCATGGATTAAAGGAGAGGCCATTGCATCTTTTGTGAGACTTAGAGACAATGGTCAGTGGCAAGGAGGGGAATCCACAGTGGGACACTTGACGTTACGAAGGATGGCTGAATCCAAGATCCCACTTATAGGGATTCAAATGAAAGGAATTGAATATCAGCTAAAGCTGAAGAAGAAATATAAGGTCGAAATCCCATCGCGTGCTAGATGGGAATCAGGGGAAATTAATTTTGACAGGGAAACTCTAGTGGCATACACTGATGGCTCTAAGAACGATATAGGTATGTCAGGGGCTGGATTGTACTTAGAAAGATCCGGCGCCCAAGAGAGCTTCCCACTAGGTTCATTCACCACAGTGTTTCAAGCGGAAATCTACGCCATCCTAGAGGTCGCGAGGAAACCAGAGGTGATAGAGGCAACATATAAAAAGGTAGCCATATGCTCAGACAGTCAGGCAGCACTCCACGCACTTTGCGCCCCAAGTGTGGAGTCAGCACTGGTTAAAGAGTGCCAGGATACACTAGAGCTACTGGCAGAGAGAAAGGAGGTCACACTGCTTTGGGTTCCAGGGCATATGGGGATTACTGGGAATGAGAAAGCAGATGAAGTGGCGAAGATAGGAGCTTCCATGCCATTCTGCGGACCAGAACCTGCCATTGATTGGTCAAGAGGACAGGTGAGGTCAGCCATCAAGGCGTGGATCTGGGAGGAAGCAAGGAGGGCATGGAGAGGAACGGAGGGCTGTAGGCAGACAAAAATGCTACTGCCTGATCTAGACAAAGGGAAAACCAAGTGGCTTATGGGATTAGGTAGACCCAATCTAAGAAATATGGTTGGAGTCTTGACAGGGCATTGCCAGCTCAGAAGACATCTGGCACTATTGAAGATTGAAGACGACCCCACATGTCCATTGTGTGGGCTTGAAGAGGAGACAGCCTTCCACTTCGTGGGAGTATGTGAAGGATATGGAAGACTACGTTTCCATCTATTAGGAGCAGGGGAAATCAGGGAAGAGGAGTTTGTCACACTAAAGTGGCAAGATATTCTCTCCTTTGTGACCCAATCAAGGAAATTCAAGGGTAATTCTGTGGTGGTTCGATAGGTGTGAGTTACTGGGGTTGGCAAAAAGGACCCGAATGTGGTCTATTTGCTAGGCCTGGCCTCCCCGCCCCCTTACTACTACTATATGTACCTACAATCTAACATATAGGACACATATTTATATACCCCAAACGAAATTAAAAACCAACCAGACCGAATTCGTGCTTAAGTGACTGTAGCTCCGATGTTTGGGTTTGCGCCATCAGTTTTTCCGACAAAAGTTCTATAAAATGCCGCAAACCGCATCTCAATACGATTTCTTGAAGCGATGTTATAAAGGTTTAAAGTTCCGAACGAACGTACGTACGAACTTACATACATATACAGACATACATGTATATGAAACGGATTTCAATGATATTTCAATGATAGGGTTCGTAAGACCCCTCCTTCACAGAGATCTCGGAATCACGTTTTGGAGGGTATCACCATACTTCCATTTTCATGGAAGTAAAAAGAATCAGGACTATATTATACATTGTTCATTTCAATATAAACAAGAAAACGGAATCGCAGTTTGAAGACTATTTACGTAATGAAAAATTCCTCTATTTTATTAATATTAATAACAATATTTTAATCACACAATTATCCTAATTTAGCGTACAAAATATGTAAAACCTAAATATTATTAAGTTACGCCAAGCACTGTCGTACAATATGTGTAAGAAAACCAAACAAAACTAAATTAGTTCAGAGTTAATTATTTTTAAAGAAAAACCCCTTGAGGAAGTGAGCAAATTGATAAAAAAAATTGTTTTGATGTAAAAAATCAATAACTAACATTCCTATTAGTGGATATGTTTCCTATCATCATGTAGGCCAACCAATTAAATGAAGCATCAACATAGTTTCGATTCCAAAGTCTTCATAGAAAAGTATCAGGACTATAATATTATACATCATTCATTCCATTATTACAAATAAAATACCCTGAAAATCGCAGTTTAAAGGCTATTTAAAAAAAAGAAGTAAATGCAATCAAATAAGTTCATAATTAATTAGTTTAAAGAAACCCCCATGAAAAAGTAAACAGTATACATATGACGATATTAATGCTGCAAACGTAAACAAAGCTAGTGATTAAAAATAGTATTTTTTAATAGAATCATCAAAGTATATATATCTAATTTTTTTAAATGCTAAAAACTCAGTTTCTACTCAATATTTTTCGATGTAACCAAGCCTACAACATGCGTAACATTTTGACGCACACCTCTGCGTTAACAATCATCTACGTATTTTGTATTTCGTTCAGCCAGTTTTGTGCCTAATAAAGTAGTTAGCGACAGACATACATACATACAGAAAAGTTAGGGCTGCATTTGGTTTTTCTAAATGTATGGAATGAAAAATGATCGAAACGTTTAGCAATTCTGAGTATTGTACAGACAAAAATTTAATTTTATATAAGTAGATATTAAATATAAAAATCAAAAGAAAAAATTCCAAATCTGTGTTACCCAATTATCCCCATCTAACTCAAACACAATCTAAACTTAGATCTACTTCTCCACAAGGGAACTTGTTGAACAACATTGTCATCGTAATGTATGAGAAGTAAAAGAAAAAAAAATCTGTCAGAGAAAACTAAGACAAACTTTAAAAAAAATATAAAAAAATAATAGTAATAATAATAATAATAATAATAATAAAAGCGTTCAACAGGAGGCTGTTTGCTTTTTGATTTCGATTTTCAACAAAATAATTATCGTTAGATTCGTATTTAAATGGACTACATTTTTAGAATTTGTTAATCACCGTTATCAGCATTTTTCCAGGTTTATTAATAGTTTTTGGGGGTAGCAACCCCGAATTTGGGGCTAAAATTAATTTCTCGATTTTGCCGCAGGGTGTGATTTTTCTGAACATGTATGCCAATTTTCGTGAACATCAGCCCAGTAGTTTAGGCTCCACGCGTCGGCACAGACAGACAGATAACGGAGGACCGACAGACATTTTTTAGAAACCACTTATTTGGACTCCGGGGACCACAAAACGTGTAAATCCATCAAAATCTCAAAATAGATTTTACACACCATCACAATTACAAAGTAAAAGTGTCCAATGCTGGTCAATGTACAGACTAAACGTTCATTTTATATAAATAGATGCGCTCTTTTTTCAAACTTGTCAACAATTTATAGTTTTCTTCCATTTAAAACAAAAATGAATGCTCGATCTGCGAAAAAAGAGGCCACATAGAAGGTAACTAAGGTAACTATTGATGTTAATGAATCAATTCTCCAATAATGGATACTCCTAAATTGGTCTTTTACTGATTTATCACTAGTGTATGTTGGATAAAATCAAATAACGGGCCGATAAATACGACAAAAGAGATACCTTTTCCGATAACACCAGGAAACAAACCGATTGAATAAAAGAAATAAAGAAAATCGTCGATAAATTTCAAACAAATATTTGAAAAGCATTCGTCCCCCTTTTTTTTAAACTCTCCGTTTGAAAGGAAATAATATGCCAGTTTATTTACAATACTGGAGTGAAAAATAAAAAAAAGGATTTACACTATTCCAATTAACGTAAGGTTACTATTGAAGCTAAGAAGGGAATAAACGGGATGAATGAACACTTGAAAAGGATACTTGAGATTATTGAGTTTATTTCAAATGGCTTAAAACCGTAGAATTTTTTTCTAGACATTTCTTATGAAATGCCATATTTTCCTCCACCTCTTTTTTAACAGAATTCTTTTTGTCCTAGACGTAAAAAAAAAATCTAAGAAATACTCGACTCAAGTATCTTATTTATTTTCATTCAAGCATTTTTTCTTTTCTTATTTCACTCTGTGATATTTTTACTTACAGTTTCTATATTTATTCCTTTCTTCCCATTTTAAAAAGTATAAAATCAAAATTTCTTAAATAATTCTCTCTTATTATAGGTACTTCACAAATGAACAATTTTCAATCTGACTTTTGATATGAAGAGCACTTCCACGGAATAAAATAATAATGGAATAAAAAGCGTATTAATTAGATCGAAAAAAGTTATAGTATTGTTAAGTTCCGTTTCAATTATAATTCACAGAGCCTATAATATCTAATTTAATTAATTTATTATATAAAAAAAGTGTTTAACAGCAGATTATATTTATACTACGGTCTCTATATCAGCAAGCATTTATTTATTTTGTTTGTTTTAATCAATATTTCAGGAATTAGATTTTTCCCGGGAAAACTACTTATGTGGTTAAATGGACTACGTTTAAGAAAATTTTAATAAAAATCTTCGGAAACCACTTCTGAGATCAAAATATATTCAGAGTTTTTTGGAAATAGTACCTACCCCCAAATTTTGCCAGAATTAATTTCTCAATTTCACCTAGGGTTTTAGTTTTTCTAAAAATGTATTTAAAATTTAATTGAAATCGGTTCAGTAGTATAGGCTCTAGGCGTCTGCAGACGGCAAAGACGACAGACAAGAGATATTTTAAATAAATTGGGGGGGTTAAAGTACTACGCATAATGTATTGTTATTAGCATTTTTATTGTCCAAATGCAATGAAACTACAAAAAAATCTTAATTATTATGATATCTTTACATCTGGACCAACTCTTGAAAAATTGATTTGTATAATAATTTTACTGAATAGCATCTATAGAAATTTAAATAATACATCGGTACCAACTAAAAAAGGTTGAAATAATTCAAATGTATTGTATAAAACTAACTCAAATTAAATTTTGCTGTCAAAATTTTAAACCTCATAAACAAAATTATAGACAAGTTATTTAATAGTTAAATTACTTAAATAGAAACAAAGTTAAAATGTACAATTATATTTTGATAATTTTTCCTGAATAAACATAATAACAGTGTAACCGTTATTATTTATTCTTAAATATAACCTATATTTATAAATTTACGACTGACAAAAAAGAAAATATTAAGTATAGAAAAATATTTCTTGTCATTAAAAAAAAAAAAAAAAAAAAAAAAAAAAAAAAAAAAAAAAAAAAAAAAATGACAAGAGTTTTTCACAGCTGGTATTTTAAGAGAAACATTGGCTTAATACCAATATCTTTACATCTAAATATTTATTTTTGAGCCATTATAAAAATATGTGAGAATCTGCAAATGTTTTTATGCATAAAACAATAAATGCATGGTATTGTAAATATTACAATACCTCAATTAATAACAATAATAATACCTACCTTAGCTTAACACCTAACCAAAACAAAATTAAAGGATATTGTTAATAATTAATAACTAACCAAAATAATTAATTCCTCAATTAAACAAGCAATTCAGAAATAACATGATTTTCGAAGAAAATTAAGCAATTTCAATGGCTTTATAAACTTGGTAATGTGAATTTTAGTAATTTTTCTCCATGGAAATCCGTTTTAGACCATTCTTAATCGATTCCTGAACTTTAACACTTTTTTATGTATCTATGAATGTATTTATGTAAGTATATATGTAAGTATATATGTAAGTATATATATATATATGTATCTTATGTATGTGTCACTCCAGACGATATCTCACACTAGGATGCAATTAAAAAATCCAAACAAATTTTAAAATGTCAATAATGTCAAACGAAAAAAAATGTAGGGTCGCAAATAGCATAAAAAAGTGTTTTTCCGTTTAACACCCCCCCTCCCCCCCCCCCCCCCCCTCTTATATGAAAATATGACAAAAGTGTACATAACAACAATTACTGTACTCTTAAAGAGCGTTCCAACGACATGGCATCTTGAAGGGTATATACTATTTTGACTTTTGTACCCCATACCCCAGTGTACCAAATTTTTTCTTTCACCCATCCAAATTCTAAACCAAAATTTTCCTATATTATTATAAGCCAATAATACGCAGATTTCTTTGAAAATTCGCTCATTAAGTCATGCACCATGACTTGTCTTTTTTCTCTTTATGTATTTTTTGTTTATTTAACTTTTACTGAAATACATACCTACTATGTATTACAAGGTTTAAATTTAGTGGGATTGACTTGTTTTCTTATATAAGTTCTAACTAGATTTAATTTTAAAAGGCAGTATATTATAATTGATTACGGAAGCTAATAATAAGTTTTATATAGCTGATGGGCACTCGAACCCCGCGTCATCTATAGCAAATATACTCGTATAAACCCTTTAGCAGGTCCAAGCCCTTCACGGACTATTGTGCTAAATATTATTTTTATTTTACTACATTAAAATTTAGTCAATTGGGCATAATTATAATAAACAAGAAAGTCGAATTATGTAGACCTACATTAGTTTCTGGTAAATACCTTATGTAAAGGATTTCTTAAAACTTTAAATCCAAGGTATTTAATGGTCGGGAGAATTATTTGCAAATCTCTACTTACAGACTGAGTATTCGGTCAAAGGGAGTTGATGCCTAATTCATAATAGACCAAGGTGACCCAATGACCTACGCCCACTTTAGACATGGCTAACAAATGGCAATAGGGGTTGCGAGCAAGTGAGCCTGGGATCCCTGGCTTTCCTAGAAGCAAGAAAGCCAACTGCATCGATCATCCTCGGAAAGGCATTAGTTTGCACCTCCGAGTTGGGTTTTTTCACTGCTGAAACGCTGTTGCAGACACGGCCTCGTTTACTCTCGACTCACCTTCCATCTGTAAAAAACAGTCGATTGTTCTCCCGACCCCAACTCCGATTTACTCGGAAACCCTTCTCCTCCCCGAAGTTATAATATCCATATATAGTTTTAATGTTTGAGACAGAAGGTATACTAAATATCCCTGAAAATTACTTGGGACACGTATATTTTCGCCCCCGGTTTTGAATAAGGGCCTTTATTAACAAGTTGGTATTCGGTTCATTTATCCGCTTTTTCTGATACGGGTAAATAAATCTAGCATTTCCCATTTAACTTTATAGCCACTAAACAAGTTAAAGTGCCCGTTAAAATCCACCTCCGTCAATTTAACAATGGCGATTAAACAAGACAGAGCGAGAACCGACAAGAGATACAAAAATTGTAACCAGCCAGAGTAGAGACACGCCTTAGACCCGACTAAAACAATCTATAAGCATTATCATAATCGTCTCATTTGTCATTATGGAATTAACATTTTTAAATACTTGCAGTCAAGACGTAATTAGCTTAACCACCCATTAATTATTTTAACTATCTAACTGACGCTCCACTACGTAACTATTCAATTTATTATTTTAAACTTTGTTGTTCCTAACCACTGACCTATTTCTAATAGAAACTAACATTTTAAAAAGTCTATAAGGGTCTATAAAAGATCTTTCCAGTCTGAACTTATTAGAATACCAACTAGAATTTATCACAACCCAACTCCTTATGATAAAACTTAATTAGAGAAAACAACAGTAATTTATAAAATAAATATACGTTCCAAAAAGACAAATAATAATTGAATAAGTCTTACCCCCACCGATAAAATTGATTTCGAATCTAGTTATAGTAAAGATTTGTTCTACATTACTAACTTTGAACTTGTTTAAGATTATATAGAATATAGAGAGTTAGTTAAACGTCAATAATGAAACGTTTATTATTAAAATAAAAAAAATATGTGAAACATTATCCTATTTATAATATATATATATATATATATATATATATATATATATATATATATATATATATATATATATATATATATATATATATATATATTATATATATGCTGTAGAGCTGTAAAACAAAGTAATGAATGCGTTAAGTATTCTTTATAGATGCGCATTAAAATGCGTCAAATTCACTCTATAAACCGAAATTGAATATAAAAGCAAATGATACGTTTATCTTATATTATAACTACTGAATCGAAATAAAAAGATAAAGAGGTCATAACATAAACTTCTTAATGTTCTCTGTCGAATATATATATATATATATATATATATATATATATATATATATATATATATATATATATATATATATATATATATATATATATATACATATATATATATATATATATATATATATATATATATATATATATATATATATATATATATATATATATATTTATATTATTTATTGGAACGTACAATATATACAATATGCATTAATTATTATATAGAGGCCATAAATAAAAGATTCATTTAAAAACAAATTTACAAGATTTTTTTTTTTTCTACGATAGTGAAAAAGAAATAAAGATAGCAGATCGTAAGAGTTCACTGAAGTTAAAGCGTTAGAAGAAAATATGGCGATATCGGATCATAACGGGACACTTATATTTTATATCGGATTATAAGAGAGTGCCATGGACCCAGACAGAGTCGCCCTAGTTATGTATTGTTCTGAGTTCTAATACCCCGAAAAAAAAACCGGCAAGAAAAAGAATATTTTTTTTAGTTTATTTCCTTTCTTTTCTCGGTTACGAAGCTGCGAATAAATCTTTATCGAAGCAAAAGGGATTACTTATTGATAGGTAACAGTGGAAAGCTAATAATGGATGAGAACTCCCATGAGAAAATAATAATAAAAGAAAAAAAAGGGAGAATCCGAAAGTCCTCCTTATATTGTAGAGTTTTTTCAAGGGAGTGCGTCGTTACAAAGAGAAACACCGTACCGAAGCAGCCGTAAATCTAAGAATCCAAGAAACCCCTGGCTTCGCTTTCCTAGCTACAGAAAACCTATCTCTGTCTTCCAACGGGGGGCTCTCCCGTAAAAAAGATCGGGTGGGGACGAAAAGAAATAACATATCCACACTCAGAAGCAAAGAAAAAAATCCTTGGAACAAAGAAAAAGGAGGGAGGAAGGGAAACAACTTTGTCCCCGATATCTAAAACTCGAAAACCTTCTCATAATGTAACTTATTTAATTCAAAACAAAAATTTAAGAAGATAGATACAGAAAACATAGGAAGATGGAGAAAACCATCTCGATACATTCTTCACTATGCGTGGATACCTCTTCATTTTTAGGGTCCGTAGGCAAAACCAAGGACCCTTATGTTTTCCTGCGTGTGTCTGTCCGTCCGTCCGGTTGCCTGCTCTCACGGCTACACCTTTCGTCCGATCACTTTGAAATTTGGCATACATATGTCTTGTACCTACCCACATATTTTAACAATATAGTGACTTTCAAAATATTTTTCAAAAAAAATGGGGTAAATTTAAAAGAGGGTTAACATTTTTTTATTTCTTTTCGACACCGTGAGGGGTATCATATGAAAGGGTACGTCGAGCTGATTACAAAAATTTAAAAGTTTTTGGTTATAACTTTGATAGGGCGAGCGTAGGCAAGTTTTAAGTGGGTGTAAAAAGTGAAAAAATAAAGATACCACTTTTTGGAAATTTCTAAAAAAATATTATTTTATTTTTTATTGACAAAATAGGTTTTTTTTATAATTATGGTCTTTTCGATGTATTTATATTATGGTTGTAGTTCGGTTCAGTGGCAAAAAATACTTTATCAGAGTGTGTTTTGAGAATATCAGACCCTTAGAATAGTTCAAAGTAAGCTTTTTAGCATTAAAAAAAATACTGATTATACACTTTACAGTTAAACACTATATTAGTGTGGCCTACGGACCCTCGCTGTGTGCTGACTAGCACACACTTGCCTGTTTATTTAAATTATGTTATACATAATTTACTTATATCATTAGTTTTAAAATACATATAGTATACTTATTTACGCACTTAAAAAGAATTTGTAGGCCCTCGAGTTTGGCCGACCTGACTAAATCTAAATACTGTGATATTCCACTTAAGTTTGGAGTTATAGGCAAATAACTCATTGTCCTTTCCTTCTCCTCCCGTATACATAATTGTATATATATGCATTTTACTGGTGAACCATTATGATGTGCAGGGCGATAAAGTGTACACTTTGCAACTTAAGAAAATGTTCACACGAAGTAAAGCACGTATTAGGAACAATTGTTATTTGATAGAAAAAAGCTTACTGACGACAATAAAATCACGTAAAAAGAATGGAGAAAAGCAAAAACAAAATAACAAATCTATTCTTTCGGTAAATCTGCACTTGATAAAATTGCACCTTTGGTACCTTACCTTTTTTTTTTTTAAAACTGTTCATTTTTAAGGGTTTCGTTGGTAAAACCAAAAAAGGAAACCCTCATATTTCTGCTGTTACTAAATATATATATAAAAAAAAATATGCAAAAGTGCGGTCTGATGGGCCAAATAAAAAATAAGAATAGCAATTTGATCTGATAAACTGTGAATCCAAAATAGTGGCTAAACTGGCTAACCCCTGTCACGGGGCAATTTTTTTTTTAAAAACATTTTTGAGTGGGGTATCAAAATAGAAAGGTATTGAAGAGTAGATTAAAGAAATTAATAACACGTGGAAAGTTTTTAATTTTTCATGCAATTTTGTCAAAAAACATCAAATTTTCCAATTTACTTTGGGACAAAAGAATAACACACTATTATATACAAAAGTGTGATACTCCATTATTATATTATTAGTGTGCTCTGGCCTTGGGCCGCCCCTGAGTACGTAAAGAATCACTTTCTACGCATCTAAACAGAGATACAATGTTTATATTTCGTATCAATAGTAGATAAAATGGCATTACTCTTTGATGCAATCTGTAGAAGCTAGACCATATACATTATGAACCGCATCCAAAAGGATTTATTACGCAGGGTCGGAATGCTATTCTATTTATAAACAGCATAATTGTGTTCCTGCCACCGGAAAGACGCCACTTTAATTAAGTAGCTGGCCCACCTATATCACGATACTGAATGCTGTTGAAAAACCGACCAAGGATAATAGCCTAAAATCAACCACCTTACATCTTTAATTCATTCAAGAATTTAATTCTCAATTTAGATGTCTTATCTGTACCATACTCTTTAAGTCGTTTTCTTGAAATCAGAGAAGACTTGTTTTACGAGAAGGCTGATTTACAAATCCCTATGTAATCACTTTCATTTTATAAGAAAATTAAGACTTAAAACGGTTTAATGGGCCGTGTCGTTATTGCCAACAATTAAATCTCAAACGTTTGACCATTTTATTTTCATTCTTTTTTATTACGACGGTTGAGTATCTTTTTAACTAAAAATAAATCCTTTAAGGTCTATAATATATATATATATATATATATATATATATATATATATATATATATATATATATATATATATATATATATAATATATATATAAATGGATAAATTTGGAGTTGAAGCGAGTTTCTCTTGGAATGTATGTTATAGGGCGGTCCCTGTTTCTATCCCCTTGAGCCCAGTATAAGTGTCTAAAGTGTTATTTTAAATAAAAAAATAGTACTTGAAAATGGTTACTTTGAATTTATTACTACGTTTTTATAAGCTATTCTTGTTTGTTTGTCCGGTAAAAATCTGGCAATCGATTTCTAACTAACTTCTCGAATAGCTAAACATATAAACTTTTAGCATAGCTCAGAACACGATGACAATGCATTATTTTAATTCTTTTAGCCATCTTTCAGCAGAATTTAATTGGTTTTCAGCAAATTTTGCTGTACGGAAAGTTAGTTCGGAAAAAATCAAGTATAGTCCCCTTTATGTATGTATATTAATAGTCATGTTGTCCGGTGGTTGCCCTCTTTGGTCAAGTGAAAAGCACATATATATTTTGTCTTGTCCATGTTTAATGTCAGTAAGTTATTATCAAACCAGGATTTTACTATCGATATTCCCTTTGATGCATTTCGAAACACCTCATCCCAGGTGCCACCTCTGAAATACTGCAAAGTGTCATCCACAAATGAGATTATCTCCGAGTAAACGTCATCTAATTTCAGTAGGTCGTTTAAGTATATCAGGAAGAGCCAGCAAGCTATCACAGTACCCTGAGGTGTGCTGAAAGTTACATTCAATTGTTCACTTACCTGTCCATTCACTTTTACTTGTTGGCATCGATTTTCTAAATAGCTTTTAAACAAAGTTATGGCATTTTCCCCTTATACCTATTGAGTGTAACTTCCTAAGTAATACCTCATGTGAGACAGTATCGAAGGCCTTCTTCAAATTTATAAATATAGCCAGAGATTTGTTACCCGTGTCTAAGGCGTTGATCACATGTTCTGTTAGTTTGTAAAAAGCGTCACTGTCACTAGTACTTTTATTTTTCATGTATATTGGTTAGATGATAAAATATAATTATTTTCCAAGAAGTCAGTCAGTCTAGTCTTTATATATATTTCTATTATTTTAGATATATTGGAAGTAAGAGATATGGGTCTGTAATTAGAAGGGTCAGTCTTTTCTCCTTGTTTATGTATAGGAATTATAGTTGCTTCTATCAGTACATCTGGAAATATTCCTTGCTGAAAACATAAGTTGCTTATGTAAGTCAGGGGTTTTACCATATTTTCCTGAGCACATAGGTACTGAGCCCTGATACCGTCTATTCCTGGTGCTTTGTCAGTTTTTAGATTGTTGATATGCTTTCTAATTTCATCCTCAGTTATTAAGTCAAATGTTTCTAGTGTTTTGTTCGTGTCTGCGTTAATGTTGTCATTGTCAGTATTTGTATTGTTGATACTACTCGGTGGCGTTAATTTTATCTTCCAGGTGCTTTCCAATGTAATTGAAATATTTGTTAAGTTGTTCAGTTATGTCTTGAGATTCAGTATATATTAAATTGTCTACTTTTATTTCGTTACAGTATTATTCGTTTTGTTCTTGCTGTTTAGGCAGCAAGAACCAGAACATTCTGACTGAATGTACAAGAAATAAGAAGATTGAAATTTAAAGAAGGCTGTAATAATTTACGATAGATATTTAATGCATTTCAAACTAAATACTGCACCTTAAAAATGAAATTTTTAAACACCATATGTGAGGTTTTTAACCTTACATCTGGGAAGACTCGCGTCCAGTCAATCGACAAAAGCAAATGCTAGGTTGGTTCCATTAAACTCGGCCGCAGCCGCATAAGGAACAAAATGACCTTGAACTTTGTTATAACTTAATTTATCTAATTAATGGGATTATTTAAAATGGCTGCAGTCAACTCACTTTTGTTAACTTTTGCCAATAAAATAAATAAATATATATATATATATATATATATATATATATATATATATATATATATATATATATATATATATATTTTTTTTTTTTTTTTTTTTTTTAATTATTGAATTTGAAAGAAAATGCAAAGTTTTCATTTGACACCACGGGTGTATAATCTAATCATATGGTCATGTTTTGTTTTTCTAGATTTAAATGAAACTTTATTAGTAGTAGTATTAGTTGTAGTGGTTCATTATTTTAAAGTTTATCAGAAAAACAAATATCACCGTCCAATTTTTATAAGTTTTGCTCTCAATGCCCTAGAGCTTTTTTGATCTACCCTGAAGTTTCGAAGTACCAAAAGTAGGACGGGACATTTTTTATTTCTTAAAAGATTTCGTACTGAAGTCAAGAAGAATTGGTGTGAGTTTAGACAGCGGGTTGAGATTCCCTGAAGACCTACTAAACCGGATAGACTTTATTCTTAATCAGACTAATGCAACAGGCTCACTTGGCCCAAACAAAACCTCCGACTTAATAATATCACTATACTATAAAGCCGCATGGCTAACTCACTCACTGACATTAATGTTTGCCCACTTCCAGAAGAGCTAGAGACTTGCGGTTTGCGCCATTCGACGCGCAACGTCCATATTGTGAACCAAAATAATTATAAAAAGTTTACTTTTCCCACTCCTTCCCCCCCTAAAAAAATAAAAATGGACGACTTGATTTTTAAGCTGTTTTGGGGCTAATTGCAGCTAAACGGTATGTCGTATTGGAAAACGGACAGCACCAGCGGTAACTGATTTTAAAAGATCTACAACATTGGTCCTATGACTTTATTTCGTACCTCTATCGGTTGTACCCTAAATGGTGATAATTTTGGTATTTTTTTCCATTTTTGTCTTTGAATGGTCATAGTTTCTATAATTATTAACCGATTTTATTTCTGATTGAGGCGCTTGAATCTCACACTAATGCTCTTTAAATTGAGTATATTTTATTTCATTAGTTCATCCTACTTGCTTAGAACTTGAGAGTAAACTTTTTCCCGTGTGCTGTGTCACGTGACCACTTTTTTTGGTTTTTAATATTGTGTCGTATATCATTTGAAAGGCCTTGACTTGTACATTAAAGCAATTTTATTTGTTTATTTTTTAAAAATTTTGTACACGTACTTATGTACCGATTTATAATTTTTTTGTAGGTTAAAGGGTTTAAATAATATTTTATTAGGGTTTTTTTTTTTTATATTTATTTATTAGTTAAATTAATGCCCTTTTGTATAGTTTGTTTTAAAAAAAATATAATTTTGGTACCTGAGAGTACATGGGTAGAAATGTTTTAGAATATGATTTATATTGTTGAAAAGCTCTTGAATAGCAGATTCATTTTTGTTATGTTCTATTTTTAGTTTAGAGGGGGTAAAATGGAAAATAACTGTTTATATATAGCGGTTTTTACAATTAAGTTGCTGTTTTTGTTTTTTTATTAAATTTATTATATGTACGCTAACATTTGGTGTAAGTTGAAGGCTGTGTTTCTCCGAAAAACGTTGGTTACAACCAAAGTTATTAAATATTTACTGGAACAGGGAATATGTCCGACTTTCCCATCCCCTCCCGTCTCTCCTGTCGCCCCTCCCCACCTTACTCAATATCCTCTTCAACTCTACAGCCTAAGATACTAGCTCAGCTTCTCTAGACGTCAATCGCTTTCTTACCTTTGCAATGTTTGTTTACTTTGTCATTTATAGACTGCGAATTATAACTGTATAATTCGCAGTTTATAAATGACAAATTAACCCACCTGGCTACAACATCCCACAACCTCCTATAACATTACCAGATATTGCAAGTACCAACTACTATACAAGTACCTGGCATATATCCCCTCATATATACAAGTACCTGGCCACTCGACGGGCAAAGGCTGGCCGCAGGCCAGCCAAGACCGGCGAGTACTATACTATACAACTAACAGCCGCTATCAAAAACAAATCACATTTTTTTAAGAGAGTAAAGTTAGTTTGTTTATTAAAGCCTTGATATTTAAAGAATAGTTGGTGGTACACAGAGACTACGAGATCCCCAAGGGTGTGGGCATAAATGAAACTCGTCCTCACGTAATTTCAAAATGGTATCCTTGCTTTCTACTAACTAACTTATCCCTAATCTCATCTCATTCGTCACCATGACCTTGACTTCTGTTTTTTTATTTTTAAATTTTATTGATGCAATACTTTCTTTTAATTCCTTTATCATAACATCTACTTTTCTTGCAAACACAATATACTAATTTTATAATACCTATATCCATTTTCGTAAGTCCTGATCCGATATATCCTCTATCTTTTAATAATCTTAAAATAAAAAAAGCACTTAAAAATATAGTTATACACAAACTCTGACGATTTTTTATGTTAACCAGAAATATTAAGATCTCCATTAAGGGTAAGAATTTTTCCCCCAAAATTATTGTTAATCTATCAAACATAATGTTTAAGTATAGAAAAGAATGGTTGATTTCATTGTATTTGTTGTACGTGCTTGAAGGGGGCCTGGGTGGCTCGGAGGCTAGAGCGCGCGCCTAGGGATAAGGCAAGTTAAGCAGCCTCGAGCAGGGTCAGAAGATGGATGGGTAACCGCTTCTGACCACAGCTCTGGGTTCGATTCCCGGACCCCCCCCCCCTCCCCCCCCGCTGAATGTCCACCCAGCATTGTTTAAACAAATGGGAAGCTCTTCGAAAGAGTGGCGCCACCAGGTTTCGGCCAGGAAACCATGATAATGGATAATGACACTCTTGGTTGTAAATACAACTAGGTGGGGAGTCATGGTTAACGACCATAATATTTTCACACGAGTAAGTAAAGATTTCGGTCCCTAACCCGGGTTTGTTCTATGGGCCCACCTTAGTGGCCTGCGTCTTCGGGTGTAAAAGCCCCCCAGAATTAAAAAAAAAGTGCTTGAAAATTACTCTAATAGAGTCTAAATATAGCAGAATGTGATAAGAGAATATTCACTTTTTTATATCCCAAAGACCCATAATCTTCAATTATATAAAACGAGCCGGTAAACCAACAGACTTAATTTTCTATTTAGATAAGTTATTATATCTATTTAGTAGTATATTACCATCTATATATGTATATTAGTAAACTGAGGATTTCTCCTTATCCTGGTCTGTTGAGTACTATGTTTTTTTGTTTACATATTAAAACCAAATATGTTAAACCAATTTGCTAATTTCAACCTCTTTGAGTCATGTTCAAGCAATTTATATATGTTTCATTGATTCCAAGCATTAAATAACTTTATCAAATTTCTAGTTAGCATTTTACACACCATTATAACTTATTTTATTTAAGATTTCAACTAAAATTCTCGTAAGAATCTGATTATGAGTGAGAATTTCTATATTACTATCACTCAGACTATTTTAAGGGAATAAATGTGGTTGCCTTAGCTTAGTAAAAAGAAATCATTACGAGGGGAGTCGTCGCCGTTGGGACACTACTCGATAATATAAATTATATGTTGATACATCAACAATCCAAGTTGAAAAAACATAATAAATAATATTCTTATTCTTTCACATAATAGTTCTCTAGAGATGATATTATTTATCCGTTTAAAATTCGAGCTTTATTTTAGCCTTGTTCCTTACCATGAATACAGATCTTCTTTGGAGGCATCCTTCCACGTTAGTATTTTTTTATTATTTAATGTTGTCTATATTTGGTACAGAATTAATTTGCTAAAATTTGGTATAAAAAAAACAGCTAGATGTTATCAAATAGAACAGATATTCTAAACTGTATGCTTCTAGTCAAAAAAATTATTTTATTTGTTCAACTTCGTATGTTTAGAATCAGTAAAATTTGCCATATATAATTTAGACTCCACAATCCCCTCTAAATTAATAATAGGTTGGCGGCATGTGAACTTTTCATTAAAATTATATCTTATTTCTCGAGTGGCTCTTATACACCCTAAAAAATTTCAAAACTTATCAGTTTTTCCAATCGTTATTACAATTCGACGACAATTTTGACACATAAATCAGGTTATTTGTTGTGACTACATAAATGATTTTACCTTGTATTATTGTATTACATACCATACAGTGTATTATTGTATTACATACCATACATTGTATTATTGTATTACATACCACACAGTGTATTATTGTATTACATACCATACAGTGTATTATTGTATTACATACCATACAGTGTATTATTGTATTACATACCATACAGTGTATTATTGTATTACATACCACACAGTGTATTATTGTATTACATACCATACAGTGTATTATTGTATTACATACCATACAGTGTATTATTGTATTACATACCACACAGTGTATTATTGTATTACATACCATACAGTATATTATTGTATTACATACCATACAGTGTATTATTGTATTACATACCATACATTGTATTATTGTATTACATACCACACAGTGTATTATTGTATTACATACCATACAGTGTATTATTGTATTACATACCATACAGTGTATTATTGTATTACATACCATACAGTGTATTATTGTATTACATACCATACAGTGTATTATTGTATTACATACCACAGTGTATTATTGTATTACATACCACACAGTGTATTATTGTATTACATACCATACAGTGTATTATTGTATTACATACCATACAGTGTATTATTGTATTACATACCACACAGTGTATTATTGTATTACATACCATACAGTGTATTATTGTATTACATACCATACAGTGTATTATTGTATTACATACCACACAGTGTATTATTGTATTACATACCATACAGTGTATTATTGTATTACATACCATACAGTGTATTATTGTATTACATACCACACAGTGTATTATTGTATTACATACCATACAGTATATTATTGTATTACATACCATACAGTGTATTATTGTATTACATACCATACAGTGTATTATTGTATTACATACCATACAGTGTATTATTGTATTACATACCATACAGTGTATTATTGTATTACATACCACACAGTGTATTATTGTATTACATACCACACAGTGTATTATTGTACATACCATACAGTGTATTATTGTATTACATACCATACAGTGTATTATTGTATTACATACCATACATTGTATTATTGAATTATATATCATACAGTGTATTATTGTATTACATACCATACAGTGTATTATTGTACATACCATACAGTGTATTATTGTATTACATACCATACAGTGTATTATTGTATGACATACCACACAGTGTATTATTGTATTACATACCATACAGTGTATTATTGTATTACATACCATACAGTGTATTATTGTATTACATACCATACAGTGTATTATTGTATTACATACCATACAGTGTATAATTGTATTACATACCATACAGTGTATTATTGTATTACATACCATACAGTGTATTATTGTATTACATACCACACAGTGTATTGTTGTATTACATACCACACAGTGTATTGTTGTATTACATACCATACAGTGTATTGTTGTATTACATACCACACAGTGTATTATTGTCTAACATACCATACAGTGTATTATTGTATTACATACCATACAGTGTATTATTGTATTACATACCACACAGTGTATTATTGTCTAACATACCATACAGTGTATTATTGTATTACATACCATACAGTGTATTATTGTATTACATACCATACAGTGTATTATTGTATTACATACCATACAGTGTATTATTGTATTACATACCACACAGTGTATTATTGTATTACATACCACACAGTGTATAATTGTATTACATACCACACAGTGTATTATTGTATTACTTACCACACAGTGTATAATTGTATTACATACCATACAGTGTATTATTGTTTTACATACCACACAGTGTATTATTGTATTACATACCATAGTGTATGATTGTATTACATACCATACAGTGTATTATTGTATTACATACCATACAGTGTATTATTGTATTACATACCATACAGTGTATTATTGTATTACATACCCTACAGTGTATTATTGTATTACATACCATACAGTGTATTATTGTATTACATACCATACAGTGTATTATTGTATTACATACCATACAGTGTATTATTGTATTACATACCACACAGTGTATTATTGTATTACATACCATACAGTGTATTATTGTATTACATACCACACAGTGTATTATTGTATTACATACCATAGTGTATGATTGTATTACATACCATACAGTGTATTATTGTATTACATACCATACAGTGTATTATTGTATTACATACCATACAGTGTATTATTGTATTACATACCATACAGTGTATTATTGTATTACATACCATACAGTGTATTATTGTATTACATACCATACAGTGTATTATTGTATTACATACCACACAGTGTATTATTGTATTACATACCACACAGTGTATAATTGTATTACATACCACACAGTGTATTATTGTATTACTTACCACACAGTGTATAATTGTATTACATACCATACAGTGTATTATTGTTTTACATACCACACAGTGTATTATTGTATTACATACCATACAGTGTATTATTGTATTACATACCACACAGTGTATTATTGTATTACATACCACACAGTGTATTATTGTATTACATACCATACAGTGTATTATTGTATTACATACCATACAGTGTATTATTGTATTTCATACCATACAGTGTATTTTAATGCCCATTAATTATCCGAAATTAATTATTGCTGATTTAATTTGTAAGAATAAAGCAATCGACGTAGCTACTCTTGATTACGGCTACACAATATTGCCAACTGAAAATATTTCAAATAAATATTGAATTAATAGCTAAGTAAATATTTATGTCGAATTGGAAGTTGTATTGTTTTGTTATGTTAGCAGAAGCTTCATTTCCCTTCATATTTTAATTAGAGATGATTTGACCGTTCATTAGAGAAAGGGAAATTATACGAGTTTTCTTTCTCAGAGCCACGCCGACGTGTAATCATTGCTAATTTAAACAAAGCGTTAGGGCTTTTTATGTCTATAAAAAAATTGCGAATAATCAAAAACTCCTCAAAAAACTTATTTTTTCATAATTTTCTTTTCTTCTTAAAAATTTCCCTTTTTTTTACTGATTTGTATTCAAAATGTAAGCAAACAGAACATGATATATTTGAATTACTGAACGTGATAAAAATTAATTAGGGGTTTTTAAAGAACATTAAAAGTATGGTGAAAACCAGACAAATATTATTTTGACGATCATTCTCTTCTAACAGAATATAATTACGACTCTTTTTTCCATCAAAAAATCATCTTTTGTTTTCATAAAACATTAAACTACTTAAATCGAATTACTAGACACATAACAAACACCGAAATAAGTATTTAATATTAGAGTATTAGTTTTTTGTAAGCAGTAGTTGTCATCGAGCCTAGATACAAAAAGACTGAGACAGTATTTACTTTAGGGTGAAACGAATGAAATTAGGCTGAAAGCAAACCCAAGAATCATTGACTTACGACAGATTTAGTCACGGATAGATTAGACTTTTCCAAACTTATATAATATGTATAATGTATATGTATATGTATATACACACACACACACACACACACACACATATATATATATATGTGTGTGTGTGTGTGTGTGTCTGTGTATAAATGTTATACAGTATTTAAAATAAGTAAAATAATGTTTCAATCGAGTTGCCAAATATGACGTTGTTCATAAATCTAATTCAAAAACTTGAAAGAGATTAGGTGCGATTAATCAAGCAGCAGACATTCTTTCTTCCAAGTTTTGACAACTACGCTAAAAAGAATGAAAACCAGGCTCGTATCATATAAATATTTCACTTCATCACATAAAAAACAAAAGTGCAGATTTTTCATAATTTACCAACGCAGTTTTATTTGATGCCATCATTTTTCACTATTTCTTTTTTCTTGAATAAAAACAAATAATAAAAAAAAGTTATTTTTTAAGATGTTTAAATTATTCAACATGATTTTCCTCTTGTAAGACAAATAGGATAAAATAAAAGACTACATCGTTACAAGGGTCTTTGTACCCTTCCTATTTGTAAACCCTACAAATTTAAAGCAATATATTTGGAGTATGAATAAAAAAAACGAAAGGGGGAAAAAAAGCTCGAGCGTTATTATATAAAAGAAGGCCGAAAAAATAAAAATGGGAAAATTTTCACTACAGTGTTCGTGTTCATAATGTTGGCGTAGAAAAAAGCCTAGTTCTTAACAATGGAATTTTACACACTAAAAAAACCTTTCATTTTTAAGTTTTTGTGTAAATCTTTAAACCCAGTTTACATATAAATATCTGGGTTTCATTTCTCCTTTAAGTATTGAATCCAATTAATTTTCATTATAATATGCGTATTTATACAAGTAGGGTAGGTGAGGGCAAAGGCCCGCATGGGGTGAATATCCGCACTGTTTCAAAAATGGAAGGGAAACTCATTTTTGAAGTAGGACTGGCAACACTCATTCCTTACGTTGTGGCTTTGCTCCTGTAAGGTTATCTTGATTTCGTTTGTACTGTTGCAAGAAACATGAGGTAAGTTTATTTCTTTATGTTTCAATCTAACTTTTATAGAATTTTGGCAGTTTATTATTAATTATTATAAATCAATATTCGTATTTTTGATAAAGTTGTACCAAAATGGTGGTAATGTAGTGTAGAAATAGAAACTTGTTTACCTTCATATGTTGTTACCATCGATAGATTACTATATGTATACGATTTGATAAAATGGAGCAAAGATCCGCGCAGTGAATGGGGCAAAGGTTCGCACACTGAATGGGGTAAATGTCCTAATTTGGACTCTTTTCCCATTTAAAAAGTTCAAGCTAAAGATTAATTTATTTTAGTTACCTCTAGTAAAAGAACTGGTTTTTAATTTTCAGAGTGTGCAAGAGAAAGAGAGATTGTTTGCGCCCTTTAACCCAGCAGATGCTGGATGAAAAGAAGGGCTTAATTAAAAGGGGTTTCTTCATCTACGATACTTTATATTGTACCTAATATGTTTTATTTATCGTTCAATATACAAGTTCTTTTATGAAGAATTTCACTTTCTTGAATTATTAATTAATTAATACCAGATGGGATAAAGGTCCGCGGGGCAACGAAGAAATGGGTAAACGCAATTTTTGGTAAATCATAATTTTGGTAAAATGGTGCACCAGAAATGTGGAGAAATTTATGGAGCAATGAGAGATGGATTTAGAGAGACATTTAGAAATTATTAAAAGGTAGCAAATGCTCAAAATCAGCCCTAAACCTAAATAGTGCGGATCCTTGCCCCCACCTACCCTATACATAGTAAAGCTTCCACAAAATTAGCATTAAAGTAACCAAATAAAAAAACACCTTTGGCAGTTGGTCACCTTATCCAAATTAGAAAATTTGAGCAGGTTTTACTATGTATATATATATATATATCGTCACCCATAGAAAATACCTCCCATGTGTAAACATTTTATTTTTATTCATTATATTAGAGATTTCCCTATCTAAAAGGGGGTTTGATAAGAATCCTCCAAAACCTCAATCTTATTTGATTAGTTTTTCCGTTTCATGTTCGTTCTTTGGATCAATTCTTTATTAAATTTTGTACGTCAATAGATGGTTATGGTCACCGAAAAAGCTTTATGAAAATTTAAAGTTTTTATTGATTTTATTAACCGCTTCCCGAGTTTGTGTTTTTGGAGTGATCTTTGTATACAATTATATATATCTTAATAAGTATATAACTAATCACCATTTTGTTTTCCTTAACAACTTGGAAGAGAAGAAAAACTTTATTACTTTATTCAATAGAAATCTCAATTAAGATAAGGGGAGGAACTTGTTTTATATGTGGTGTCAAGAAGAACAATGAATGTTCTCTAAGGAGAATGAAGATAGTTCTATGTAGCAAACAATAAACTGTCTATAACCTAAAGCATGCATGGATGTTTTAACAGTGTAAACTAAACTTTCACATAATTAGTCACAAAGAGAGGTAGAGTATAACAATTCTTTTGTCTAGTCGAACAGATGAAAGCCAAGAAAATATATTGTTTTAGACTTGGTGTTGTACTTCTGCAAGTTATAGCTTCCTTTCTCCAAGTGAACAGAATAGCTCATATGACACTTTTAGCCATTTTGTGAAAGATGGTCTTCTCTGGTCTGGAGATAAAAGCCAAGATTAGCTATATTGCTTGTATCATTATTATTTATTATACACATATACATATAAACATAAATACAAAGACACACACACACACACACATATATATATATATATATATATATATATATATATATATATATATATATATATATATATATATATATATATATAAAGGGTGCTCCTAAAGTCCCCCCCCCCTCTTAATTTCTGAACGGTTCGAGATAAACTAATGAAACTTGGGGGATCCGTACCATGTGAAGGGAAGTTTGTTTTAATGCAATCAAGCACTTTACAACTGACTTAAAAAACTGAAATAACAAAAAATACATATTGCATTGAAATAAAAAAAGAATGTGAGTCCAGACTAAAACATCGAAAATATCAAAAATATTCATAATGACTGAAGTATAACTAATAAAGAAACAAGTTATATTTATCTTTAGATAATAAATTAACAAACATTTATGGAAAACGGCTGAAGATTCTTAAATAATTTCTTTTAAGAGAAAAATAATTCATTGTTTAAAAAAAAGAAAATAAATATTGTTTTATTGTAGAATAATATTTGTGTACGAGAAACAATATCTAAACAGTCTGGTTAAAAACAACTAATTTTATACATGTTCTCTTCGCATCGTAGTATTTTTAGTTTAGTCAACGTAGAATTTTCAGTCTGTAAATATCCCACTAAGGAATATTTACAGACAGAACTGATGAAGCATTAAAGAATAGATGGGTTCAATGGCAAAACAATTTCACTGTCAGGAGGGTTTTTCAAACAAATACAACCAGCGATAAAATCGACGCCTTGGTTCAAAAGAGAGATCAACGTTTTCATTAATAGATTAAGATCTAACTATGGTAATTGTAATTTATATTTGGGAAAAAATAAACTAGCCTGAATCAAACTTATGCCACGGCCACAGGAGCGGGTTTTCACTCCGAACTGCTAGGGCGGCTTCATTGAGCTTAAAACACGCTGCGTGAAACAAGCAGAAGAATGAATAAATGTGCTATTCATTTTTTCAAACGTTTGAGGTTTGAATAAACGTGCCACATGCACGTTTATTCAAAACATAGTTTAAATAACAAATAGTTCAAATGTAGTAGCGGTAAGACGCCCGTTTGGCCACCTTACCAGCTTGAAAACCAGATAACGAATGGAGTCCGGTGCATTCGACTGCAGGAAACCTTGAAGACATAGCCCTATCATCCTCCTTTGGCGTGAAATCACGCGTCGTATGACAACTCCAACTAATATCGCTGTGGTCATTATTTAAGGGTGTTTACACGCAAAGCCGCGGCGTGAAAAAACGCTCGTGTGCCCGTAGGCTTATGTCCTAAATGTAATATCGAAGGAGGCCTACAGTTTGTGCCAAATGTTTGTTAGTGCATTGTCAGCGCTGGAAAGTTAAAAAATGGGGTGGGGAGTTCAGGATTATAAAATCTTAAGCTCTCATTGGCTCCCGATTCGATTATTTTACTTTGCCTGTGCGCTGTCAAGGGACTATAACAAATATTTGGCACAAACTATAGGCCTTCTTCGATATTGCATGTACTGTAAAATACAAAATACATTATCATGTTTGGTATAATATATTGCGGCCAAAAATATATTTAACGTATAATCTTTCGATTCTCTATTTATCTATTTTTTCTAATAGATCCCCTGTTTTATATCAAATGTAGTATATTTTTCTAAATAATACAGAAATTAGTATCTAAGAAAACTATACTATATATATGAACTATACTATACTATACTATACTATACTATACTATACTATACTATACTATACTATATGAAATTCCTGGTTGTAATGGTATGACCCACAGGTAACCAATGCCAAAAAAATGTATGTTTTAGAAAAGAATTAAGAAACTTAAAAGAGGACTAGAGAAGATCTATTACATCGTTGTAAATAAGTAATTTTTTTTTTTTTTTTTTTTTTTTTTTTTTCTTTGTAAGATTAATATAAAAGAAATTTCAATGAAAATAGTTATTGTTAATTAGAGGACATTTGTTTTGACAGGGAGCTGTTTTTATTTTTAAGTTAAAGGACAAAGTTTATTTATGAGCCTGCAAACACACGACATATCCATGCATATCTTGTATCTGTATTTCTGCTCTTATGATTCATATTCTGTTTTCCAATTCTCTATCATTTCTATTACGTCTATATGAACTTTTAGTATGTTTAGTAACTATAATTTCTACGCAAATGATCATAATTATTATTATTAGATAAGTTTTTTTTAATATGAAATAGACAGATATAAAATATAGTTGCAAATAGCTGTCAGGACAAAGCTGTATTTCTAGATATAACACTTCTTTTCAAGAATATGAGTTCTCTATAAGTCAGTTGTCAATATTTTTTCATAAATGTATATACTGTTTTTTGTTACAAATCGTATAAACGAGTATTAGACAATTATTATTGCTATACGAATTTTATCAATTCAAGCATTATTGTAATGGTTCATAGCGAATTATTCAAAAGAAGACAATTTTTTTCATATCTACTTGAAATTGTATTATTATTGGTATCGTGAATGATAAAATGTCTATATTTTTTATTGTGAAGTATATTATATACATGATTAAGAGATTCTGCGATATCATTAAGATAAAATACGAAACTTTTCTATCACTGTACCTTCATATAAGCAGTTAGAAGTAGAGTATTCTTAATTAAACTGGTTAAAGAATGGTGTCTAGACTAGTATAGTTATGCCAAAATTTTGTTATTCTGATAGCGCGGGAAAATTGAAAAAAACCGGGAGAGGAAGCCAAGAGAGCTCAAGATTTTGGCGGGTAGGAGGTCGGGCCAACTAGGCAAACAAAAATATCACTGGATAACCCTAAGATAACTACCTAGTGGCTTAATTTTTTCCTTTACTTAGGTTGGCCAACTGAGCTGTCAGTTTTACAAAGCGCAGTAGCATAAGTAAACGTATATATAAAGTTTGAAATGTATCACTTTAAAACTAATGTATTACTTTGTACTTATATAACTCTAAAACAATATATTTTAATGCATAGTATAATAACTGTCTCACAGAAAGCATATTTTTCTTCTACTTTCAGAGGTTGAACTCAAATTAATTTATCTCAAACTGTTCAAAAGTTAAGGAGGAGAGGAGACTTTTGGACCACCCTGTTTATATATAATACATCAAGTATTTTAGTAAGTATTTTTTACCTATAAGGGCTAAAAAAAATTAAGAATCTACCAACAAATTTATTCAAGAGTAATTATGATGAGCCATTCAGTGGTAAAAACAAATTCGAGTAATAGATATATTTACATTGCCAATTTTAAAGGCTCAGTCAAACAGGTAGCCGACTATCCGTGTGGAAAGAACAAGCACATTCTGTCGTGGACTGGGGTGGTTAAACAAAAACGTACCGGGGTGGTCAAACAGAATGCGGACTGTCCGCAGTCCTTCGCAGACTGGGGTGACAAACATACAAACAGGACGAACCAGTGGGAAAACAGTGCAATCGAATGCGTCATTAAGAATTGCTTCTTCTATTGGCTTTTATGCAAACAACACGAAAAAGAAAATACGTGAAATAAATAAATAAATATTTCAGTGTTTTTTTTTAATTTGGTCCGTTTGAAGACCTTTTTTTCTCAAGAACAATTTCAGAAATTACATACCTAGTCCGCTAGAACCTAAAATATCGACTGACTGGATGAAACCCACTAGGACTTGGCCAAAGCAAAGACTCTAACCACATCTAAAACTCATGTATTACTTTGTACTTATATAACTTTAAAACAATATATTTTAATGCTTAGTATAATAACTGTATCACAGAAAGCATATTTTTCTTCTACTTTGAGAGGTTGAAGGACCACGTTTTTAGGTCGTCCCCATTGAGCAAACCCGGTACTCGTCCTGTTTAATACAAGTCGCAAAAGGTCCCTTGACACATTTACTTTATATCAACACTTTAAAAAATAGTCTTATCTCCCAGAGATAGATTCAATCCTTTTTGTAGCACCCAGATACAAAGTCGGGTTTCACGACGTTGTGAACCGAACCAACAACCGATCGACACAATCCAAAATGGTCGCTGTATTCAATTTTGCGTCCCCCCCCCCCCCCCCCTTTCATCCCCCTAGCAACGCCACTGACCATTACTAGATATATCGGTACATGATCTTGGTTTCAAGTGAGAGTTAGCAAGTAAACTAACCACTCCGCTACACCATCTCCAGGAGGCTGCAATATGCTACAGCGAAAGAAAGGATTTACTGCTGTTATCTAAAGTCTCAGAAGGGAATAATAAGGATATAAACTCTACCAGGATCACAACTACAATGGTTTAATTAAATAACTTCCATTTCAGGGATTAAAAACCTAATAGTTATCTCTTTTTACCACGTTTGAATATTCAAATATACAAAAAAAAAGAGAGAAAAGATATTGGAAATCATCCCATGTAAATGGGCGCATTTTCATCTATTCATCCCATACCGTCGATTAATTTTCAATTCGGAGCCATCGGTTATAATCTCCACTTCCAAATATTGATTCTGGATCAAGGCGAAATCAAGTTATATTGGCTGTCCAGTTAAAATGGAGGATTGATCAATAATAAAATACTCGTTAGGATGAAAAAAACACGTTACACGGAACAACTAAACCAATTCCACTAACAGTCCTTTCCAAGCTCATGTGCCCACTAAACGCTCATATCGACCTTTAAATATTGCTTTACATACGCCCCCTATAAGCATTTAAATTAATCCGCTAGTGAAACAATTTTTTTTAAGCTTAAAGAATAAAAGGCTTGATCGAAGTTTCAGTCTTCTTTTTGAGTGGACTATTAGAATAAAAGATAAATTAATAAACATATAAGATAATAGTTCAACAAAATCATACTAATATATATATATATATATATATATATATATATATATATATATATATATATATATATATATACATATATATATACAGGATGGTCCAAATGTCTCTCCCCCCCCCCCCTCCCTCTTAATCTTTGAATGGTTTGAGATAAATTAATGAAACTTGGGGGATCCGTACCATGTAAAGGGAAATTCGTTTTCATGCAATCGCGTACTAGCGACAACCACGTACTTTTTACTAGCATATTTAGATTCTACGGGGAAAAATAATAAAATTTTGGATTTGTCCACAGCTCGTGTATGAAATAAGCATTAACATTTTGAAACGAAGGAAAAAGTAAAATTTTTGATGAAATTAATTACAGTAAGTGAATAGCCTGTAATATAATAATTTTCTATACTTTTCTTGAAAACTTTTAGTATATAACAACATGGACCTTTTTCTTGATTTTTTCTTAGTGAACTCGGTAACAACTTCGGAATAATCTGTTTTTAGTGTTGTCTTTATCAGAATACATTAAAACCAAAGAGTTCAACTTTCTGTTGAGTGAAGTTGCTCTTTTTGGATTTTTAACTCTTGAAAGAATTGAAAAACCTGTTTCAGCACTGCAGTTTGTCACTGGCAACGTGGCTGGTTTGAACCGCACTATGCACAATATGCTGGGCTACAGCAATACAATGATAGACAAAGACAGTCGTTTGTAACCATCTCTTGCGTGGCCTACACAAGCTAGTTGTTTCGTAATAACAGGAAATAATAATAAAAAATATCCGAAAATTTTCCGCCCCCTAGAAATTGCCGCCCTGGGCAATTGCGTAATCTGCTTATTGGTAAATCGGGGCCTGTTCATCAATAGGTTCAAGCTAAGACCTACTCCAAAGAGACTTACATAAGTCTTGATCGCTTCACTTAGGTAATTTTATAAGATTCGTGAAAAAAGTTCTGAAATATGTAATATGAAAACGTAAAACAAACCAATGGGAGCCACACTTAACTCCTTCAAGAGTCCCATGTGGCTCTGGGAGTTGCATTTTGCCCACCCATGATATATATAATACCGCATTTACACATTCGCGCTCGTGCCTCGCCTTGTGCTTCGCCGGAACTCGTAATCCAATTTTTCCACTCGTCCCCACAACGCGAATGGCCGTTTACACATTCGCGCTCGCTACTCGCCTCGTAGTTCGCCGGCACTCGCTAGTAATTCAACTACTAACGCAATCAATGGCAATTAGTGCACACTATAAAAACACACTGGTGGTTTAAGTTAAATGAAAATGAAAATAGAAGTTTATATAAAGTTTTATATATGTTTTATATTAGTTATATATAAACTTTAAAGGAAGTTTTATATACGTTTTATATTAGTTATGTATAATCTTTATATAAAGTTTTATATTAGTTATATATTATAAACTTTATATAAAGTTTTATATTAGTTATATATAAACTTTATATAAAACTTTATTATTAGTTATATATATAGTTTTATATTAGTTATATATAAACTTTATATAAAACTTTAATATTAGTTATATATATATGTACGATCCTCATCTCCCTACTGAAACCTTTCCTTTCCCTAAACGGAACTAGAGGCGCGATCTCTGGAGAAAGGGCGTGAACTAATATATTCACCTGCCCCCACTCAACGGAAGTGTTATCTCCGGTCGCCTCTGCTCTTCCCGGCCAAGATCCGGTAGGAGTCCCGTGCTAGACCCGGAAGTGACAAGGAGCGTCTGTACCGTAATAATCGTGAGTGCCAATTGGCTTTTATTTCTTAAACTTTCCGTCTTTACCTTTAACTTGTTCTTTACCTTTCCCCTTACAGGTAATCTCCCTGATACAGTCCATTCTAATCCAGAGGATCAAACATACCATTTGGTCATTTGGGCCAGGGTGATCCCACTTGGATTTAACGTTAATTTGTTAGTGATATATGGTGCAGTTTGGGTTGACCTTGACAGCTCTAACTAGCCGTATATCTTTCGCGCGTAAACTGTGCAACGGGACCCGTGGTCTTCTTGCATTGTTTACAAATATCTGGCTGCCTTATTATCTTATCTTATTACAATTATTTTAATTTTAAAATACCTTTTATTTACGTTTTCATTTTATTACGTATTATTTATTTACAAACATAACTGACACATTCTGTCATTTATCTAAACAGCTGAGCTGTGTTTATTTATTTTTTTTATAAGCTTTTTTTAACATTAATTTTATACAATTATTTCTTATAATTATTAATATTTCTATATTCTATTAAGAGAATAGTTTATATTTATTAATTATTCATATCATTAATTACTTTATGCTTTAAAAGAATTATTTATTTTATTTCAATTATTATTACTTATAATTAAATATAAGTTCTTTTCTTGAACAAGAATAATTATTTTTTATAATTAATTATCTTTTATTCTTTAATAAGAATTATTTTATAATTAATCTTTTAATCTTAAATTTATTTAATTATTATATCAACAAGAATTTATTTTATTTTTTTTAAGATTTTATTTATAATTTACTCAATCTTATTTTTTATTTTTCTTATTATTATTTTATAATTTACCCTTAATACCTAGAAGGGGTAAGAACCTTCTTTATTTATTTATTTTTACACTTTTTTTTCCAACCTTACTTTTACTACCCTTTATTTTTTTTCCTTTGACTTCAACATGGCTTCATCTAAAGATAGTCAACTTAAACTTCTTCAAACTCGCCGTGCGAACTTATTTCAGAAGCTGCAAATCGCGTACGATCTTGGAAAGCAATTAGCTAAAGATAAAACTAAGTTAGCCAATTTCAAAATTCGTTTTGCTGACTTAGGTGATATTTGTTTAAAATATGAAGAGTATTGCGATCGTATTGCAATACTTGAACTGGAGATTGACCCGAAAGCTGTGGTTGACAGTAAGAAACTACAAGCGTTTGAAGACATTTTTTATGAGGTCAAAATGATCGCCGCGGAACATTTAAAGCCTGATTTGCCATCTGCCCGTGTGCAGGGTTCTGAAGATCCTTGTGCCAGTCACGTTAAAGGTTCTCAGCCGAGACTTCCACGTATTGATTTACCCACTTGGGATTCGACACTGAAAGAATGGGTTACTTTTCACGACAAGTTTAAAGCATTAGTTCATGACAACCAAAACATAGATCCTGTAGAAAAGTTTCACTATTTAATGACTTCTCTCTCGGGACCTGCACTTACGCTCGTGAAAAGTCTTCCGCTTTCAGCTGCCAACTACCCTATCGTTTGGGACTTGCTTATTAAAAAGTACCAAAATAAGCGAGTACTAGGTTGTGATGTTTTGGACAGAATAATCAACTGCCCGGCCTCAACTATTGAGTCGGCCGCTAATTTAAATTTCTTTATAGGAACTTTTTGTGAGGGTGTTACAGCGCTTCGAGCGATCGAGATTCCGTCACTCCACGATTTTATTTTGCTTCACATTGCCCTTAAAAAACTCCCTTTCAGTACCCGTAAACATTTCGAAAACCAACACGTAGAACACCAGATCCCAACATTTAAACAACTTACAGATTTCTTAGAAAACCAAGCTAAGATACTTGAAATATCTCAACAACCAGATAACCTCCGATCTTCTTCGGCTAAAATTACTTCCAATTTTAAATCTCCTTCTTATGTAAAACCTACTCAAGTCACTTCTTTTAAATCTAAACCTAATAATTTTACGCCACCCGTGGTGCGTAAAGCTTTTGTATCTTCTACTAATTCAAATATTTTTTGTTGTCCGATCTGTCAGTTAAACCATTCCATTTACCGATGTCCAACCTTTTCTCAATTTAATCCCATTCAACGTAGAGCTCGTGTTAGAGCACTAAAGTACTGTTTTAACTGTCTCAAGGGTACACATATGCTTGATAAGTGTACTTCAAAAACTCGATGTCTCACTTGTTCTTCAGACCATCATAGTTTGTTATGTCCTAATGTTAATTCTAACGTAGCGGTGCCGGTGCCAACGTCTGCTTCTAACAATTCACCTAGTTCAACTCAGACTTCGAACAATTTACCTTATTCTTCTTCTTCTTCTTCTTCTAAGACGGTTCCAGCCGAGGCTAGCTGTCTTATTTCTAATGAATCTCCTAACACTTTTCTACCTTCTTCTTTTCAATATGTTCTTTTAGGTACAGCTATTATTTCCGTCCGTGACTCCTCCGGGAACTTTGTCTCCGTCAGAGCTCTTATAGACTCCGGGAGTCAGGTTTCTTTTATTACCTCTTCTTGTGCTCAACGTTTGCGCTTACCGATTCAACGGTGTGATGTTTCAGTAGCAGGTCTCTGTCAGAGATTAGTTTGCGAAACTAAAGGTTCGACGTCTTGCTTTGTCAAACCAATTAACAGTGACCAGCCTACCTTTGTTACTCAGCCTGTTATTTTAAAAGAAATAACATCTAACATGCCTTCTATTAAGTTGCCAGGAAATATCGTTGATCAATTTAGGTCGTTATCTCTTGCTGACCCTAAATTTGATACACCTGGACCGATTGACTTTCTTATAGCCGCAGATATTTTTCCTTTTATTTTCGATGGTAAAACCATATCTTTTTCTTCAGGCCTCACTGCCCTGCACAGTGTATTCGGATGGGTGATTACTGGAAAAGTGGACGGTGCGAGTACCACTCCCCTTTCTTCATTTCACACTTCTTGTGATTTTTCTGAGGATGTCCTAAAACGTTTTTGGGAGATCGAAGAACCACCCACTCCTTCGTCAAAGAATCCTGATGAGTCTGCGTGTGAAACTATCTTTACCGATTTAACGTATAGAAATCCGGATGGTCGTTTTGTTGTTCCACTTCCTTTTCGAACAGAAAAACGTCCAAGTTTTAATTCATTTTCACTTGCCTTTAAGCGTCTCGTTTCCTTAGAACGACGTTTAGATAAATCTCTTGATATGAAACTGAAGTATCAAGAGTTCTTAGACGAATATGAACAGTTAGGGCATATGACTAAAATCCCACGAAGTATGCCTAGCTCTAATATTTATTTTATACCTCACCACGCGGTGATTAATTCTAAAAGTTCTACCACTAAGTTAAGAGTTGTTTTCGATGGTTCGGCGAAGACGGAAGGCTTTTCTTCTCTTAATGAACTTCTCCATATTGGACCAAAACTTCAATCGGATATAGTGTCTGTTGTGATTCGTTTTATGCTCCATAGAATTGTTTTTACAGCTGACATTTGTAAAATGTATCGTCAGATTTTACTTCGACCTGAAGACAGATGTTTTCAACACATACTTTGGAGACGCTCTCCAGATTCTCCTATCGAAGAGTTTGAGCTAAACACTATCACTTACGGGTTATCACCATCTCCATATTTAGCTCAACGGTGTTTACGCCAACTTGCGGAAGACGAAAGGATATCGTTCCCTAATGCCGTGCAGGTTCTTTTAAATGACATCTACATTGACGATGTCATTTCCGGTTGTCAAACTCAGTCCGAAGCTCAATCCCTCATACAGGAACTTACAGTTCTTCTTCAAACAGCAGGCTTCCAATTGCGAAAGTGGAGTAGCAATTGCCCTGACCTTTTATCTGCTATGCCGACGCATCTTCGTGAAACTCCAATAATTACTTTCGATTCTGATAGTAGGGAAATTATTAAAATTTTAGGAATCCAGTGGGACGCCGCTTGTGATTCTTTTACCTATCGTATCGGAGAAATAAACAGTGTTTGTACCAAGCGATCAATTCTCTCTCACATAGCTCGAGTTTACGATCCCTTAGGCTGGCTTAGTCCAGTGACTTTTCGACTAAAATGTTTAATTCAACATTTGTGGCGGCTTGGTATAAAGTGGGATGACGCGGTTCCTAATTACATCGAAGAAGAGTGGATCGCTCATTGCCAGCAATTTCCCTCTTTGTCGAATATTTCTTTACCGAGATATGTTCTTAGTACCAATTATCTAGCACTTAAGCTAGTAGCTTTCTGTGATGCTTCGGAGCGAGGTTATTGTGGTGTAGTCTACCTCTGCGTTGTTCAGGACAATTTTATTAAGCCACATTTAATTATTGCTAAGTCAAAGGTCGCACCTTTGAAAACTTTATCTATCCCACGGCTCGAACTGAGTGCTGCAGTTCTTTGTGCCAAACTTCTAAAATATTCTTTCGACCTTTTAAACAAATCCTTACCAAATATTGAAATTTATGCGTTTAGTGATTCGACCACAGTACTTTCTTGGTTAAGAACTCCTACGTTTCAGTTGAAGACCTTTGTCGCTTCCCGAGTGAACCTGATTTTAGACTTAATTCCCCCTTCTGTTTGGTATCACGTTTCTTCTGAGCAAAATCCAGCCGATTGTGCTTCCCGAGGTCTGCAGCCCAAGCAGCTGACTGATCATCTTTTATGGTGGCAAGGCCCTGAATGGCTATCTTCTCCATTACTTGAATGGCCAATACACCAATCCTTTCGTATCGTGGCGGACCTTCCCGAGCTGAAGAGTCAAACTACTGTTAATTCCTTTTTACAGACTTCATCATCACTCCGTATGGATTGGATCCCTCTTACTCAGTTTTCTTCTTTAACCAAGTTGATTCGTGTCACAGCTTGGTGTCGGCGCTATTTTTCAAATTTAAGGCTTCCTTCTTCTCAACGAAACTTTGGACCTTTATCTTGCAATGAACTTAACGAGTCACATAATCGTATTGTTCGTGAAGTTCAGTGGCAATTCTTCCCTGATGACATGCGATTAATAAGTAATGGTAACGAGTGTACACCCTCCCTCCGGCGATTAAGTCCTTTTCTTGATCCCGCGGGTTGTCTCAGGGTGGGGGGTAGGCTTAAACATGCCCCTTTACCACAACACTCTATTAATCCCTTTCTTTTACCGAAAAAGTCGCACTTTTCAAACTTAGTGATCGACTATTATCATGTAACGTATTTACATATTGGACCTCGCGCTCTTCAATCCCTGGTTAGTCGAAAATATTGGATATTAGCGGCTCGTAATGCCATCCGTTCACGACTAGCTAAGTGTAATACTTGTTTCAAATTTCAAGCAACACCTTTAACACCGAAAATGGTGGACTTACCTCCATCTAGAGTAACGCCGTGCCGTCCGTTCTTAAACGTCGGGATTGATTTTGGAGGACCGTTTTACATTAAAGAAAGTAGACGGAGAAATGCGAAGATTTCGAAGTGCTATCTCTGTCTGTTCGTGTGTATGGCTACGAAAGCTGTACATTTGGAAATCGTTTCAGATTTATCAACGAGTGCGTTTTTGGCGGCCATGGATCGCTTTGTGGCACGCCGTGGACTTTGTGTAAATGTTTACACCGATTGTGGTACTAACTTTGTAGGAGCTCATCGCTTTTTAAATGAGTTGTACAAAGTTTTAAGTTCTTCAAACTCTTATATCACCGATTCTCTTGCTCAGAAGTCAATTAATTGGTTCTACAACGCCCCGACCGCCAGCCACTGGGGTGGACTTTGGGAAGCGGGAATACGGTCAACGAAGTACCACTTGCGTAGAATTTTGAAGGACCAAGTTCTGATCTTCGAAGAACTCGCTACCCTTTTTACTAAAGTCGAAGCCGTGCTAAACTCTCGTCCGCTGTGTTCTCTGTCTCCAGATCCTGGCGAAATCGATGTTCTCACGCCAGGTCATTTCCTCATAGGAGCTCCCCTAGTTGCTGTGCCCGAGTATGATCTCCGTGAAGAAAAACTTGGTCGTCTCGATCGATGGCAACTTATCCAGCAGTCTACTCAACACTTTTGGGATCGTTGGAGCCGGGAGTATTTACACACACTTCAGCAGAGGGCAAAGTGGTTCTCCGATAAACAGTCGCTGACTGTAGGCGATTTGGTCTTAATAGTCCACGATAAGACTAAACCACTGCACTGGAAACTAGGAAGAGTCGAAAAATTGCACCCTGGCAGAGATGGAATTTCGAGGGCTGCAACTGTCTACACTTCACAAGGGACACTTCTTCGACCTTTAGTCAAACTTTGTCCCCTTCCTTCCCAGTAACCTTTTATTTTCTTTTATTATTTTTTAATTTATTTTTACCAGATATTTTTTATTTATAATTACCACTCAATTCAAGTGGCTATTTTAACAACTTATTTTCTATGAGAACTATTCTTTTTTTATAAACTTATTCTCTTCACTATGAAGCTATTTTTTTTTTTTTTTTAAGCCAGATATTCGTTTGCTTTTTTTTCTTCCTTAAGAAATCTCAATGTGATTTCGGTGGGGGGTATGTACGATCCTCATCTCCCTACTGAAACCTTTCCTTTCCCTAAACGGAACTAGAGGCGCGATCTCTGGAGAAAGGGCGTGAACTAATATATTCACCTGTCCCCACTCAACGGAAGTGTTATCTCCGGTCGCCTCTGCTCTTCCCGGCCAAGATCCGGTAGGAGTCCCGTGCTAGACCCGGAAGTGACAAGGAGCGTCTGTACCGTAATAATCGTGAGTGCCAATTGGCTTTTATTTCTTAAACTTTCCGTCTTTACCTTTAACTTGTTCTTTACCTTTCCCCTTACAGGTAATCTCCCTGATACAGTCCATTCTAATCCAGAGGATCAAACAATATATAAACTTTATATAAAGTTATATATTAGTTATATATAAACATTTATATTAGTTATATATAAACTTTATATAAAGTTTTATATTAGTTATATATAAACTTTAATATTGGTTATATATAAACTTTGTATAAAGTTTTATATTAGTTATATATAAAGTTTTATATTAGTTATATATGAACTATATAATGTCTTATATTAGTTATATATAAACTTTATATAAAACTTTAATATTAGTTATATATATAAACTTTATATAAAGTTTTATATTAGTTATATATAAACTTTATATAAAGTTTTATATTAGTTATATATAAACTTTATATAACTTTTTATAAACGTTTTATATTAGTTATATATAAACAATATAAAGCTGTATATACGTTTTTATATTAGTTATACTTATATAAACTTCACATAATTTTGATATAACTTTATTTATTTCTTGAACAGAGTGTTTTTATTTGTGTACTAAATATAACTTCATTATATTTGATTACCACAAAATATCGGTCAATACAACCAATTAATTACAGATGAATCAATCTATATTTTATTTTTGTACTTTCATATTATACTTATATTATTAAAAAATTAACCTTTGGTTTTTTTCTAATGAAGTATGGAAAATATGAATGAAAACATGAATTCTGGAGAATTCTTTTTTTTTTACTAACTCTTTAATCGGTATATTAAAAAATTAAAAGCTGGACGATAGTCGAACCCATGAATCGGTGACATTTTTTTTGTTTTTATATAGTGGATGTTTTGGGTCCCAAATAGCTGGTTCACCATGGTGCATTTCATTAAATTCAAAAATTTGTCCATTCTATTCTCCAATTAAAGAGAAAAAAAGTTTAAAAAAAAACACGTGATAAAGAGAAGGACTGGTTGTGAAATGAAGAGCGAGTGTGTAAACACTGAGCTCGCCTCGCCTTCCGACTCGTTGCAACCTTTGACTTCCAGCAACTCCCTTTGACTCGTGCCAGGCAAACCGCTCCTGACACGAGCGCCACGAGTCGCGAGGCGATTGACGAGGCGAATGACGAGTCGTTTACACAATGGCCTCGCGGCTCGCCTCGTGCCTCGCCTCGTCACTCGTGCGAATGTGTAGATGCGGCTTAATAATATTGGGTAATCAAGAATGGAAAAGGGAAGATTAGTTAATATATGAGCTTACTCTGCTTACACATAATCATGTATAACTACTACAGACATGATTGGCTCGTTTCTAGTATTGTTTAGTAATTATTTGGAATGTTTAATTAATTAGTGTAAATGATTTTACGGTCAATATGCAATGAAAACATTATTTTACTATTTAGTTGTTTGTAAGTGATTGCTTACATATCAGTGAAGGTTGTGAGAAATTTAAAACAAAGCACATGCGTAGTTTTATTAATACTCATCAAAAAGACGGCGGAAGTGTGAAAAAGTAGCACCGCATCGCTCAAGTTAATGTAACCTTACGTGCAGATTTCCTTCTTCAAGTTACAAACAAGAATGGTAAAAAATAGAAAGAAAAATTAAGGTTATATACAACAGTAAAATACAGAACCAACCTATATTAATAGGATACTAACCTACATATAGGATATACCCACCTATCAGTTGATCATGATGTGTTTATAGTGAAATAGTATGTTTGTTAAAGGAGTTTGGATTGAAATAGGACTGTTTTCTATACCTACCCGGCTATTTAATTTAAAATATTATAAAATATATCTCTTCCCTACTCTACAGCTTCTGCTTGTGTCAGGGTGAAATTTTACATGATTATATTTAATCTATTTACTAAACAAAGTGACATTTTTGACATATATAACAAAAATAATCAAAACAACTCAAGTAACAGGCTTCCTTAATAACACTTTTTCCCGTCATTTTAGATTACGTTCAAATCTTAAGCGGATAACGTTTTCCGACAAACTCAGCCTGGGCATTGGTAAAATGAATATGTGTACCAAATTTCATCTAACTCGGTGATCTTTTACTTAAGTTATCGTCATCTGTATATTTCGTGACGGATTTTGCGTAACGGTGATTTTGTGACGGCGATTTTGTGACGTTGATTTTGTGACGGTTATTTTGTGACGGGGATTTTGGTGGTTTTTTTCGGATTCACTCCCGGGCTGCAGAACGTGCCATAAGGAACTTCGTTCCAATAAGCATAAAACACCTATAGTTTAATTATGATGATGACACGTTCAGTGATTATGGAATATGAAGGATCTGATATGGTTTGTGCAGTTTATTATTTCTGACTGTTTTCAGTGCGTGATTACGGATAATTCCAATGAAGTGATTATGGAGTTTTTAGATCTCAATAGTTCTTAAGTCGCTAGGGCACACACTACTTCCTCGTCATCACGGTCCCAAATCATGTTTCGACACATAGAAACACACTATCATCTATCTATACATACACTGTCATTAGAACACTGTATCTACTAGCTGCATCCAGTGGCGCACCCGGGGGGGGCACGAGGGGCACGTGCCCCCCCCCCCCAAAGCCAGACCTAAAGTTAAGTATGCAATTCCGCAGCACGTGTTAAAGTAATAGAGTTGTGATAGTCAAAAAAATAAATAAATAAATAAGTAATTATTTACCTAGTTTAGCCCATCATTTTTTTTTTTTTTTTTTAAGTGAAACTTCAACTTTGGCGGCGGTAGAGTGAATTTTTTCAAATAGGGACCATCGTGTAACGAAGTTTGCGATTCGAAACTCGTCCAAGATTCCAACATTTTTACAGATTAATTGTAATGAAATTTGTGGGACGGAAGTAATGAAACGGAATTTGTGTTTCGAGACTAATCCTGGTGAAAGATTTATCTGTAAAAAATCTTCCACTCAGGCGAGATGCTAACCACTGACTTCCGGATCATGAAGCAATCATGCTATCCATTGCCCCAATTACATTGCCAATTAAAAAGTATACAAAATTGGTATATAAGCGTAATATTTAATATTAGATGGATTATATGTAATTAGACTATTTATTATAATTAGAATTAATGTAATTGCCGCGGTAAAGAAAAAAACTCATTTCACAGCCTAGTAACATAATATACTATTATCGTGGTATGCTGTGAAATAGTAACTTTAGAGCCTAAAAAACATAGCTAAAATCCATTTTTTCATTACGTGGACTTAAAAAATCTTTTCATTATTCTTAAGCTGTATTGAAAAAATTGTACACCTCCAAGAGGTAAAAAAAAGCCTGCCGTTTCTAGCACTGCAATCTTTGTAGAAATGCTTCTTAGTACGATTAAAATCCACGAGATGTCAATGCGTTTTATTTATATTTTTTTATAGTGTAACCTCTTTAAGGTTTCTTTTTCTCAAAATCTTAAGTATCTACTAATATTTGTTATAATTATATTGAATAATATTTAATGTTTTTTCATTGTCTGCTACCTCAAAAATATAGCATAAACCTTGGCAATATTTACTGTCTTGCTTTCGCTCGACAGTAAATATAATTGCCGAGGTAAAGAAAATACTCACTTCACAGCCTAGTAACATAATATACTATTTTGCCACGTAACCGGACTATAAACACTGCATCGAACTATAAATATACATCGAAAAGAGCATAATTATAAAAAAAGTATTTTGTCAATAAAAAAAAAAAATATGTATAATTATTTTTTTTAGAAATTTCCAAAAAGTGGTATCTTTACTTTTGGTCGAAGAATGTTCAGGCATTTTTTTCAGATTTTTTGCACTTTACATAATTGACATCGAAGGGGGGACACTTTTCACACCCATTTCAAACTCGCCTACGCTCGTCCTATCAAAGCTTATAACCAAAAATTATACATTTTTGTAATCAGCTCGACGTTCCCTTTCATATGATACCCCACACGGTTTCAAAAAAATAAAATATTTTTTAACCCTTAAGTTTTTTACTCTATTTATTTTTTTTTTTTTGAAAAATTATTTTTTTAAGTCACTATATTTTTAAAATGTGTGGGTAGGTATTATACACATATATGCCAAATTTCAAAGTGATCGGACGAAAGGTGTAGCCGTGAGAGCAGGTGACAGACGGACGGACGGACAGACACGCGCAGGAAAATATAAGGGTTCTTGGTTTTGCCTACGGACCCTAAACATTTCCATTTTGATTTTAACTTGAGCGGAGCTTGACCTTGGCACTACAACCGACGCTACAAACTTTTACACGGACTTCTACACCATACATCTAAACTCGAGACGCATAACAAACTAATTATTTATAACACTATAATTAAGCCCATATGAAGGGTCCAGGGGAAAAAGGGTTCATGTCCATCAAACTCAATTTTTCAGGAGAACAAAAACTAACTTGCCTAACTCTAAAAAGTATGAAAATGAGACATAAATAAACTATCATCAAGTTTAAAGTTAAATTTGAACTCTATACTTAGCAATTATGAGGGGGAAAAAATTAAAAAATTTGTGGAAAGTAATGAAAAAATAAAAAAAGTGGAGGACATCAATCCTTTTTCAAGTTTTTCAACCATTCTTCCCTACAATCTTTTGAACAACAATCTATTTTCGCCAGCATTCAAGGACTACAATCTATTTTCATCAGCATTTTTTTTTTTTTTTTTTTTACATGACTCAGATTATTATTAGCCAAACTTGATACACCATTTTCTAGTACTCTCAGATGCCTAACAGATGGCACTATAATTTCGAAATGCAGAATGTGACATAAACCCTTTTTCCCCTAGACCCTTCATATGGTATTGAACTTGGGGGTGACACCAAGCGTTGCAACTCCTATAATCTTTACATTCCAAAATGTAAGTCCACGCTCCTTTCTATGTTTCTAACTTAACCCTTCACAACAACCTTAAAGTCATCTTCATCCGTGATCGAGCCATATGCCGATACAATACTTCTATGCTTAAATCTACAACCTACCATCAATTCATCCCTGGAAACCCTAATCGACGTCTCAAGAGGCAACGGTCACGTGACTTATTGAGAAATGCTTAACTTGTAAATATGTGTAATAATTCAAACCAGTACCTGTGAATACTGTTAGTGGACAGTTCCTCACATCATGTCTATCATACCATTGTATAAACATACTGTCCTCAATATTGCTTATATAATGTAATTATGTAGTAGGAATTTTTAAACAGAATAAAAAAATTAAGCAAACTATTATTATGAATTGTATAACATGGGCTGGGTATATTAAGATCATTTCCTAAATAATTCAGAAGCCGTAGATGTTTACCTAGAATATCATTACAAAAAGAGGCATTATAATATTAAAGTGTCAAAGGTCCAACTAATATAAAAACTTTTTTTCTTTTAAAAAAATGCACTTAAACGATACCATTTAAGTATCCATCATTATATAATCAAAATTTAGTTTCAAAAAGTGGTATTTTAAAGAAGTAGTTAAAAAAAAACTTTTGGTAAGTGGCCTTAAAACTCAGATTGATACTGCTCTTGAGATCATCTTTTCTCTTTTTTTAAAGTTTGTCAATCATCTAAAAGTTTTCATATTACGAAATTTAACTTTTTTTCTACCCACTTTTGATTCGATCATATATATATTTTTGTTTTTCAAAAAAAAAGAAGAATAAAACTTATATTGTTTCAAAATCCAATTTTCATATTCTTTTTTGTTAACCTGCTTTGTAGAAAAGAATCGCAAAATACTTTTACTAAAATGAAGGAAAGATGGAAAAAATTCAATTTAGTCTGTTATGTGAACAGTACATATTAAAAATATTTCTAACAATCAAAAGCCCTGAGCCTAAATGAAAAAATTCTTTTAAAGTTAATTCTTTTCATCCAATCATATTGACATTAATTAAAAGGAAGGTTTTTTTTAATGAAAAACATTCTTCTAATGGAACTTGGGAAAACTTTTTATTTTAATAAGAGTAAAATATTTTAAAATTGATTTTTTCAATAAGGAGAATTCCAATATTATAGCAAGCCAATCTATGAAGATGATTAAATCCCAATTACAATAGGCGCCTGAGGTGTTTGAGCCGCACTTTGTGAATTATAAGGTGATCTAAGCGGTGTGATCTGGAGAATAAGACCCTCTATTCTTTAGTTAACTTATGGATAAGCTAGATATCGCAAGCATCGTACATTCTTTCCACTCGGTATCGTCAGCATTCAGTTGCCATTAACCGTGACAGAGCGGAGTAAACTCCATAGCGCGACTAATACTGTAAACTATCAAAGAGGGGTAATATTCAGGGGTAATATTCATTAAAGCATTTTGTTCAAGGTGCTTTTCCAATGAATTTCTCATTACAATCCGGAAAGGTAAACAATTCCTAAAAAAAAAAAAGTGTAAAGGGTTTATTCATTAAAGCATTTTGTTCAAGGTGCTTTTCCAATGAATTTCTCATTACAATCCGGAAAGGTAAACAATTCCTAAAAAAAAAAAAGTGTAATTGGTGTAAACACCAAAGCGCGACTAGGAGCCAAGGAGGATTCCAAAAAAGCGTGACTGCCTAAAGGATAAGTTACATTTTATTACAAAGAATAGAGATTGGTATGCCATAACTAAAATTATATTAAATCAAATTATAATTATCATTAACTACGGGAGACATACAGAGAAAAATAGACCCCAGCACCGGGACTTGAACCACGGGCCTCCTGTATATCAGTCTCCCGTAGTTAATGATAATTATAATTTGGTTTAAATAAAAATGTAATCTTTCCATAGTATCAATACTACCTAAAACTTAAAAATTTTAATTTAAAATTATATTCTTCCGCAATTTCAGTACGTAAATATATTAGCGTACTCGCATTTCCGCCTGAAACCAAGGTCAAAACACCGACATATCAGGTAAGTTCGAGAATACTTTTGAGGTTTGAGACATGTTTTCACACTTAATGATAACCTAATGATGTAAAGGAAAGAGCAAAAAAAATTGCTCGCGTTACATTTTCATGTAACGCTTTTTGGTGTCGTTTTTTGGTAACGCTTTTCGAGTTTATGTGCCAAAGTAAAGACATGAAAATGTCAAAACATTCGAGCGTGCAGATTCTTGCGTATGTAAATTAAGAATTAAATCGAACATATGTAGTACACGAAGAAAGAAAGTACTTTTCTTCTTTTCCAGATTATTATGGAGTAATCTTTTAGCTTCTTCACCCATATTTTTATAATAAATGCAAAAAATTATAGTTTAACAAAAATAAAAAATAATTAAGTAAAAATTAAATTTTATGTATGTAAGTTTATTAGGAATAAAATTCTAAGGGATGTGGCGTTTGTCCGGTGCAAATCGGAGCAGTAGAACAGGGGGGTGAGTAGGCCCTACCAAGCGCGGTTGGGGGAGACCCTATACCGATAGCGGGCCGACTTGATTGCCTACCTCCAATATCCTTCTAACTCCCTGTTACACGTGTAACGTTTTTTTGTGTAAAGTTTTAGTAACGCTTTTTAAATTTTTGTGCCATACCCAAGACATAAAAATGTCAAAAATAAAATATTCCATTCCATAAAAAAACATTCAATCATGGATATGTTTTTGAATTCACTCCAGGTGGCGAAATATAGTACTAAAAAAATAATTATTTTGGTTTATACAAAACAACAACACTAGGGCTGCCATAACTTCTTGGTCCACCTTAAGTGGCGAAATATAGTACTAAAAGTAAAAACTGAGTGACACCTGTTAAATTTTAACTCCCTGGTACCTCCTTCTATATTTAAAATATTTAATTCAGCATGTTCATGTCGTTTTTTGAAATTTCTTCTGTCCTCCAGCAAAAAAACATATCCATGTTAAATATATATATATATACTAGCCGGGTACCCGTGCTTCGCTACGGAGTGTTATTATAATTAGATAAGTTTATAAACAACCATAATGAAACATAAATTATTTTACTATGCAAGAATATCTAGATTCTATCTCTCCCACCTATTTCTATACCCCCTCCTCTCCTCTTTGATAAGCTAATTACAGATATCCTAAATTCGCCCCCCCCCCCCCTAAATTAAAATATGACTAAACAGTACATAAAAACTATTACTGTACTCTTAAAGAGCTTTTGCATCATGAAGGGTATTCATTACATTGACCCCGTATTCATTACTTGTACCATACCTCTGTGTACCAAACTTAAATTTCGAAAATTCATGTAGGCTGTAATTTTCCCCTTGCTTTGAAGGACAAGTGGGCAAATTTTTATTGACATCGAACTAAAACTGTAGATTTGTATAAAGAACATACTCACACATACGTTGGTTTTTATATATATAGCTATAAATTTCCATTTTACCCCCTCCTAAATAAAATTGTACATAACAACAATTACTTTTCTCTTAAAGTGCTTTTCAACGATATGCATCATATGAAGGGAATCCATTACTTTGACACTTTTACACCGTACCCCTTTGTACCAAAATTTAAATTACGAAAATTCATGTAGACAGTGACCTCCCCCTTGCTTTGAAGGGAAAGTGAGTAAATATTCATCAAATTGGGATAAAACTGTAGATTTGTATAAAAGACATACCCTCATACAGACACTCTTCTTTTTATATAAGATATAGCTATATTTTTCCATTTTACCCCTCCTAAATGAAAATACATATTTATATATATATATATATATATATATATATATATATATATATATATATATATATATATATATATATATATATATATATATATATATATATATATATATATATATATATATATATATATATATATATATATATATATATATATATATATATATATATATATATATATATATATATATATATATATACCATTTACTTGCGCGATCAATAGAGAAAATGTTATACTATTTATACAACTCATGGTATAGATGTAATATAAGATTAATTTATCGTGGAATTTTAGTCCAAAATTAAATAAATCCTATTCAATTTTCCTTGGTCCCAAGTTTCCATAGTCCTTTGTTATGAAATTGTCCCGAATATTCTCAAAATAAATCTTTCTGTCTCACCTCTTCTCATATCAGACCAATATGGTTCACATCTCTGAAACGAATCACATCGGGAGACGTAATCAATTTTGTTTAACTGGCAATTTCTAGACTCAGAATGCTTTTAGCCTTTTAAATATTTGGAGGAAATTTACCTCTTTATTTTTCATCAAATCTTTAATCTTTTCTAAGGAACAGTTATCTTTAATCAAATAAATTATCCTTTATTCAAAGATCTATAACTTATCTTAAATAACATTTCTGAAAAATACTACTGTTGGAAGCCTACTATCATTCGCCATAAAATAAAACATTTTACATCATATATATATATATATATATATATATATATATATATATATATATATATATATATATATATATATATATATATGTATGCATTTTTTATAAGGCGTCCAGGGTCGGAAAGCACTCGACTATATTCCCTACGGTCCTTAACTTTATCTCTTCTTCAGTGAACGTCCTCAATAGTGCATTATACAAAAAAATTACCCGAGAAAAGATCGACTTTTATCTTTTATTTCGCTCCACTAAAAAACTTAGAAGACTGAAAAACCCCCATCTTGAAGTTGAATCAATTATCCGTGAAATGGTTCCTTGCCTCTCACACTTTTTTTGTTTTCTTTTTTTTTAAATTATCGATAAGGAGTAAGGGGGGAGGGGGGGGGGATGAAGGGGCCGTGTTAGAATTTTATGCGACTGGAGTTTGTCGAGAAGATGAGGGTAAAAGGTAGGGGAGGCTCGTTTACACTAAATCATTGAGCCGCCTCCAAATCTACTGCTACTAAAGCTAACATCAAGATTACGTTAAACGCTAAACTCTAAACTCCCTTTACTTCCTTTACCTATAAACACTTAGTTAAACATACCTTTAAGGGTGAAATAGAAAAAGGTATAATAAACATTTATTTAAGGGAGAGGTCTATTCAATTTTTTTGAAAAAGAAAAAAGAAAAAAAAAAAAAAAAAAAAAAAAAAAAACCTGACCCCACCCTCCGCTTTGAAAATAACCTTTTCAAACAAGTCAACCCTTCTCTAAACAAAATGTTTATAAAACTAAAACGCCCTTTGTGAACGCATTTTCTGTTAAAAAAAAATCCATTTCATGTAATTCTGATAAGTTAAACGTTATCAATGGGTTTATATAGGGATTTTATCTTCTCATGCACCTGTAAGCTTAAAACAACGAGGAAAGACTCGAAGAGAGTAGGTAATTTTCTGTTTAAAATGAATAAAATCATTGTCAGTTATTTTTATGCTTCAAACAATACTTGAGTGGAATTAATCCTATGTCTATAAAATAATCAAAACACAATAACACAGTTTATATTTTACAACACATATTAATTATATTTTACAACGTGTATTTCAATCAATATATGATTACTAGTTAAGATTACTAGTTTAATTGAAACACTGTGGTTTTAACACAACTGAATTATTTAAAAAAATTCATAGAATTTGAAAGCTTTTGAAAACTCATTTACTAGTGTATTTACTGTTTCCCACAATATTTTCCTCACAATATAACTCAGTAGGGATTTGAGGGACTTGTCACAATTATTTTTTTTAAAAGCTGCATATCCAACCTAAAACAACAAGTAAAACTGAAAGGTAAATTTAACGAACAAGTAGTAGTAAATTTCGGAACACCCAAAGGAACAGTGATAGCGCCCTGGCTTTTCCTTAAGTAAATAACTTACTGAAATTAAAAAAATACATACTCGGCAGATAATTTGTTTGGTTGATGACACTTTAGTCTATTTGAGAGGCTCTACCTGGAACGAGGTTTTAATTAAAGCTTCTAAAGGAATGACTAAAGTACAATCATGGTGTGACAGCGGTATGAGTATACAACATTAAATACTTGTTCCTAGTTGAGAGTTCCACCCTAGGGATGGGCGGAACGGAACGTAACTATAAAAATAACTAGTTCCAGTGTTGGAACGGTTCCAATCGTTCCAAGATTTAATGCAACTACGTTATTCTTGGAACGACTTTGAAGTTTTTATTTTATTTTATTTTACTGTCTAGTTTTATTTAGTTAATAAATTTTTATTGTTTTAATTCGATACAAATTTGTTACCACCATTTTGAAAAAAAAAAAAAAATCTTTTAAGGATTATCGAGCAAAATAATACGAAACGTAAGAGATTAAAGAGGAAACTTTTCTTATTTAATTACAAGTATAATTTTTAAGCGCTGCTCATCATGGATAAACCATCATCGTGCAATATGGTATCTACCTTGAATCAAGTTGGAAAAATCACTCGCGTATAAATACGCACCCTTATTTTAGACCAAAAAAAGAGGTAAAGATTATTTGCATAAAACCCATGTATATTTTTTATATTATAGTTTAATTTTCAAGTTGAGTTTTGTATTTATGGTTCCTACGCAAATATGAATCTATTAAAGATGGAAACTTAAGTCTATACTCTATCCATAAATTAATTTTAGGAAACAAATACTTTTCAGGGAAGAAGGAGGGGGGGGGGGGGTATCAATCAAATCAAGGTTTGATGGAAGCACCTTATTAAGACATGAAAGGTTTTACTTAGTATGGCAAGAGCAAAGAGCCATACTTTCAATAGAATTCAATTACTTTGCAAACCCAAATTTATCATCAAATACTCCTTTCTGCCTTTTATCAACTTAAATGAATACTTGGAGGTTATAATTTGTTTATTAATTTAATTTGGAAATGCTATTGTAGTAATCATCTCTCAAAATAATAAATAATAAAAAGATTTAAACAGGAGACTTCTTTTTTGTGTATAATTTCACACTGTATTTTACCGATATATTCCATAGGTAGAACAAATATCCTTTATCTCCAGTAGGGTAAAAAAGTTATCATTTTGAATTAGTTTAGAGGGACTAAAACAGGTCTTTTCATCCCTGAACTCAAAAAGTAGGGAGAAAAAGTAAAAGTAGGGCGAAAAAGTAAAGTAGGGCAAAAAAGTAAAGATTGCAACTTAATTATTTTATAAATAGTAGAAAATGTATGGCTAATGTAATGAAGTAGTCGAAATCAGGTTGGCGGCACTGCGCTTTTTTGACCATGTTTATCTTTGTTTACAACATTATAACCTGCATCTAAATAACCTTCTATTTGAGTTTAATTCCAATTCTTATTTGTTTTTAATATTGAATCTCTTATATCTGCTATTAAAAGTGCTAATAATTATTGTTATTTATTAAAATAGTAAATAAAAACTGTGCAATGGACGAAAATGTGTCTATCTTTTTTTTACTGGAGATAAAATATTGTATGTATCTCGTGAGTAAAGTGCCATTATTCCCCTCGCGATAATTATCTCCCTCGGCTGCGCCTCGGGAGCTAATTAGAGTTATTCCCTCGGCTGCGCCTCGGGAATTAAAGATTCTAATTCCCTCGGCATCGCCTCGGGATTTAGGGACCATATGGTTCCTTCGGCTTCGCCTCAAGAACCAACTTTTTCGCTCAGGGAATAATGGCTTACTTTACTCCCTAGGTGCATAAATAACTATTTTATTTTATAATACATCAGATTATTTTTTAAAAAAATGTCGCCATGTTATACATATAATATATAGAAGTTGAAGAAAGCGAAACTTATATTTGTGAAGCTTGCAAAGTTATTTTTTAATACAGTCCTTCAGAGTTACAAAACAGTTAAGATGAAAGCTGTTTATATTTAAATTCTAATAAACTCAGTGAGAGGTAATATATTCTCACGGTGAAACGTATTTGAAAATAGAGAGATTTCGAAGGGGAGGAAATTGATGCAGCGATAAAACACTCAGAGTAAAGCATACTAATAATAATAAACCTTTGATAGTATTTATCGGTAAATTTTAGCTTCCATTAGTTTAATCAAAAGAAAGACTTAGAGTTTTCAAGGTGCTATTAAGGAGATTATCAAAAGGTTGACTTCAGCACTCTTAATGTGCTGCAATAAAGACTCGATTGACCTCTTAAATATTATCATATATTCAATATAAAGGCTTAAAAAGGTAATCATGTTTTTTAAGTAAAACTCAAAAAAATGTAATTTGGCTAGTTTATTATTAAACTACACAACAGTATTCGACTGCGTTAATTATTTATAAACAGAGTATTTTAAGTTTGAAATGCATTTTTAATAAGAATTACTTTCTTCAGGTTAAATATAGTACATTACGCGTCTAGTGCGGAAAGTAGCATTTTGCATGCGAGTGTCGAGTTTGCACCCGAGCGACAGTTAAGGGTAGTAAAATCACACGAGCAAAGCAAAATGCAGTTTTCGCACGAGCTGCGTACCGTACTTTATCTACGATTGTGGATTTTAATTATGAATACAGAAAAAAAAAAAATAAACTTCCTGTATGTAAGTACGTATATCTCTTTTGATTAAAATGACATTAATTCATTAGTTGTATATTGTGCCTAATTAATTATTTCGGAAGGCGTATAATTCTCCTGATTTTCTTCATAATCACTTAAATCACTCATTGTTTTTCTCTAAAAACTCGATATAAAAAGTTACTTTAATTAAACAAACAGCAAATTAGAATGTAAACAAACTCGCTAATCGTACATTAAGGTGAAGAATTCCTTTTTTTCAGACCTAGGGTGGAAAAAAATAGGAAATATAAAAACGCACATGCGCAATGAATACAAGTACGTAAAGAATCACTTTCTACGCATCTAAACAGAGATACCATGTTTATATTTTTTATCAATCGTAGATAAAATAATTTTTCAACATTTTAACTACAAGCACGCCGCTTAATGTAACCACGGTTAGTGTGATCAAAATAGCTTGGAACGGGCCCACCCGTTCGTTTATTGTGATCGTTGGTTTTTGTTCTATCATTTTCGGGGATACGGCTACATTTGTGGCACAGTTGTTTCGGTGAACATCCTTCATTCTCAGAAAGTAAACACCACATCACCACCCCTCCATTACTACGAAGGACCACAGTCAGAACTCAGAATTAAGTGTTTTTTAGGTCGCTCCCTGACTTGTCGGTGCGATATCGGTGCGGTATCGGTAAACTAGTATGCCGATGCGGTAAGATTCCTTACCGCGTGGTAAAGAATCTTACCGCATCGGCATACTAGTTTACCGATACCGTACCGACAATTCAGGGAGCGGCCTTAGTCTTTCAATGATTCGCGTATTCGTTTATCAACTTATTTACATAAGTTGGAAAATGATTTTTTTTGTTTTTTAAGTTTAATTTTTAAAATAAAAACAAGCCTTAAGGAAACGTCGTGATCATGTTTTATATATGTATTTAGGACAACTTTAGGGACAAAACTATCCCTGAAGATTTATTTCGTATTGTTCCTTAAAAAAAGGTTCTTTTTTAAAGATTTTATTTTATTTTCTAATGTCTCAACACATCACACAGGGTGTAAACATAATTTTGTAAATAAATTTGTTTTTGTTTTGAGTTTTACTTCCTCCTGTGGTACCTTTTGCTTATATCTTTGTCTAGGCCTCAAAATTATCATATTAAGCGGCATCTATGTATGTTTCATTTTCTTTCCAACGTTTTGGACTATTTTATAGTCTTTCTTAAATAAAGGATTTCCTAAATAAAACTTAGAACCATATTAAAATTTTCTCAACTCTAGTGCTGGAACCCGATCATAATCAGCTAAGTGCGTTTTCAAATACTGATTTAAATATTACATGTCAAGTGTAAGGATATTTCTTGGACAACAAGCCATTTAGTAGAGCTCACTATTTCAAGCAATCTACAAAGTACATGTCAGAAAAGTGTGTGTATATTTTATATTTCTTGGACAAACAGTTATCCAGTAGAACTCACAAATTCAAGCACTGGTTTGAGTATATGATAGAAGTATGAGTGTAATTGTGGGACAACAAGCCATTTATTAGAGTTCACTATTTAAAGCACTCATTGAGTATATTTTAGGAAGCAAAGGTATAAAAATGGTAAATTTCAGCGCCTAGGGGCAAAGTGGTGGTTGCCCCTAGTACGCCAGTGGATGAATACACACTTCCCTTTACATGGTACAACAGATCCCCTAAGTTTCATTACTTTATTTCTAACCGTTTAGATTTTATAACGATCTAAGTGTTATTTTTCTACTATTTCAGAAGGGTTATTTTTGCTACCTTTGCCCCCCTATAGAGGGCAAAATATTGGAGATAGAAAAAATAGTTTCAAGTAAAAGTTGATTATTTTTCACCGCAGAATCCAAATATGCTATCATAAATATACATTCCAATTTGAAATTTTGAAGTTGGGTGGCCTGGGGGCAAAGTGGGTTGTTGCCCCTAGTGGGCGATTGCATGAAAACAAATGTCCCTTTGCATGGTAGAGATCCGCCAAGTGTCATTAATTTATCTCAAACCGTTCAAAAGTTAAGAGGGGGGGACTTTTGGACCACCCTGTATACATATTACAAAGGTTCTTTCAGCTGAAGTAAATCCAATACGGTTTAATGATTGTAAACCAGTAATTTTAAACCAAAAGCTTTTTGGAACGTCCGGAATGAATAAGGTTTAAAAAGAATAGGTGAATATCTCTAGAGTTTAAGTCAGTCGTGCTAAAGGAAATTCTAGCATTTCCTTTTTTTCACTCTTTGAGTAGGTTCGATTTTTTGTGTATGCCTAAATTTGTTTGAATCTTTTATGTTGCAATCAATAAGTTAATAATGATAAAAACTTTTTTCGTATGTACTAGTGCTGCAGTTTTTAAAAAGAAAAAGCCTTTTGTTAAGAGGTTTTTAGAATTTAAAACCGCTCAAATAAGAAGAGCCACTCATTCCGAGAAGATCCTACTTGAAAATCCTCATTAATTATTCTTCTGAAGACTGAACATATGAGTATAATGATATATGCAAGGCACTTGCTTTTATAGTGGTAAGTGGTTCACCACTTGGGAGGGAGCAGGGGGAAAAAACTACTATGTATGTAGAAAGTCACAATAAAGAATGTTAACACAATAATGAGTTGGTATTGAGTATAACGCAGCCTAAGGTAGTAGCAATATTTGGCCGAGGGTTTAAGCTAACCGAGGTAATATCGGTTCTTGCCTCACTAAACCTGGTAACTTAATGGCAGTTTCCAGCATTATTTTTGTCAAGGGTCCATTCTTGTTGGAAACTTTAGCTGTTAGTTTCGGGATATTGTAGTTCCAACCTCCGTTTCGATCTAGGATATTTCGCGGGATTGTCGAGCCAGAACTTTATTTTAAAACTTTCATATTTCAAAGCCTGTTCCGGAGTTAATTGTAAAATTTCCGATACTTTATTGAAGTGATCGAATGAATGCAGAGTTACACTGAAATCACGGTTTTTTGTCCTGACCTAATTATAGGAAAGGTAACAAATCAAATTGGTTTTCGCATTTGCTTTATTTTAGTAAAAGATTTTTAGTTTTAATTAGGCCACAAATTAAAGTATCTGATATAGTTAAAATCACCTCCTTTTGTTAGATGATTGTAAAAACTAGACCGCAGAAGAAAGCGTTATATACTGATATTTAATAGATTATATAAGCGAAAAAGACAGACGATATAAGATGCCGAGTTTATTAGAGGTGGAAGTAGTCACAGTTTTCGACAAGTCGCCCATCTGATTAAAGATATCTATGAAGGTTCGTGATAATTTACTTTGTAAAGGTTTCTGCTCGGTCGCCCGAGATCTGAGACAGTTGCGTTTCAATGGATAGTAAGAGGTCTGTTAGGCACGGGTCGCATTGTTTGCTTTGACGCAGTTACTGACCACCCATGCACGTCGCTTACCCCGACATGTTTAGATCCGCCTTGCTCCGGCGTTTCTAAACAATGTACTGTGGGTATTGTACACTCGCCGTAAAGCCCCCCCATATGCAGTCAAGAGTCATTCCCTAAATTTGCATAACAAGTCTAGGAGTTACATACTTGCAAAGCAGAGATCCATGACTGAACATCGCTACGCGTTTGAACGGCTTAATTCTATTACTTGGGGTCCATTCGTATTGAATCCTGTAGGTCACAGTCTACGTTGTCTAACGAAACTACAAAAACGATCCACACAGAGCTTCATATGCCCCTTGGTAATACAACTAAAATTACAGCAGTCAAGTCAAATTATTTATTGAATACGGATAAAATGTCGAAAGTATTTTTGAAACCACATTTCCGACAAAATTTCCCAGTTTAATTCGATATTCTCGCTTCGTAATGGGGAAGTAATGCGTCCGACAAAGCAAGTCATTTGATCAACTTTGAAACACATTGGATTTTAAATTAGTGTAGGTTTTTCGGTACTGTAGTACAAAAGAGAGGGGAAGTTGGCTATTATACGAACGAAATCCCCTCATACCAAAAACCTCAACTTCACACGACAGTTAACTCAAAGCGCTCAGGATTCGGATTTCTCTGATTTAAATAACGATTAAAGTTAGGCTTTTGCCATCTCTAAACAGCATTCTTCGATATTTGTTACTGAATACTGTACTAAAGGGTTACCATCAGAAAACAATTAAAGGTCATTTTAAATGGTCGCATTAATATTGTTCCATTAGATTCGTCGAAATTAGATCTTCCCTTATTTGTATTGAAAAATACTCCAGAAGAAAAAAAAAAGAAAGAAGAAGAAAAACACAAACAAAAAAGTAAAAAAGCTTAATTCAAGATTCTTATATAATAGCGAATTTTCTTATATTTATATTACCTTTCTTTGTGCCTCCTCGATCCACGATCATTCCAATTGCTATGCATGTAAAAACACATGTAATGTTAAAGAAAAGTGATGATGAGGCAAAGTGTAAAACAAATTGTTGAATAGAAAAATAAAACGTGATTCTTTCCATTCATGTAAAAATTGAATACAGTACACAAACAAACATATATACATTAACATATACATTTCGCTGAACCTATGTCACGCGTTTATAGTTGTCTAAACCGAATTAAAATAAAGTAATTTATTAATACTTTCATTACAAGAAAATTCGCTACTATAATAAAAACATGTATAATATCAATAATTACAGCAAGACTAATTTTCATTTACAAAGCGATCTCACTCGACTAGGCTTTAAATGTCATTTGCTGAAAATAGGGCAAAGTTGCCGAATCGATCAGGCTTAAGGGGCTCGTTAATGTAACCGATTTCGACGGAATAGACCGAGTTGTCAAACAAACTGGTTGCACTTGATTAACGAGGTTGATGTAGGATATACGGCGAGTTTATCGTAGCGGCCCAGTCCATGAGTGATGGGGCCCCTAGCACAAAATTCCGATCGAAGTGGATTCGAGGCCTCACAAGCCCGTGTTCGCCATGTTATTCGTTTCTTTTGATAAATGTCTTCCAATTGCCCACCTCATGAATGAAATTACGCGCCCCGGAGAATTAGTATTTCAAACTGATAAATATCCCTTCTGTTTATAATGGCTTCCAACTATAATTCACATGCGTTTCATAGACTCGATTGACTTATAACTTAATCGAAAATTCTTGTGCCGACCCCTAGAATTTAAAGCCCCTCCCGCCTCGGCTTTCCTTCTCCCAGTCCCTCAGGCTTACGGGTCGATAGAGAAACAGACACGGCTCAGTCGACCCCAACTTTCGGATTAGACCTGCTCCGGCCGACTAGGCTTACGACGTTTTATACTTACTGCATTACTACCGACCCTGTATACAACAGATATGCTCTTACATTGTACTGAAAGTGACACTCATTTAACATTTCTGCCCAGAAACTGCTATCTCATAGTGAGGTTATGTTATGCCGATACGATGGGATCGGGTCTCAACTATACAGAGCAAGAATTTAAAATAAAAATTTTGGACAACTTACGTTAACGTTCGCTAACGGATTAATAAACAATTTCTACCTTTAAAAGCATAAAAGGAAAATTATTTGTAATTCTCGCAGTAATTATAAAGATTATAATACAAATTCAAATTGGAATGATTACTCCATTAGGTATTCAAATGTAGAGGTGGGGTTAGGACTAGATAGCTAGGGAAGGCGCTGTCAGGTGACTCAAGTGACCCAGTATCAGTCCGTTCTATTACGGTTAGTAATTCCGAGCACGGTTTCCCCCACCCCGTGCCAACCCTATCTGGTCAAGATATGCTAATCTCTTATTGCTGATATATTCGCTTGGCGGCACCTCCGTGCCGTTATCAATTTTTTATCGCTTTCCCCTTCTTGTGTTCCTCGGATTTTCCACTCTAAGGTACCTTTAAAAAAATTCGAAGCAACAAAAGAAAGTATTCCCCGAGGATTTTTCCAACGGAGAAAGAAAAGGTGAAAATTTTTCGACGTGACTGAGCAATGACACACTTAGAATATGTAAGGTACAAAATATTCTTTTATTGCCGTCACCTACTTTTTAGGACTCAGCAAGCTATTTTTCAAATACTATATAGTCCAAGATACGAGAATCAGAAAACTATTCGGTGAGCCGGACTCGTCTGAATGCGTAACAGAAAAAGAAGAGCTTGATTTCTTCAACTGTATATTTAAACACGGATATAAACATTTTTTCCATCTTAAAGTCGGACGGCTGTAATCCATTTTAGAAGATAACACTTCAAGAAAAAAGTTTACTGCCTCCGATAATGAAATGTTTACGGTTTCGACAACTGTAGTACAATTAAGCCCGGTTTTCTTTCTGCCTGTTGACTGTGAACTAGTGGGGTGTTTTTTTCAACGAAATCGTGCATGCTGTTATTCCGTGCACCACAGGAGACTTATATTCTCATGTATGTTCCGCCGGGACAAGTCCCGTAGCGTGCCGAGCTCGGCTCCATCGCGTGCTCGAGGTACCGTTGCAATCTCTTCCACACAGTTGGTCTCCCCAACCAACCGTTCTATTTCGCCCCGCTCAAAATGTAGCTGCTACTACTGGACTACTTTACGAGTCTAAAACTCTAAAAAGGGCCATAATTAGGGAGCAACAACTAATACTATAATTTCTTCTTCACGTAATAAGCGAGAAAGTATCAGGAACACCACATCTTTCCACTACACTAATAATACTCAAACGAGATTTGCTCGTCTCAGAGTTGTCTTTAAATTTATTTCGACAAATAATCTTTCAATTTTAAGAAAGACTATGTTCACTTTTTATCTATTTCGATTACTATACTTTTTCATTTTAAGAAATATTACTTTTTTTAACAAAACATTCCTATTATAGCAGCCTTCTTTGTAACAGAAACTTCTAGATCCACAAACAAATAAGTGACAAATGAAAATAGCCAAGACAAAAACTTACGATTTTGAGCTGTACTACAAGTCACAGTAAATTCCCATTATCTTTTGAAGTTTACAAAAACCTTAACTTCTAGCGTTGGGTATAAAAGGCAGTATGAAAGCGTTCTCTTTTCTTCATCTGTTATAAAATATAACATATATTTTACTTGCATTTCATTTTCTGTAAAGAGAGAAGAGGCTGCACAGTGGTAGTACTCCTGTCGTGCACATTACTTCAGAACATCGGTTGAGGGTGTGAATTATAGTGTAGCGGTTTAAGTGCCTAGACAGGCATGGGAGCCTAAAACGAGCCCGTCGGCGCATGTTCGGTCCACAGAGTGGGAAGAGGCCTCGTAGTGGGGACGGACATCGGATGACCGAGGTAGTCGGTAACCCGGAAACCAAAGTGAACTATTAAATAATAATTCACGGATATCGGTAAACCGCTCGAAAACCAATCTATATTAAACAAACTCGCCGTAATTTGTGTTCCACTTTCGAACTGCAAGGTATCGGCAAAAATACGGATACGGATATAAACATTGTGATCAGGTACCATTTACTTATATATTTAAATATTTATATTATTTCTATATTGCCCATTTGAACCTCCCTGACCGTTACAATAGTATCTCAGAGTCAACTCCACTTCAGCCGGCGGTTGGTCCGGGATATGGAGGGATGCAAGATCGTGGTGAATTGCGAGGTTAAAAACATATGATTATGAATTGGTGTCTTTACGAAAGCTCTTTGATTGAAGGGATCCGAGATCCGAGTCTATAAGAATTAGAGTGCTTGGTGTTACCAGAGCCGAATTCCATAGGTCAAAATGGGTTTAAGGATCTTATTATTAAAATATAGGTAGGATCTTTGGTCAAGCAGTCGCAAAAGGAGTTTATACTATCTGATAGTCACCGTACGATTGGTTTCAGTGTGTTGAGCTTATATTATGTCAATGGTAGGTATATTAAGGAAGAGGATTGTGGGATCACTCCATGGATGAGTAAGGAAGCGAAGTAACTAAAAACTCAAATAAAAGCCTTACTGCTTCTAAGCAAATAAAACTACGAGTAAGAAATCTCTAGAGCATAACATTATTCATGGAAAAGACAATTATAAGTCCTCTACACGTAAAGATTCCACAACGTCCAAGAAGTTGCTGTTGTAAGGTACAAACGGCAAGAACATATGATTATAGCTGCATGAGGATTTTAAAATACTGAAAACTAAGAAAATGTGTAGGATAAAATTTATTTAAGAAAAAAGTAAAATCAACATTACCTGAGTTCAGGTGTAAATGAGGGGAATAAGTAAGATTCAAATAAATGGATTTTTTTTTTTAATTATCAAAATTTAAACAGGGGGTGTAAAAATATAGCAAAAGTTAACCTAATTTCCTTAATAGACCCAAAAACTACTTATAAAGGGAAGTCTTTAAAGGTTACTAGTAGTTAGCCGTGTAATTCATTCACTTTGTTATATTATAAAAATAACAGATTATAAACTACTTAAAATATTATTATAGGTCTATCCTAATTTTTTTTAATTATCCTTTGTTAACCTCATATAATCCTTCGTTTTATAATTATCAAGCACTAAAATCCAAGTATACATAGGAGCTTTGTAATAGTCGACTGTAAAGGACAAATAGTTCCTCAGATCTTACAGAAAGTTTTGTAGTCCTGTTTGTTCGGAAGCGTTTCAAGTTTTTGTTCGAGTGCCATTACTCGGCGCTGCCTTGTTAACTGCTGCCGTTCCGGCATTCTCTTTAATTAGTCAATGGGTCTCCGGTGAACTTTTTGTTAGTTTCGCATTGTTGTTTCTTAAAAGTTTCCTCACTTGCTTACAGGTATACTTCAGTTTTAACTCCCTCAACTGTAAATGTTTCGACCCTAAAGACAAACGGTCCAATAAACCAATTAATATACTAATTCACTTTTTAACCTTCTAAAATCAGAGAGGCGCATTTCTTAAAAAAAGTCTTTATACTATTAATACACACACACACATATATTATTACATACACACACATATGTATTACATTTGGGTAACGTAAATATGATTAACGTTTAAAAGTCTAAACATAAAATTTAGCCAACGAACGATAAATATTATGTAAACGATGTTTATTAAAACATGTTTCAAGACTCGGGCCATAAATTGCAGTTTAATAATTGTCTAATATGTTTAATAAAAAATTCCGTAAATGTATCGACCCTACAGACAAACGGTGCAATAAACCAAATAATAAACTCATTCATTTTTAATCCTTCTAAAATCAGAGAAGCGCATTTCTAAAAAAAAGTCTTTATAGTATACCTACATACACAAATACACATTGTGTATGTAGGTATAATAATCAGCTGGACTCCAGCAGCTCTGAAGATATAGAATAAACAGGTCAAGTGTGTGCTGGTCAGCACACAGCGAGGGTCCGTAGGCCACACTGTATTGTATAGTCTAAGTAGTACCCTATTGATGGTGTTTTTTAAAATGCTAAAAAGCTTACTTGGAACTATCCTATGGGTCTGGTATTCTCAAAACACATAAACAAACTTCTGATTAAGTATTTTCTTACCACTGAACCGGACTACAACCATATAAATACATTTAAAAGACCATAATTATAAAAAAAAGTATTTTGTCAATTAAAATAAAATAATTTTTTTTTTTGGAATTTCCAAAAAGTGGTATCTTTACTTTTGGTCGAAGAATGTTCAGGAATTTTTGCACTTCACGTAAGTTGATAGAGGGGGGGGGGGACACGTTTCACACCCACTTCAAACTTGCCTACGCTAACCCAATCAAAGTTATAATCAAAGAATTATATATTTTTGTAATCAGCTCGACGTACCCTTTCATATGATACCCCTCAAGGTGTCGAAAAAAATGTAACCCTTAAGTTTTTTTACCCTAATTTTTTTGAAAAATATTTCTTTTTTAAGTCGCTATATTTTTAAAATATGTGGGTAGATACAAGACATATACATGCCAAATTTCAAAGTCATCGGACGAAAGGTGTAGCCGTGAGAGCAGGCGACGGACGGACGGACAGACAGACACACGCAGGAAAATATAAGGGTCCTTGGTTTTGCTTCGGACCCTAAAAACGTGTTGTTTTTTTTTCCTAATGGCAAGTATTAAAATGATATATTTACCCAAATTTATCCGACATACATAGTGACTTAGTCAATTTTTGCTGTAACATATTTGACATTTGACCGACTTATAAAATTGTTGTTAATGACTATTTCGACATAGCCAGTTTTTGTTTTCATGATAACTTAAAATTGTGTACATAAAGTTCAACACATTTTTTACTATTATTATTATGTTTCTATATATTTCTTTCTAATTTACCTTTTTCACAATAAAAAAATAACAATACGAACAATATATTTACACTATTATTTTAATTTAAGAAGACTTATTTAGTAAAAAAAAATAAAAAAAATTATAATCGGAAAAATTATCTTTATTTCCATTAAATAGACCACACAGTACATTTTCATGTTGGATCTTGAATGGATGAAAAAAAAAAAATGTAGTAGAAGTTATAGCATTTTCGAAGTAGGCTATATTTCGTCCCTTTAAGGGACATCTTAACATCTTTCAAAGTCCAAACTATTGTACTAGATAAATTGTAATTGATAATGATTTTGTTAAAATTTCTATTCTATTATTGACGATGAAAAAGATCTATTTTCTTCATAATGTTCATAGATGTTCCTTCAGGGACGAAATATAGCTTTTCTGAAAATGTTATATATGTTCTACGAAATATTTTTACCACATCGATATCCAACAAGAAAAAGCATCATAATATTTTAAATCATATATTAATTATAATATTTTATTCCATAAATTAGAATACTTTTTTTACAATAACTTTTTTAAATTTTTAGTACGGTATTCTACTTCATTATAATTATTATATATTAATTTCATATTATGAAAATTAAAAAGAGGCTTGCTATTATTAAAATAATATATTCGACATTTTATTTTATGGACATTTAACTATATTTCTATTTGTGTTCAGTTTAAACATTATTTGACTCATTGTTCTTTGATATTTACAATTTAAATATAAACAAGGCGGAGATTACATTGTTGAGAAATTGGCGGCTTTATTTTAGTCGTGTAAACTGGTAGCTGATATTTAATCAAAGTGCCATTTTGAAGAAAATTAGTTAAATAGGTCAAAACATTTCTCTCTCATATTCAAATCTTTTTTTTTTTTTTTTTTTTAGTTTTAATGAATATTTTAAGACATTCTTTTATAAAGGCAGAAAGAATTTTCTGTTGGAGTTATGTTAACATTAATATATTTGTATTTATCAATTGATGTTAATGTCAAACATGTGTATAGAAAAAAAATATTTGAGTTCTTCCCAGATCAGCTATCGGATTTATCGTACAATAATTAATATATACATATTTTAAGTCTCTAGGCCCAAAGTTCTCCCCTAAGCCGCAAGTCCCAAGCTATTAGCAATTGGCCCAAGGCCCTAGGCCCTAAATTATTATCGGCTATTAGCTCAATCACTATGGGCTATTAGCTGCACCAACTTCCCACTAACAACTTTGAATTTTACAAAGCCGGTTTCCAGCAAGAAGTAGCGGCCAAGAGAAATATTATTACCAAAGAAAACAAAAATAAGAAGAAAGTGCGTAGTAGTGTGTGAGGTAAGTAGAATCAACCTGAACTATTAGTTAGGTAGTAATAATAATATTAATCCGTGGCGCCAGACCCCATGGAGGGCCATAGGCTTGTACAACTATATGTCGCTCCATCAGCTGAATAAATCTTGTAATTGACTATTGCAACCAAATGGACGTCATTTCACTTAAGTAGCTGTCCATTTATATCGCTTTGGTGAGTGAAAACCGGGCTTGAGGCCCATTGCTAGGGTCTAAAATCGAACTCGTAACCTTCAGTTTCCAAAGTACGAATGATAGCAATGACCAGGGACATTCGGCACTGATTGGCCACCTTTTAAATACACCGTGATTAGAGACACAAGGAGTATATAATATTAAGATGAGAGGAGTTATTTTAATTTTAAAATTACTTTTAATTGGGTGAGAGTTTTCCACAGGTCCAGTTTTCAAACAGGAAGGGGACTGTCCAGGGGCGGACCGATTGTCCACCGTCCGCCGCGGAGTAGGTGATCACTTGATCACTGATGACACAGGAAGCGGAGTGTCCACCGCGGACTAGGATATTGAAACAGAACGTGGACAAGGTATAGCTTGATTTCTTCAACTCGTGATCTTCTTTCTTTAATTATCAGTAAGACTAGCAGCCTCCGAAAAAGAAGAATTGCTTTTTCCTTCCACTAAGAGGAAAGCAAAACCATATTTAATGCACAATGGGTGCATGGAATTAATATATAAAAAAAATGTGTGAAACTCTCACGCATTAGAAGTGAAACGAAAAAAACATGTCTGTTATCACGGTCTACTTCTACCACAGTAACTCCCACAATAGGTTACTGTGATAGAAATAGACTGTGATAACAGGCATGTTGTTTTTGGTTTTCCTTGTTATTTAAGTTATTTGTATGTTTGTTATCTATTGATTAATTGTTATATAAGTATGGAAGGGGAGAACAAGTTTTTTAAAAATTAAAATAATATTTTAATTAAATACAATCATTGCTTTAATGACAAATTTCCATGTAGGTAATGAGTTGTAATTGAAAGGTGGGAGGCTTTAGGTTGAGGTAATTCTTTATTGTATTTAATCAGGAACCGTATGAGGCTTGAAGATGACCTAAGAGAAGGTCGAAATATAGCCAGGATGCATTGAAGCAGGCGATAAGTTATTATCCCTGTTTGATCTATTTCAAGACCGCTTTGTTCAAATATAATAATACGCTTATATACCAATTTTGTGTATTAAATAAATCATCACTCCCGTGGTGTAGTGGTTTGCGCGTCTCAATGTTAACTTAGGGGTTAGTGGTTCGAGACTCGTCCAGATAAACGATAATTTACAGGTAAATCTAGCGACATAGGCCGGCAGTTGATAAAAAATCTACCTCTTAGTCGAGTCTCAAAAAAACCTTTTTTTGTTTATCAATTAATAACAATTTTGTTAATTTCACTTCAAAAATATTTCACTTGGACGAGTCTCGAAACGCAAACTTCGTTTCACGATCTTGTTTCATCCAAGCCAAGTTACTCTACCGCGGCTAAAGATGTTTCACTTCAAAAATATTTCACTTGGACGAGTCTCGAAACGCAAACTTCGTCTCACGATCTCGTTTCATCCAAGCCAAGTTACTCTACCGCGCCTAAGATGTTTCACTTCAAAAGGAGTTCGGCGAGTTTCAACGTCTGTGCGAATTGAGTTCATTTGAAGACTGTTTTTTTCTCATATTTTCGAATGTCTGTTACCTAATCTACCTACCTCCTAAGTTACCTACTCTCCTTGAAACTGACCAGGATAATGCAATATTACAGATAACAGACTCCGCTTCCTGTTATACCGGGTCTTGAGAAGATTCAACAGTTAATCTGTCCGCCATGGACAGCCACATTCTATTTGACCGGGATGATGCCATAATACAGTCCACAGAGTTCGCTTCCTGTTATACCGGGTCTTGAGAAGATTCAACAGTTAATATGTCCGCCATGGACAGCCACATTCTGTTTGACCGGGATGATGCCATAATACAGTCCACAGAGTTCGCTTCCTGTTATACCGGGTCTTGAGAAGATTCAACAGTTAATATGTCCGCCATGGACAGCCACATTCTGTTTGATCGGGATGATGCCATAATACAGTCCACAGAGTTCGCTTCCTGTTATACCGGGTCTTGAGAAGATTCAACAGTTAATCTGTCCGCCATGGACAGCCACATTCTGTTTGATCGGGATGATGCCATATAACAGTCCACAGAGTTCGCTTCCTGTTATACCGGGTCTTGAGAAGATTCAACAGTTAATCTGTCCACCATGGACAGCCACATTCTGTTTGATCGGGATGATGCCATATAACAGTCCACAGAGTTCGCTTCCTGTTATACCGGGTCTTGAGAAGATTCAACAGTTAATCTGTCCGCCATGGACAGCCACATTCTGTTTGATCGGGATGATGCCATATAACAGTCCACAGAGTCCGCTTCCTGTTTTACCGGGCCTTTAAGGTACACTCTATAGATGATTGTTATAACACCGATAATAATCAGGATTTTATTCCTAGAGAGGCCAGTTACGTTCCCTGATAATAATGTGTCTACCAATAGATGTGAATAATGTTATACAATGTACCTATGTGTATGATTAATTTTAAGTTTATCAGAGTTTTCGACAGGCTTAAGGTGCACTCTCTGAAATAAATGTTTATTAACCGATAGTAATCCAGATTTAAATCCCAGAAAGGTGAGTCGCGTTTGCAGTAATGGTGTATGTCAATAGACGAGAATAATGGATTTTTCTTCTATCTTTTGTTAAGCTAATAATGTTGTCTACGTTTACTTATATAAGGTTGCATTACTCGCAAGTAAAACCATAAACTAAAATGCAAGAAAACTAGAAACGAACGTGAGAATATTAATAATATAGGCGTCTCATGTTAAGTTACATAATAATAATCATCATATGAAGATAAATCATCCGAGCTTAAATACATTAAACATCTTTTGTCTGCATCCTATAGGAGATATTTCTAGTTGAAATTTGAATCTGAATTCTGTATTTATTCACTTAAGATGTACGAATCAACGGTCTTAGAGGAAAAATAGATTTCGAGAGCATGGAACAGTAAACAGATTGTTTTTTTCTTTAAGCAGTAATGCAGTCTCTTCACAATTCAAGTAGTGATTTACCTCTACCAGACGTAAGAGAAATACTGAAATATTTATGTAACATGCTAGCATTTCATTCTTCGTCTATTTATTTTCTGAAATAATCTCCGTTCTAATATTTGTTTCCTTGCAATTTGAAAAGATATCTTCGGTGAAATTAATGAAATTCACATTGCGAATAGAAAATCATAATAATTGTAGAGGTAATATTTATCCGTTTAGTTTTCCTTTACTTCACCAATTTTTATATGTAAAACGTCTTGATGGCTTGTAAGCTTGTAAGGTGTAATAAATAAAGAAAAACCTTATTTCATTAAGATGAAACGTTTCGACTCTTGGAAGAGATCTTCTTCAGTTATTTATATTTCTAAAACACAATTTCACATGAATTTAGACATACGCATTTACTAGTTTCCTTTATAAAACATTTATAAAAAAAAAATTGTGATTTACAATTACAATTGAAACATTATTAAAAAGCTTTAAAAAATATATACTTAAAATACAAGGTTATTTAACAGTGGGACTTAAATTTCTGCCTTTAATAGAGGGAGTCTGAATTTAAAAACATTTCATACAACTTTAACAATTAAATAATTTAACAGATAACAACATCAATCATGAGCTGCACAAAGTACTAATTAAAATATAATTAATGAAACAATTTAAAAGTAAGGAATAACTTATATGGTGCATATACTTATACATAGAATTTATCACTGAAAATATCTACTGATTAGAATTGATTTATCGGAAGAAATAATTATTTATATACAATGAATTGATGTACAAAAGATGTTTATGTGCTAAGTCGTTGATATGCAATATATTGTTGTAAGAAATTAATTAAATTTACTTCTACAGAAAGAGAAAACTCTCTACTATTGTGACTTATAATTGATAACTGATGGTGGCGCTATCTGGGAGTTGTCACTGCTACTAATTCTAAAATCTTGCTCTTTTCAGTAAGAAAATAAACAGATCTTCTAATATTTTACTTGAGCTTCTTATCTTCTAATATAATTGAGTCGAAACGTTTCATCTTGATGAAATAAGGTTTTTCTTTATTTATTACAACTTACAAGCCATCAAGACGTTTTATATAGTAAAAAATAAGGTGTACATTTTTAAATGATTAAAAATTTAAATCTTGATATTCACCATATTTATTTATAGTTAGAAGTTGCCTGAGAAACAACTGGAAATGTTGCGTGGGAGCAGACTTTCAGGCACTTTATTGTTCGCTCGCCAATCATCAGCACAATAGTTTTATATGAATTGATAAATAGTTCGTAAATGTGATGATTATTATTATGAAACCTTTTTTTAATCCTAAATACTGTGAAATACTTCTCTTAAAGGACACTTCTGAAGAGCAGTCGTATCTCTAAAACGGACATGTTTTCGTTCCCCTTGAGTTCTTTTACTATTTGCATAGCAGTTATTCTTCTAAATAGCGGAAACTCTCGATAAAGGACGCGGAGACTTTAATTTAAATTACCCTTTTTTAAAAAGTAATTTCCTATATCGGAAGAAAAGCAAGCCAAGTTTTTATTCAATTTACTAAGAAATATTAAGTGTACGTTTTTTATCATCGAAATGTAATTACACAAGCGCGTTTGTTATCATAAGAGGTTTTATTTTCTATAATCCAGAAAACCACTGCATTCCTCTTCAAATCCCTCTTGTTTTAACAATAATTATTTGTGGATACTTTATAATTTTCATTTATTTTCATAATTCTTAGTTATATTTTTGTTGATTTTTAGGGTTTTGTAGATTCTTCTCAAAACCCTTATGCCGAGGGTGATGTGTCCGTCTGTCCGTCGCTCTTTCGTTCATAGGGCCCGAACCGTTTAAGCTATAGAGCTGAAATTTAAAATACTGGTGTAACATTTTGACCCAACCACAGGAAAAATATACAGAAGTTCAAAATTAAATGTGCGCATGCGCAATTCGCAAAAATGTTGTAAACTCAAAAATTTATATTTTTTTTAATTTTCGAGTGGGGTATCAAATGAAAGCTGCTGAAGAGTAGGACGCAAATATATATATGCTTTTGTAAATTTTGCATTCCTTATTGGGTAAAAAAATCAAAATATACCCAAAAAAAATTTCCCCCCCCAACCACTATACTTCCGCTGGTCCTAAAATTTTGAAATAATTCATGCTAATGCCTTATTGTGGGGCGATGAAAATTCCGGGAGTTCATCACAAATTTTAAAAAATTGCCAATTTTGGGCATGAAAATTTGAAGTGCGCCAAAAATTTTATTTTTTTAAAATTTTGAGTTGGATATCATATGAAAGCTGGTGGAGAGTAGGATTCAAATATATATTTGCTTTTTTAAATTTTTCATTCTTTATTAATTTTATAAGTCAAAATATACCCCAAAAATTTCCCCCCCTCCCCAACCACTATATAACGGGTGGTCCTAAAATTTCGAAATAATTCATGGTTATACCTTATGGGGAAGCGATGGAAATGGTCTGAAAAAATGAATTTTTCTAGTCGTTATTACCGATGAAAAACATTGTGACCCCCCGGGGGATCGAACCCGGACCCTTGAGATCGAAGAATAAAATCATAATTACATAACGGGCATGCTTAATCTTCTACAAAACCCTAAAAAGTACTTGGACGCAAGTACTTCCCTGTGATTTTTATTTAGTATATTTATTTTGATTATTTCATTGTTTGTTTACAAATGTCAAAATATAAATATAGTTGATTGACAGCTCTCAAACTGTTTAACACGCTTTTAATTGTAACTTAAGAACACGCATAATATATATAGTACTAAAGAGTACCAAATATTCTTATTTTAGTGCGCGGCTTGTCTCATAATAAGTAACTAGGTTTATTTCTGAGACATCCGCGTCACGAAGAAATTGAAGTGCGACTATTCATGATGACGGGTGTGGTTCATCCTGATTTTAACTCGAAGCAACATATTTTATGACAATATTTTTTTACAGAGTAGATAAACATTATTTTAGGTTTTGTCAAATGTAATTGGTGTTTAAAAAAAATATATAAAAAAATTAAATGAAATAATTAAAGTATGTATAACGTTTTACTACAAACCAAAACGGCGTACGATGTTTGATTTTGAAATAGAAGAAGTATTTACTCACCTGTAAAGAAAAAATAATAACGAATAATTTAAATATTAATTTATCAATTTTTTAAGTAAACAAATGATTGTATTGATTCAAAGAAACAGTTTCTCAATAGTACTTGTAAAAACGAGCGTTGGACTTTTATAAGGCCATTATCAGAGCTTATCATCAAATCAATACGATCATTATCATATTAAAGAATTGGTGATTTAAAATACGTATATAAGGCTATCTTGACTCAAGATGGCGGATTATAAACATATTTCTTAACAAACATCTCGGGGATGAACAATATTTATAACAAACTCCATGGTCAGAGGTCAAGTGATTCCAGAGCATGATATCTCTGGAATCACTAGACCTCTGACCATCAGGTCATAATAATAATAATATATTTGAATTTAAAACAGTATTTAATTCAAAGGGGTACAAAAAGAAAAATAACTGGCTCCTCTACTAACCGAAACAAACAAGTGCTATATAATGAAATAATGCATATTAATTAATGCTAATGATCGTTTGGTGTATTGGTTTGTATATGTACAAACCAATACACATACACATTATATTATAATAATTGTAAACATTTATTTATTCACTCTCCTAAGAAAAAATTGCATACGAGTCAATACATCAAGAGCAAGACAGTGAGACATTTTCATGTGACGCTTTTTGGCGTTGTTTTTTGCTAACGCTTTTCAAGTTTACGTGCCAAAGTAAAGACATGAAACTGTCAAAAAATTCGTTTTTTTTTTTTTTTTTTTTTATTAATTTTTTATTGACTAACACAACTACATAAATTTTAATGTTATAAGTGTTATTGATGTACATTGATGTTTTTTGGGCGGGGAATTACATGGAAAGGATATAGTCCATTGGCTAGTCCTTTTGGCGTGAATATTTTAGAATATAACAATAAATAATTTTATAATAATATGGAAAGAAGAAGAATAATAATAATAATAATATAATAATTATATTATTACAAGTTAAGCAAATCTCTAGGCCACTGCCTCCTAAGGCGGCGAAGTGGGTTATCTGGGATGGTTTGGGAAGAAAGAAGTTCTACTAAAGGATTGGGGTGATCGGATAAGGACTGATGGAATTTTTGATATCGGGATATTGATAGGTCACGGACAAATGGAACATTAAGATCATTGTGGAGGGTGAGGTTGGATACATAAAAAGGAGCATCGGTAATTTTCCTGAGGATAAAATTCGTGTGTTCAGATTCTTGCGTTTGTAAATTAGGAATTATATCGAACATATGATAGTGCACGAAGAAAGAAAGTACTTTTCTTCTTTTCCAGTTTATTAAGAAGTAATCGTTTAGCTTCTTCACCCATATTTTTACAATAAATGCAAAAAAATATAGTTTAACAAAAGTAAAAATAGACTGTCAATTAGTGAGGCACATAGCTTCCTCGCATCCTATCATGTACTTTATTGTTATATTAACATTATTGTTATATTACTTTAATGTTATATTGTTTAATGTGTAAAAACTATTTAAAGTTTTACCGATCTTTAACACCTCATAGCGGTGTCGCTGTTGGTTTTACTAGAAACAATTATCGGAAAAAAAATGTTGTGTCTCATTGAATAGATGAAGTTTGATTTTTTTTCCTGACCTTAAATTCCAATTTTAAATTTAAAGTTCACGTTTAACCATTAGTATTTAGATGTTATACATGTATAATATATACTTTGCGAGGGAGTGTATTTTTTTAATGTTTTTCTTTTCTATTTTTTTAATTTGATGGTTTTATATACTACCACCAAGAAACATTACATTTATTTTAATACGAGAAAATCTAGATGCTACAGTTTCCTATTGTCGCCATAGCGATGCAATTTGTTTTTTTGTTTAGGTTGTCATTGAATTTAGAGAGTGTCAGTTGTAAATATACAAGTGAAAGGAAGAAAAGCCTGTCTTCATTCCATAGTTGTAAGAGGGATACACGACACCTATATCCCTCTCCCCTTGTTACTATAACCCCTTCCTATGACTCTAACATAATTTACTAAAATCCCCTCACGAGTAATTGATTTCAACTACTGGAGAAGCATTTTTAGCTTTTCATTTTTAACTTTCCAGGAAAAGAAGAGGAATTTTCTTAAGTATTCCCCCTACGGTGTCTTAGTCTTATCGCATCCCAAGGTTGAAATTAGTTATCTTATATTGATAAGCTTACATTCTTAAGAGAAGCCCTTCAATAAGTTCATACTTTCAAAAAATCAGTCTGGGTCCAATTTCCCCTTTTTAGGGTTTCATTGATAAAACCAAAATTAGAAACCTTTATAGTTTCGTTGCTATGATAGTGTATCTGTCTGTCACTCTGTACGGTTCCAATACCTTTCAATTAAAAGAGATAAAAACATGAGACTTTGCTGTATTAAAGATAATTTTGACGCACACACAAGAAAAATATAGCTAACTCAAAATTATCAGCGGTTCGAATTCAAAATGGCGGATAATTCATGTCTCATGAATTTATTTTTTTTACATTTTGAGTGGGGTATCAAATGAGAGGTATTGAAGAGTAGATTTCAAAAATATATATCACTTGTGGATAGTGTTTAATTTTTCATGTTATTTTGTCAAAAAACATCAACATTTTGCGTCCCTCCCCTCTAAAACTATATTTCTGCTGTTAATAAAAATATAAAAAATGAGGGGTCTGCTGGACCATAGAGAAAATAAGAATAGCAATTTGATCTGATTAACTGGGAATCCAAAATGGTGGATAATTCATGTTAAGGAAAAGCATATTGTAAGCTGCTAATGAGTAGTTTTTATAAGTCGAAATAAATAAAAAAATTACCCTCCCCCCCCCCCCCCCCCCAACTACCCTAGAACGACAATTCCTAAAATTTTGAAATAATTCACTCTAATACCTTTTAGAAGGCCGATGAAAAATTCCGGAAAATATTTTATTTATCTTTTCGTAACTACCGATAATAAACATTGTGATTCCCCCGGGGATCGAACCAGGAACCCTTTCCTCTAGTAACACGTGGAATTATTTTAATTTTCTACTGTTACTAGAAATATGCAAAATGTGCCGTCTGCTGGGCCATACAAAAAAATTAGAATAGCGATCTGATTAACTGGGAATCCAATATGGGGTATCAAATGAAAGGTATTAAAAAGGAGATTGCAAAAATATATAACACTTGGGTAAATTGTTTAATTTTTCTCACCATTTTGTCAAAAAGCATAAACATTTTGCGTGCCCCCCCCCCCAAAAAAAAAATGGAAATATTTGAATAACTATAAGACAATTTTTTATTCTTATATAAATACCTCATAACTTAATGAGTAAAATCTATATTTGTGTTCAAAGTTTAAGTATAAATAAAGATTTCTTAAAATTTAAAATAGAACAGCGACCATAATATCTAATCAATTGCGCATTATGTATTTTTCACGCTTTCTAAATGTATATTTTCCATAATTCCAAGAGATTCTACTAGAATGCAGTATACTTAGCTCTAGAAAATCTCCGTATATAGAGCATAAATAACTTTAATATTACTTATTTATTTTTTTAAAAATAAAACTATACATGTTTTAAGAACTTAAAATTCACAGAATTACATATTATCTTTATAAAAAAAAATAAAGATACAGTGAAATTTACGAAATTCTTTCCCTAGTTATTCTAGAACAAAAAAAATGCATATATCAGTTAAAATAAATTAGAAAGACCTAACCACCCACCTTAAAAAATTTACTAACGAGAACATGTTAAACAGTACGAGGTAGTAAAATATGAATAAAAAAAAAATTCGAAACCCTTTCTCTATGTTTTTCTACTTTTCTTTGCCATATAAATTTAAATATTTTCCCGTAAAAAAATAAACTAGATGTAATTAGGTATATAAAACAAATTCGACCAGGTGTGTGCTTCATATATAAATATTTAGTTGTGTGCTTATTTATTTTTTTTTTTTTCATTTTTTCTATTTTATTTCTTTTTTTTATTTTGTTAACATAATTTTTTTTTTTTTATATATATATATAAATATTTAGGTTACAGCATTTTTCATTTGCTTTATGGTTAGCCTAGAGTTTAGATAGACTATTATAAGGTTACAGCATTTTCCTTTTGCTTTATGGTTAGCCTAGAGTTTAGACTATTATACGGTTACAGCATTTTACTTTTGTTTTATGGATAGTCGAGTCAAGACAATTATAAGGTTACAGACAATATAAAAATAATATGAGCATTTAGCTAAATCAGGTTATTAAAATGATAAAGATATGTGGCACATGGCTTGCTCGCGTTCTATTTTGTATACTTTGCTTGATCGTATGATTTTATGCTTTTAGAATCCATTATTGTCAAAATTATTTAATTTCCCCCGTTTTTTAAAGCTGTCCGAATTGCCTTGATTTTTTTCATGAAATGAAGTATCAGTTTATCAAAATTTAAACAGGTTAAGTGATTTAAATTAATTTGGAGCTATCTGCGGGCTGTTTTCCACAAACCAATCAGACGAGTAATTTAGAAGATATAGGTGCAAACAAATGTATGTTTGTGTGCATGTGGAAAAGAAATAAATGAGCGCAGAAGGTTGAAACTTATATATGTGACCAACAATGGGCTAATTATGACCTACCATCCATATTTCAATAAAATCAGATGAGTATTTTTTAAGATATGTTGGTTCACAAAAATTGAGCGACAGACACGTATCCGGATTTCGGTCTCAGAATTTATGATATCGGAGGTATAAAATTTCGTTCTTCAGAACGATCACATAACTTTTCCGTTACCTTCGGTAAGCTCGGAAGCAATAATTACCCAGAGCAATAATAAGATTACTTTTAAAAACGGTAGAATCTGTAGAAAAAAAAAATATTCATAAAAGAAAAAAATATACGCACATCTGTTAAGAAGTAATAGATAATAAAGCTAAAAACTCCGATGAAAATCGATTATTTGAAGTTTCTTCAGGGGAAGTCGACCATTGTACGGATAAAATAAAGGGTTGAAATAAGATAAAATTCGTCCATTCATGAAACTTGGTTTACGACTTCGTTTTGACAATAGAATTGAATACCTGAAAAGTCCCGAAAATTTTAAGGAGTGGAATAATGTTTTTTTGGGGTAATTTGTCGAGCATTTATTGGGGGAATTCCAATAAAACTCAACAAATCTCTAAATAATAATTAAATCAACCTTAAAATTGTCTCATTCGATAAAATAGGAATACAAGGACAACTAACTTAAATAATTTAATTTAACATTTTAATAATCCCCCCCCCCCCTACTAAAAAAACATTGTTCCACACTCTAACATTTTAAGAGAAATTTTGTCTTATTCAGTGAGCACTTTTGGTCTATTCATCCCCTAGTACATCGTGATTTTAACCTTAAGGTTTATAGTCATTGTAAATAGTATAGTTTGTAGTTGTTTCTAAGATGTTTTCAGTTATGAATGTAAGACACCATATCATTAAAGAAACTGTCTTCATCAAAACACAGCTTCGATCTTTACCAAACACGTTGTATTAAAGTGTTTTTTTTTAAACAATTAGCTGACAATAAAACACTTAGAATTAATTTAACACTCTTTTGGCCTTCTAAAAACATTGCGTTTTTCATTAGTCATTAAACAAAACCATTATTGAGTAAATAATTCATTAAGAGAAGTAAAAATAACCTCTTTAATAATATATTTTTTATGTTTTCTTTTAAATTCATTATAAATCTCTTGTGTAAACTTTTAACTATTGTTATATATATATATATATATATATATATATATATATATATATATATATATATATATATATATATATATATATATATATATATATATATTATTTTTAATTTGTATAACTCCCCTAGAAAAACTAAACCTATTCTTCTTAGACCAAGTTTTTTTTATAGTAATTAATTCACGCTCTTTATAAATATTAATGCGATCCTTTAGAGGGACAGAGAAAAAAACTTTCGATGTAAATATAAAGGGCGGAGTTGAATTTTCAAAAGCCTGCAGAGAATATAAAATGTCGGCAGGCTCCTCCCCCCCCCCCCCTTCCTCCCCACTCTACTCAAACTCTTTAAATGCAATGAAAACCTCATACACTGGTTTTCTATACGTTGACAGACTCAAGGAAAAGGAGCTTTAAAAAAAAATATATAAAATGTGTTGATTTTAAACAGCCTGTAAGGTTATTTTTGCTTCTTTAAGACTGGAAATGTATGTACATATTTGTAATGTTAAAAGGCGTATGTAAGTGCTTGGCTGCACATCTTTTCTAGGTTGATTTAATTTCTTCTTGACGTGTAGGTATATCAAATCACTTGAGATTTATTTTACAAATAAACATATATTTTCAATGTTAGGTTTTGTCATCGTCTTATATTTAACTGTGTGGGAAGGAAGTATCGACCAACATGTAACATTCGTGTATAAACAATAATATATATAAATATGTGTGAGTGAGAGTATTTTTGTTATAACTTTATAACTATTGAGGATAAGGTCATAAAACTCAATTCGCATTTTACAATACCGAGATTGTGGCTCAGGGTCATCTACATAACAATATTATCATGGAGAATATAATAGAAAAAAATTAAGATTATAACTAATATGAAGGGTAAGAAAAACGGATATGACGATGTTGATATCCCAAGAGGACAAAAGGCATCGAGTAATGTTTAATGCATAACAGCTAAGGTAGGTGGATAAAGCAACTTGAAGTAAAAATTAGCGAAGACGGTAAACACCATTTAGATTAACAACCAAAACAGATTATCTCGCTGACAACAATAAGTTCCTAAACACGCAATTTTCAATAAGGCAAAATAGCTGCCTTCAAATGTATATTCATGCCGATCCTTAACTAAGGGTTCTTAACCAAGGGCACTTAGAACATTACAATAATAAGCTAAAGAGTAAAGTGCAGGCTCAAGAGATTAGATTTCTGAGAAGTGTAGCAAGAAAACCAGGAGAGGTAGGATGAGAAAACAGATAATTAGAGAAAGTACTTTGGTGTTACAAGTCATAAACACAAACAGACAGGTGGTTTGGAATGAATGAAGAACGATTCCCACGACAAACTATAGAAGTTCGAATTGATAGCCGACGACCTAAAAGGATAAAGACGTCTCTACCAGCTTCAAGAAGAAAGGGATCACATGGCAGCAAGTGTAAGTAAACAGAATAGAAATCTTTGTGCAATTCCTCTACACCTCCCGAAGCGTAGGGTGGCCCCTTTGCGCCTATAAGCAGGCTCCCGTTGCGGTCTGCGCCGTCAGTCAATACGAGTAAACTCCTCGGAACGATCCGAGGACACTGCCAGGCGAAGGCTGTTTGATTGGGGCAGTGCATCTGTCAAATAATAACTCAGGTGTTCCAAGCCAACTCAAGAAAGATAAAGACAGAAACTCGAGGAAGCATTGCTCAGTACACATATAGAGTCTAAGCCTAGTCCACAATAGTAGACATGTTGCGCGATTTTGGGCTCAGAGACAATGTCTAGCGATTTGTCTATAGACATCGGCTAGACATGGGCTAGACAATCGGCGTCTACGGTCTCGTTGCTAGACCAAAAATCGCATGTTTATGGTTTTCCATTCGAAATGGTAGACACGCTGCAACGGTAGACACGTTGCGCAACATGTCTACAGTGTGGACGCTAGACCTAGACAATAGACGGTCTCAGCAGACGTCTATAGACACGTTGCGCAACGTGTCTACTGGTGTGGACTAGGCTTTAGACCTATTGCTAAGCCACCAAATCCTTTTGGTTCCGATACTTCAAATCCTTAATTCTTAGGAAAACAGCACATAGTCTATATGAGGAAACCCGTATAATTCACATTGGCCTAAATATTCCTTTGTCCTTCATCCTCTTGGTACAAATCCATTTCACTTTTTACTCACTTCCTACACCAATCCTCTTTGTCCATTGTTTATCCTTTCAAAACGCGAAGGGTGCCCGGGTCTGGCCTAAATAGAAAATGACCGTTCATGTCTTCAATATTCAATTATGTTGTGATACTTCCCGTGAATGAAGAATTAATAGTCTTTTCATTACTTGAAATATAAACTGTAACAAATACTCTAAGTAAATTAACTTAAATTCGTAAACTTTTCCCCTTGTAATCAAATATCTTCCAACAGAAATATACAATTTGCAGGGTGGTGACAATAAGAAATAAGGGCTTGTTCTTAATGTATTAGATAAACGTTGTTTCTGTAGCCAAAGTGAATTGTGACCAAGTAAGAAAGCAATAATGAAATAAATCGTGTGAACGGAATAAGCTTTTAGGGGATATTGTGGACAGTATTAAAAAAAATACAAGTGGTAACGTGGCATGTAGACAGGATAAAAAAATGACTATATGGACGGCGTGTCGGCCTATAGACAAATGAAAAAGATTTTGGTGGGGGAAGACTACTGTAACGTGGTTGAGTTTAAAGGCTATTTGAGTAAGGCATTGTTTAAAACCAAGATTAAAATGTGTTGTGACTGTGGCTTGCAGGCCTTTGTAGCACATTGCGGGCCTTTGTGGCACATTATGGTTAGTGGGATAAGTAAAAGGACCTTGTGTACGCAACGGCCTTAGTCTGTGTAAAAAACTTTAATGAAAGATAATATTACTGGGGGAATGGTTTAAAAAAAAGAACTCACTAAAAGAGATAGTTGCTCGTCAAAGAACCTGGAAATATTAAACGTCCGACTATTTATTGCATATAAAGATGCAAATGAAAAACGGTATACTTAACGGCCAGTGTAAAAAACCTATATGTGAAGCATTCATTCCCGTAGGCTAAATAATGACGGTAAAAAAGGGTAAGAGTTTCAATGATGACTGAAACTCACGTCATCACATATACATGATGCATTAAACACTACATATATTATTGAAATCTTTATTTATCTAATACTTAATAACATTTAACAACCAGCCTTCAGATTAACTTAAACAACTAAGCAGTACTATTAGTAGTAAGATCCTAATACTAGTACTAGACGGGTTGGATCAACTACTTGTTCCAACCTAGCAATTAGGCCATTTTACTAGCCCCGTGGTTTTTACACAGCCACGCCGCCGGCTCTCTACTACTAAGCAGTAATGCGCCGAAACTCTTTTAACAGTGTGTTGGGTTTGACTCATGAGGAAAACAATGTAAGTAAATCCGAATAAAATTCACAATATTATAGATAAAAATAAATAAATAAAAACAAATGTTTGGGTCCGTAGCCAAAAACGAAGACCCTTATACATTCCTGCGCTTGTCTGTCTGTGACGCTGGAAGTATCCGACACAAAAATGTAAAACTTAGCAGTTATGTAATGGGTAATAATATAACCCAATCATAGGAAAATTATAGAAAGCCCAAAAGATTCATCCCTTAAAAGCAAGGGGTTGACATTTTGTTTAATGGAAATGCATCATGGAGTACCAATTAATAAATACAGGGTTGGCCAAAAAAAACCGCACATTATTCAACACTTATAGCTCAGCTTCTGTAATAGATAGAGATATGGCGTTTGCGGTGTCTGAAAACTACATTCTTCTACTTTAAATTTCATATCTATAACTTTAAAAACTATTAGGTGAAAGCCATGCAATGACGGTTTAAAAAAGTCTTAAAAAAAGTCGTTGTCCGGATAGAAATCGTTATCTGGTATTATAGTTTTGATAGAATAAATTACCATATGGTAGGGGGGGGGGGTTCTTTGTAGGTAAGTGGGGGGGGGGGGGGGGTCCCTCAGTGTTATAACAAACATTGAAGATGTTAAGCACAATGTGCCTGAAATTGAAGATCAAATGCTAATTACACGTTTATGCAAGATGCCCCGTCCCATCGCTCCTAGCAAACAATTCAATACTTTCAAGAGAATTGCCCAGACTTCAGGCAACATTGTGCTTAACACATCACACATCTTCAATGTTTGTTATATTATTACACAGAGGAACACCTACCACTTACCTATAAAGAACCCCCCCCCCCCCTACCATATTGTAATTTTTTCTATGAAAACTATAAGACCAAACAACGATTACTACCCGGACAACAACTTTTTTAAGACTCTATTTCAAACCGTCATTGCCTGGCTTTCACACAATAATTTTTAAGTTATAGATATGAAATTTAAAGTAGAAGAATATAGTTTTCATACCCTGCAAACCCCATATCTCTATCTATTACAGATGCTGAGCTATAAGTGTTCAAAAAAGTGCGTTTTTTTGTTCACCCTGTATTTGGTTTTGTTTATAGTATACCAATTCATCGTTGCGCTTTACCTCCTTTTGCGTTTTTCGTGTCCCCCTACCCTTATATTTTTGTTAACAAACCAACGAAAAAATCATACTTACTCTTTGTCGTCCGTAGCACATTTTGTGTGACCCCCCCCCCCCCCCCCCCCCCCCCCCAAAGAAAAGATAAAATCTCAGGATCTTAGGAACGGATGAGGTTAGAACTTCGGAGTCATTTCATTGCGTTTGAACCATAAAAATGCATATAAAGGTGTTTGTTTTACGTTATTGTAATAAATGGTTCAAAAGTTATTGCTGAAACAAACTATTACATGGCCACCATTTTGATTCGACTGGGCCGATTATGCTGGTAAAAGAATTCGTCCTACTTTTGTTATATTACACCTACGGATCCCTTGTGCGTGTTAAAAGCACATACTTGGCCAGTATATTTTTGTTAAAATTAAATGTACAGTGAGGATAATTTGGGGTATTTTAGTAGTCCTTGAATTTGAACTCAGGATTTCATATTATAAAGTAGACACATGAATAATATTCCAGCATTTATTAGGTGTTAAGTCGCAAAATATATTGTGTATATCAAAAACCAATATGAACTTAGACCTAAATAACAGTGTCAGCTAGATTTAGACAAAATACTATAAAACTATTTAGATAAGACATAAATGCCTGAATAATAGACAATTTAATAAGAGAATACTAGAGATTTTTATAGCTTAAACAATCTTTATTACTATATTAATGATTAAAATGCAAATATTGAACAATTAAACAAGTCAAAAACCAACACAATTAAAAATATGCGGGGCAAGCTTGTACAGGAGTACAGCAACAATTAGTTTTATATTTACATTATTTTGTAAGTATCATATATATCATTAATGAATTTATGTAATTGAATTTTAAATTTTATTAAATGTATGCTGTTTTTTAATTTAATTAAAAAGAAAATCTAATAAGTCTATAGATCCTTGTAATTGGTTCGAAACTTCTGGATTCACAAAATCTCCGTGTCAAACAAAATTTGTGTCGGTTTGCATTAATATATATATATATATATATATATATATATATATATATATATATATATATATATATATATATATATATATATATATATATGAATAAATTCTCGACCGTAAATATAAACAGAAAACAAACAAAACTCAGGTTTCGGTCACAAAAATCGTCTCTATGTTACAATCCCGACGTTTCGGTTTTTACTTAAAACCTTCTTCAGGGGCCGTAAAACATATGCCGGAAAAAACCTACTTTTTCAATAAAAATCTAAAATTAAAACGGAATTTTTATAATAGGTAAAATAAAATCCCAGTCAAGTGTAAAAGTTGTCAATTCTTTTTCATATCTAAATACCGTAGTCTTTAAAAGAGTGAAATTATTTTATTTTTTATTTTTTGGCTGTGTTAAATATTGTATAATACATATTCAATTCTTTTTCATATCTAAATATAAATAAAAATCAAATAATCCAATTTTAACGTAACTCCCCTTTTTTTTAGTTGAATTCAAAACGCTTAATCCTCCTAACTTGTACAATGTGTTTATTTGTCAATATAACATGAAATGTATCCGTGCAGAAAATATATTGACGATAAAAAAAAAAGAAATAAAGGAGAAAAAACAGTATTATCAACTAATCTCTTTATTACAATAATTATTAGTTTTAATAATGGAGAAAAAAACAAACTTATAGCGGCATTTATACGTTAGTAATGGCGCGATGTCATTATGGAAACTTCATAATAAATATGGTAAATAATGTTATTATTTAATATTAATAACTTATTTAATTATTTGTAGGCTAAGTACGTGGATAAACACACACACACACACACATATATATATATATATATATATATATATATATATATATATATATATATATATATATATATATATATATATATCAGGGGTGCCCACCCCCCCTAAGCTCTATGGCGCACCCCCCCCCCCCAACTTTTTGAGATATGTTAATACATACACGTCTTCTTCGGTTACCTGACATATATTTGTCAGTACATATTTATAAAGTATATTCTCGTTACAAATTGTTTTTAGTTAACCTGAGATTTTATTAAAAATAACAGTTCGTTTCAAAATTATTTAAGATAAAGTAATGCTTTTTGCATTATATGGGTCCACATATTATATGAGGATTGTTCTATTTTATATAAAACAAATCACAAGAACTAAAACACACAAACCTAATACAAAATTCAATATGAATACAAAAACTTATATCATACCACGTACAAATTCAACTAAAACTACACCTGCCTACAAAATTGCATCTAAACAAATTTTTAGGAAATTAATATTGGCAGCTCTATACTAATATTAATTAAAAATATGTTACATCCTGATCTTAGTGCATGAAAATGTTACTGAACGTTTCAAAGATCTTAATGCAAACTTAAAGTGAAGAAAAATCATTATAAAACTCTTAATTTGAATAAAGGACAAAAAAAAAATCCAAGAAAGCCTCAGTGTAACAGAAATAAGACAAATGAGAGGACAAGTAATTTTTTCTTTGTGATGTTGATAAAGCAAATGCATCAATATGATTTCGTTTTTGGAAATTGAAGCTAATACATCTTTTTCCTGCAGATATGACCATTAAGTTAGAAAGCCATGTGTCTTCCATTGTAGACATTAGCCTGTCGTTGATTATTTTAACTCTGCTCATTGCTCGTCCAGCCCAACAGCTAGCAGGGCCGTTAAGAGGATTTCCGGGCCCCTGAGCAAGGTAGCATCTGGGTCCCTTTGGACAAATAACGGCGGGGGGTTCGGGGGTCCTCCCCCGGAGATTTTTTTTAAAATTTAAGTGCAAAAAGATAAGTTTTAAGGATTTTGGAGAGTAAGTTCGTCCATAAAGGAAAATATATTTGGTGGGGATGAATTTTGAAGTTTAACTAAGACGGGCTACAAAAAACCAAATGATTGAGTTTTGGTAGCTGGTGAGTTTAAAACCCCTTCTTTTTAAACTTTGTAAGTGCATAATTTAAAAATTTAAAAGCAAAATATAAATTGTTTGCTAAAATAGTGAGATTAAGAGGAAGCAAATCAAAATAGTTAAGTAACAGTTTATTTACACAAAAACTGCATGACAAATAAAATTGTAAAAGTTATCAACATCAGTTGGTTAATATGATTTATCTATGAGTTTCTCTCATGTAAATTAACATTGACCATATTGAATTAGAAAAAAAATCACAAAAATCTAAGTAACTAAATGAAACACAAGAATTCTCACTTTCAGACTCATGACATTAGGAATAATTTTAAGTCCATCACAATTAGTGGTAGCTAGGGCATTGGAGGCCTCTCCAATTGATGAGCAAATAAAATGGCGTTTAGATCTGAATGGGGCCCCCTGATCCCTGATAATGGTATAGAAGTATAATTCCAAGTTAGATTTTACTATGCTCTAAAGGGGCCCCCATTGACATTGGTACAAAGATAGTTTGTACAAAGAGATTGGATTTGGGGCTTACCCACAAAATCGGGCCCATAGTTACGCCACTGACTTCAATATCCTTCTTGCCTTTTTGGTTGTAAACAAACCAGGGCCCCCGAAGGCCCAGGCCTCTGGCCAATTCCCCCCCCCCCCCCCCCCCCCGGCGTTGTAAAAACACATGCGGACGCAAATAGCAACCAGTCAACCTCTTGCATTTTGCACCGCAGCCTCCAGTGCAGACAGTGTTAGTGGCAAACAAGACGTCAATCAGAACTACCAATTACTCTTGCTCTACTCGGTGCGCGCTCGGTAACTCCCGCCACTTCCTGGAAATATCAAAACTGGCGTTGCCTCTCTTTCCTTATCTTGGAATCCATAAATTGACACTACGACTACAGCATACGTAGAGACACGATATCATTCTTATTCTTTCTCTTTAGTACTGTTTTGTAGTTCACTCTTTATTGGTACAAATCTTTAAAATTTAGATAACTAAAAAAAAAAATATATTTATTATCACATCCACCCCCCCCCCCCCCCCCCAAAGTGGAAAAAGTGATATTTACTCCCCCCCCCCCCCCTAAGAATTTTAACGACGCAGTCAGTGTCATAACCTCCCTCTGTGGGCACCCCTGAAATAAATAGAAGTTTCATAGAATAAACAAACGTTTTATTCCTATTAATGAACACATGCCCCCCCCCCCCCAAAATTTCAACGGCGCACTGTGCGCCGTTATACCCCCCTCGTGGGCACCCCTGTATATATATATATATATATATATATATATATATATATATATATATATATATATATATATATATATATACAGCGTATTGCATCGAATATACGACGCTATTGAATAAAAAAATCGTATTTGACGCCCTTCAATCATTTTTATTTTAGATTTTTAATAATATATTTACAATATAATTAACATTTTAATTACGTATTTCACTCAGTGTTACACACTATTGGTCAATAGTTAAGAACAGTGTGTAAGACTGAGTGAAAAGTTTTTTGTATAAGTATCACTTTTCTGGTAACAACCAGACACAAGATGATTTATGTATGTAGGTAAGAATTGTTTTCCAAAGACCTTCATGATATATTTAATCATCATGTTCAAATAGGATTAATAGTTGATGGTAATAAGTTTTTTTAGATGTTGATTGTAATATCATTGTTTTAGATTCTTGAAAATGACTGTACTAGGTCGAAATATAGCAGAAATGAGTCAGATGAGTAATTAAATAGAATGTTTTTTTCATCCCGATAGACCCACATATCTCAGGAAAATCATAATTAACTTTTTTTCTCAATATATAATACATTATTTATTGAAAAAAGCAAAGATAATAAAAAGCTTTTCTTTTAATTTTGCCTCAACTCCGATAGTACAAATATGTAGTAAGTTACTTTTAATTTTGTCTCCTTTCTAACTCCGCCATGTATAAGTAGTTAGTATCGTAAACTTAGCACTGTGATTTTATAATTTATATTAATTGAAAAGCGAAAGGAACTTGATTACTACGGGGTGTCCCGCGACAACATACGTATTTTTTTTCTGCAAACTCCGATACCCATGAGTGTGAGTATCCAGTCTAAGTAATTCAAGTATAATAAAACCAAGTGTTAAATAGAGGAAAAATTAGCCTAAATAACTCCTTACACCGGCAATAACAGTTATAGTCTTATTTCAAGGCCTATTCTTTAAACACAATATTATATATGATTGGAATTGATGACATGTTTAACATTAGTTTTAAGATATAGAGCTATGCTGCTAAGAAATAGTAATACAATTTATTATTTTCAAAAAACAAGCTCAAAGTTGTTTTAACATGGACATGTTTTAGCTCTAGGGGTAACAAGAAATTTCCGTCAAGCAAAAAACCACATAAAAAATGTGACGCTTTAAAATATCATGCCAGTTAGTTAGAATATCATAGGAGGTAGATTGGTTTTCACTTGTAATTTTTGTATGCATTATATTTCGCCGATAGAAGTTCTAAATTTGATATAAAATGATATCAGAGCTCAGAGCTCCTAGCGGGCGAAATGGTAATCAAAATGGATTATTGTTTTATAATATCACACCTTAAGATCCATCTGCTATATCAATTAGACAAATGTACAATGTACACTGATTTTCTCCACTTCATGGAAAAACATTGAAATTTCGATATGTGGATTCAATGCCCAAAAACATAATTTTGATTCAATGTTTTTCCATGAAATTAAGAAAAATTCAAATACCTATTTTTCTAAAATAGGTAATACATATACCATATACCTCCACTTTTTCTCTTTACGAGGAAATGATTGGTTTTTAGTAAAAATAAAATTTCGTGAAAAGAATTAACTTTTTAATTTCATTATTTCTCTAACACATTTTGATTAAAAATAAAGGCTATAAACCCCTTAAAGTTCAATGGAAAATTGTGATTCATTCAACGCTCCAAAAATAAAGAATCTGTTCCTAACAGAACAACGAAGTCACAGAAAACTGCTTAGTTCATCCACAAAAAATATAATTTAGAAAATAAATTATTAAAAATATATTATATAATATATTACCTCTTCCTTCTCTTTTCCAATTATGAATCGTCCACTACGATCCAATAGAATTTTTTTTATAAATAGACCGACATTACACAGACTCAATTGTTAAAATAAATAGAGCAAATACTATTATTAGTCCATTGTTAAAAGTTTCGTATCGGAAAAATATTCTTCCTAGAAGGGGGGTATCCGATTGTTATTGGCAGAGTAACACGGGGTTGAAGGGAGAGGCATAAGACCCGTGATTAATGACATTAATCCGGCGATAGCCAGGGTCCGGAACCGCAGGGGGGGGGGGGGGGGGGACCGTGGTCCCCATCCCAGTGAATGTCATACGTCATTTCTCCCCATGTTCTAATCAAATTTCGGCAGAAGGGGGGTACAGGGGGAACTAGTGAAAAGGGCAGGAGTAAGCCGCCGATGCTACAGTTATACAAGACTATACGACCCTTAGCTCCCTCTAGCCCTTAACCTCATACCACCCTTATTTCCACTAAAAGTTTAATGGTTCCCAATTTAACTACAACTCGGCCTTTATTACCTCCTATCAAATTACACAATAAAGCAGTCTTAGCTCTTCCACTCTATTCACTAATCCTTTTAGTAAATTAGAGTAATTAAATTACCCCCCCTCACGACAGATTTAAACTACACGGTAAGGAAATGGTTACTCTGGAATGAAGGTGATGCGAGTACAGGGTGACTGCAATCTGGACGATTACCTTTTAAATAAAGCGTGACTTTCAATCTACCTAGAAGCTTAATACATGTTATCTTGGTCTACTTAAGACAACATCGTGGATTCAGCATTAACGCATCGATAAGGCCAACAAATCCTAATATTATCCACGGCTTAATAACGTCATTTCAATTGAAATAATACTAAAAAGCTTCTAAATTTATTTCGTATAACACTACAAATATTGCCACAATTTTTACATTATACATAATATAACGCATGTTTGTATATTTCCATAGCAGGGAAAACATTAAACAGAGAATAACTAAAATAATTTTCTAAACCACAATAATGAAATATAACATAAATACTGGGTTAGTATAAAGTTTTTTTCTTTTTATTCCAATCCACTTCTAATTTTCTCTATTTATTTCTTTTAACATTAAAATTCAAACAACGAACGAATTCTGGTTTAGAAAAAAAAAAAAACTTGGTTTAAAACTTCTCTAACTCAAATTAGATCAAACTCAATCCGATTGTAAACCATAAAACTTAGAAATACTAGCGAATCAAAAATTCCAAACAATAAATGTAATATTTTGATTGGTGACGAAGGAAATCAAGCGTGTTGAGATAAATCAATTTGAAGTGCACTTTCCTCACTTTGATTAATATCATTTAAGGTTCATGAGATGATTTATATAAAGGATTTGATGATTTTCTAGTAATTAAAGGTAAAAGTAATAAGAAACGTTCTTTTGCTAAATAAATACAATCATTTTGTTTTTGGATATCTAAGCGATATAACACAGCAAGATATGCCTAATCCTCAAACAATTAAATAAATTTCCTTATACAGTAAGATATACCTAAGCCACATACAATTAAATATCCTTATACTGTAAGATATACCTAACCCATATACAATTCAATATCCTCATATCCTTTAGACATTTAAATACTATAAGATTATCACAACAATAATTGTATTACAAACAAGAAAACCCGAAATTAGTAATACGAGCAGAAGAATGATAAAACTCAATATAATAAACTATTTTTTAATTACACATTATACTTGCTGTCAAGGCCCGTAACCACTTTAATTAGTGCAAGTGCGAGTGTTTAGTAAAAACACTAAACCCATTTGGATACCATGTGTTTAGTGTAAGTGTTTAGTAATTTTGCGAGTGAACTGTTTAGTAGAGTAGGCCTCCCCAATCCAACATAGATGCCATGGTTTTTTTTTATTTTTATTTTGTAATTATACAATTTAAAAGTAAAAGTTTAATTGATTTGTCAAAAAACTGTCACAATGTGTGAAACATCAACAAAACAATACCCATCCCTCAAAATAAAACTAAATCCTAATCACTGTTGGATACTACTAAACACTTGCAAACATTTTCTAAACAGTTGCATTCGCACTTGCACTAATCAAAGTGTAAACGGGCCTTCAGTTAAAGTAGATACAATTTATTCTCAAGCAACAGGTAAGGGGTATATGAACAAAATTATCTTTTAACAAAAGTCATAAAAGCACAACAGTTAGAAAAATGAATTTGGGGCACTAACTTAGTCGGTTAGGTAACTTAATGCGGTGCAACAGTGACCTAACCCGTCGACTAAGTGCACCAAATTAAGCTCGAGAGGGACCTGAACTAAACTAGTTATTAGTTATTAGGGGTAGATATTTCGATTTTTATATAAACAGATATCTTTTTTACTTTTTTCAATATTACATTAGATTGTTACTCCCCTTAAAAAAACAGAAGTGTGATACTTCTTTGTCACAAAGTACATTGGTCTAAACATCCCTTCCGTCTTAATAGTTAATTAAACAAAGGAATGAATAAATAATTTTACCACTTACTTTTTTAGAGTATATGCTAAAACTACATAGGGGAGTAACAATCGAAAGAAGTATCGATGACCACAGGCACAGGTTTTTTATTTTTTTTTTTGTTATTCTTTAACACAACTACAAATAATTATATTGTAACAATTGATATTGATGATTATTGTTTAACATGGCGTGAGCAACGTGAAGAAGAAGTAGTTCAGTGACTACACTTCCCTGGCCATGTATATATTTTAATAATTATAATACAAAATAATTAATAAATGATTTGAGAAATAGATAATAATTATAATTATTTAACGTAAGATATATAGGAGTGGATCTCTAGCTCTAGGCTACCGCCTCTTCAGAGGTCTTGGAGGGTAACCTGGAATATGTTGAGAGGATAGGAATTGTACTATACGATAACAATGATAAGGATGGAGTAATCATAGAACTTATATATCGGGATTTGGATAGATTTATAGGAGACCACAGGTCTGGGTCCGATTCTCGGACCGGGCCTCGATATTCTTCAGCATCCCCATATAAATGGGTATGGGTAGCTACTAATATGAAGTGGCAACTAATTAGTTGTGAATGCCAATTATAAGGACAGACCTTGGGTTCAATAATTCTCGGGTTCCCGCTTGGTCACCTAGCATTGCAATGTAAATGGTAGCTGCTTTTGTAAAGAGCCGACTAACTAGTCGCGTAAGTCAATTGTATTCAAAGATTAATTTCACACCTCAATTTACAGCACAGGTTGAAAATTGTTGGCTTAATTAGTTCGAATACTAAGAAATGGAGAAATAACTTAGGGATTGGTTTGGTTAGTCCCTAAATATAAGAAGCAGCAGAAGGTTATTAAGTCTTAAGAACAACAGATAAATCTGGATTTGAAACGTCGCCGGCTTAAAAAAGCAATACCAAAGAAAACAGCACGCGCCAGATTACTTCAAAACGACAAAGATTAAGCCAGACAGAAGAAACCCCCGGGAAATTTAGAGGTAACCTACGTTTCAGAAAGGTGGTAAGAATATGCAGTTGTTCTCTCTATTCGTCACTTTTGTTGTTGCTTTAAGTTAACATCCAGTTTATCAACACCCCAGATGTTTCTAGTGGAACAAACGAAACCAAGGACTTCAAAAACTTCGTGTCAAGCATTTCACTGCAAAGACAATTGCTAAAGCGTACACACCAAGTAATGAAAATAGTTAAGAATACAAGATGCTTTAAAGACACCCACATAAATATATAAAAATATCCCGTCAAGTACTTGCCATCAAGCTACTAAAAGGGTTTCTTCAGTCATAAAAATTCATATTTCCTACATTTATTTTTTTTTATTTTTACTAAAATATGTATAAAAAGTTGCATTTAGGAGGTGTGCATATTATCCTTTAGCATCTCAGGTATGCACTTCGCCATTTTTAAAACACGATTTATTTGTGATCTACTTTCTAATAACTCATAATGATTTCCCACTCAAAAATTAGAAAAAATTAAAACTTTTAAGTCACCACGGTTACGCCCACCTAAAATTTGACTTTATTATATTTACTCCCGGGAATATCATTGGCCCACAGAGATGTATATTAATGTATCTTTTCCTCATTTATAGGACCTGTCCTTATGGGGTAGCGGGAGGGGGAAATTTTTTTGGGTTTTATTTTGGTAATTTCGGAGGTAAGATGGCAGCCATTTTGAAAACGCGATATATATTTGTGATTTACTCTTTAATACCTTTAAAATGATACCCCTCTCAAAAATGTTGCGTTCAGTTCACAATTGCTCGCTGATCGAAGATATTTCGAATTGTAAATTTTGCAATATTTTTCATTTTTTTTTTGAGCAAAAAAGTTTTACTTACATAAAAAATTTCAAATCTATAGATATGATCCAAGATAAGACGGACGGAGGACAAACTACCAAAAGCATAAAGGTTTCTAGGATGACGTCGAAACCCTAAAATGACATAGCAGAATGACTGGTGTTAAAATATTTGAAGAATATGTTATTTTTTTTAAAATAATCTTAATTGGGAAAAAAAACAGATAAATATCAAAGTTAATATCGTTTAACTTAGTTCTTTACTAAGTTAAAACAATATTAACTTTGTTATTAACTTAATCTTTTGATGAAGTTAATGTGGAAACATTTAAATAGGCTAGATTCCAAGAATTCTACTGATAAGCGCTTTACAAATTACATCTTTATATTTATTATCTTATATACGAGTTTAAGGAGTTTAATTAACATAATATAAAAGCATATAAACTACCTTCATGAAGGGACATAATGACTACACTGTGAATAAACCTACGAATTGAATAGCTCTACGTTTTATTTATATGCTCATAAATAATAATAATAATAAATGTTTACGTAATTAACAAATGCAACACGTATATAATCTCTAGATTGCATAACAATGAAATGATGTAGAAATAGTATTATGATTCAGTAATTGATTAGTAGTTTTGTCGGAGATTATGTGGTATTTAGAGATTATCATGGTTTTATTACTGAGTAAATAAATAAACACACATCTAAGGCTTAATCATTTTACATTTGTAAAATAATCAATCAACTGATGATCACGTTATTTAATTATATTCTAAAGTCGTAACCGGTATTGCATAATTGTATACAGTGTGTCCCAAGATAGAATATCCGAGAAGAAAAAGTTTCTTATTTTTGGGTTTTCGAAAAAATGTCATTCTTTATAAAAACTCCTGCTTGCTCTTAAACCTCTAAAAATGATAATTTTTTCTTGATTTTGTGTACAGGGTGTTTTTGAAAACTTTAAAATATGACCAAGAGTAAACTACCCTTATTTTTGATGATATCGAAAAATATTATTTATAAAAGTGGTTCAGATTTGCAAAAAAAAAACGGAGAAATATTAAATATTAACTTATTTAAAAAAAAAAGTTAATTTTCTGAAATATGTATTACATTTTAGTTTGTTTTCTAAAAATAAGCAATAAGCTAACTACTACAAATAGTTATCTTTGGATTTTATTTTAAACAAGTGATAAATGTTATGACAGCAAATAGTTTATGTATTATCAGCAAATAAGGTTTGCAGTTGTTTGTTAAATTGCTTGATTTTTTGAAAATATTTTAGTATGTTAACTCTTGAAAAAGTGTTGAACATTTGAATGATCGTATCTTTTATTTTATTTTTCAACTTTGTTGATTTTATTGTGATACATAATTAGATCCAAAGATTAGAATTATTAATTACTTGTTGTCATGATAATGTTTATTTTATTTATTACTTCAGCTTATTATTTGATTTAAAAGTTTTTTGTTTTTTTTTCTTTTTCATAAAATAAATTAATATTTATACGTTTTTTGCAATTCTGAACCACTATTTTGAATAATAATTTTCGATACCATCAAAAATAAGGGTATTTTACTCTTGGTCATGTTTTAAAGTTTTCAATAAATAGAACACCCTGTACACAAAATCAAGAAATTTTTTATCATTTTTAGAGGTTTAAGAGCAAGCAGGAGTTTTTATAAAGAACTAGCTGGGTAGCCGTGCTTTGCTACGGAGTGTTATTATAATTAGATAAGTTAATAAACAACCACAATGAAACATATAAATTATTTTTATAAAGTATTTTACATATAAATTAATTCATGTAGGCTGTCATTTTCCCCTTGCTTTGAATTTTAAGTGGGCAAATTTTTATCGACATCGAACTAAAACTGTAGATTTGAATAAAAGACATACCCTCATACAGACACTCTTCTTTTTTTATAAGATATAGCTATTTTTCCATTTTACCCCCTCCTAAATGAAAATACATATGACAAAACTGTACATAACAACAATTAATGTAATCTTAAAGAGCTTTTCAACGATATCCATCATAAAGGGTGTTCAGTCCTTTGACCCCGTATTCATTATTGTACCCTGTTCCCAGTGTACCAAAATTTATCATCTTCCTTTGAATGTCAATTGTGCATTTTTTGATCGAGATCGGACTAAAACTATGGATTTGTATAAAGAACATACACACTCCTTATAGTCTCCTTATAGTCATACGTTGACTTTTAGATATATTTTTTTCCATTTACCCCCCTCAATGCACGTAAAAACAATTACTGTACTCTTAAAGAGCTTTTCAACAGTATGCATCATGAAGGGGTTTTAACTTTGATATTGGTACCCTGTACCCTTCTGTACCAAAAATTTAATTTCGAACATTCATGTAGAAAGAGATCTTCCCCTTGCTTTGAAGGTCAAGTGAGCAAATTTTTATCGAGATCGAATTAAAGCGGTTGATTTGTATAAAGAACATAAACACACTCACACATACGTTGACTTTTATAGATAGAGATAAACATTTCCATTTTACCCCCTTTTCTAAATGAAAATATGACAAAAACGTACTTAACAACAATTAATGTACTCTTAAAGAGCTTTTTAACGATATGCATCATGAAGGGTATCCATTACTTTGACATTTGTACCCCGTACCTCTGTGTGCCAAAATTTTAATTTCGGAAAATCATGTAGGCAGTGACCTTCACCTTGTTTGGAAGAAAAAGAGTATAAAAATGCATCAAATTGGGATAAATGCATAAAATTGCATCAAACTGTAGATTTGTATAAAAGACATTCTCTCATATAGATACTCTTCTTTTTATACATAGATATAGTTATATTTTCCATTTTACCCCCCTCCTAAATGAAAATATGACAAAACTATACATAACAACAATTACTGCGTAACGAGCTTTTCAACGATATGACCGAAAGAACAAACACACACACACATACGTTGACTTTTATATATATATAGATAGATGACATTTTTTCGAAAACCCAAAAATACTCAAAACGGCGAGGAAAATTAAACATTTTCCACAAGTGTTACATATTTTTGTAATCTACTCTTTAATACCTTTCATTTGATAACTCACTTAAAATTTAAAATAAAAAATTTCGCGTGACGAGAATTATCCGCCATTTTGGATTTGAACAGCTGATAATTTTGAGTTCGTTATATTTTTCCTTTATGCGCGTCAAAACGATCTTTAATACTGGAAAGTTTCATGTTTTTATCTCTTTTGATTCAAAAATTATTGGAACCATACAGAGTGACAGACAGACACAGGAACGAAACTAGGTATAAGGGTTTCTTTGTTTGGTTTTACCAACGAAACCCTAAAAATTATCAATATTGGAATTTTATTGCAAACTATGCAATCCACTAAGATAGCAGAAATTCACCATTTAAGCTTCTTTTATATAAATATATGGAAGTCAAAACAAAAAATCTTAGGAGAGACAACATGGTTTGTGGAAATGTCTAAGCATTTAATTCTGTCGGGGAAGAGAAAATGTTGGAAAGTTGATTTTTTTTCAGCAGGTTTATAGTATTTTTTAACTTGGTCGGCTAGTGTTAAAGCAAGACTATAAGGAAGAGGAAGCGGCAAGGATATAAGGAGAGTAGGAAGTGTGTAATACTCGTAGAGGCGGAGTGTCATGCCGAGCCGGAATCAGGTAAGCTATACGTTGAGAATGTTACGGCGGCGTTATATTCAGGTAGGAAGGTAAGGCTACAGTCAGAGGTAGAGAGAGTAAAGCCACACATTCATTACATTGCGGGTTTTGCATAGGTAATGTGTCTCTACTTACTGCCTTGCACAGAACAACTCTAGACGCAAAACTACCTTACCAACAATATCACACACAAGCACAAACCCACCCAGTCAACTACCATCTAGATCTAAACACCGCCCACCAACTACCACACACAATCCTATAGCCTTCTCCCCGGCATTTACCTTAACTATTTCACATTATTATACATTATGACATTCACAGCACTAAAATGTTTCGCGTTTCGCCCGCCTTGTCTCGAGGAATTAATAATCGTAAATCTTATTTTCTTCTCGGTTCTTCGGGAGAACGACTTTTTTTTAAATTCCCTCGGCTTTAACTTTGGACCGTTTATTGTTTTACATAAATTCAAAAGAAAAAGAGAATGAGAGTTGAGATAAAATTATTTTTACGTGAATTCTAAAAATGAAAAAATAAGTTTTTACGCAAGTTCTTTCTTCTTTCATAGATTTTTCTTTATTCTTCTTCGAAAACATTAGATGATACATTTCAAATCTAATTTAGCTAACACCTAATATATACATTAAGTAACTCATTCTCGGTAATAATTAACTATATTTTAAACCCTGGTTTTAAAATAAAATGTAAAATGAGTTTACTTAGGACTTGTGGCGGCCATAAAAGCTTTTAGTTAATTTAAGAGGAAAACATGTTGTAGCGTGGTGACACCCGATCCAGTTTAAATTTAACCGCTTAACATTTTATGTCAGACATAAACACACTAAAGTTTCGTAATTGAAAAAAGTATTCAAGCAGGCTGATTTCCAATTTCAATAGAGTTGTCGATTATTTTTTAAATAATTTTCAAGAAATCCCCGCTCGTCTTTGAGAAAAATTAAAGCGTCAAGCGTTTATTCTGTTTACAGTGTCGAAGTTTAACGTTTCCATTATTTTTAGATAAGGTCGGAGATGACGAATCCACCTGGTTGCCTGCTGCACTTTATTTGATCGAGATCGGGTGGTAGGTCGGTGGGAGAAGAGAAGGGGAGGGGTTGGAAATGACGGAGACACGGGCCTGCTATTATGAAACTTTTGGATTCCACCCCTGTGTCGATGCTTCCGAAATGATTTCCATTCGCTCTAATACTCTTCTCCTCGAACCGAAATCTCTTTTATTGTGCCATGTTGGAGTTTTCATAAAGTCCTGGACCGGTTGAGATCTCGGTAGGGATGTTTACCAACTTTCGCTGACTTAGAACACGACACTAGAAACAAGACATAGTTGGAAACTCGAAGCTGAGAAGTTGTAACTCTCCAAAAGACTTGGATTGTTTGTTTGAAATTAAATCTCGAGGTCTAAAAGTGAGGGGGTGAAGTGGCTTATATAGAACATGTCTATTCTCTATCAGACTCGGAATATACAATTTCTAAAAGCACGTAATTAATTCGGGTCGATAATTCATGTTCAATTATTTCAGCCCTCTATAATAATTTAAACCGAGAGAATGAGATAATAATAATTTGAATAAGGGAGTTGACGACTCCGAAATAATAAACGGACGAGCTACGAGGTCAATCATGATTTTCTTAGTCCATATGCTGGAAGGAAAGAAAAAGCCACCTGCTGCAGATGCAAGAATAAAGAGGATGAACGATAATAACGACGAAAGGGTTCCTCCGGATGAATTCTCCCGAATGAAGACGGTTGTCCCGAAAACAATATCTCCAAGGATTCATCTGTTTTCCGACTTCATATCCTGCGAATGAAAATTCTTGTCGAGATTTCAAAATCAAACGAGCTTGAAATTTCAAATGTCAAAACCCTTTATCCCAGTTTTAATCAGGCCAAGTCTAACAATCAGACAAAGAGCTTATATCTCCAACTATATTTTTTATAGCTACATGAGCTCGTATAACTTTAACTATGGGGTTAAGTCAGACTATAATCAATAATTCCCCATCTTACTTCGCATATTGAACAAGAAATTTAATTATCTTAAATTACATATGTATGTTATATACATTATTACATAAATAAAATATTCGATAATAACTTAAATTGTCATAAATTCTAAATTTCTATTTTTATAACAGCATACAGCTTCAAATATTCGTTATATGACGAACTAATTGTTTTCTAATAGAGAATTTATAAATGAATCGAAATTTGCGCAGAAGTATTGTCTGCAATGCATTTGAATGATCTTTTATTTAATTTTCTATTAATTCTAAACTTGTTGTTATACGCTAATACATTCTTTATAACTGGGACATTTCAATCAATTTACGCATTACAATATATTGATGTGATAATTAGAATGGAACACGATTCATCTCTTTGTATATCGATGTTGTTTGGACTTTGGTTTCATGGAGAATACCTTAAATATCCCACTCACTCAGATAGCAATTTTAATTATTCACAAGCTGGATTCACGAGCTTTACTCGAGGGTATACCTTTTAATGTATTTCATTAATTTTCTTGGCAGGTATCAATATTTTTTAATAGAAATGATTGTACAAAATACTATAATTGTATTTTTGTGTTTCGAAGAAGTGCTGATAACTATAGTGACAGGAATTGCGTTTCAAATTCGTATATAAGCGCCATCTTCAATAAAAATGGCCGATTAGAAATCTCTTTCACAAAAGTTGTTTATATCATAAAAGGAAGCTTACATACAAATTTGAAAGTTCTAGAGCAATTTATTCGGGAGATATTGCTACTTAAAATTCTACATATAAATGCGTCAGCAATCTTGAATCAAAATGGCCGATTAAAAAACTCTTTTATAAAAGTGTTTTGTATCATAAAAGGAAGCTAACTTACAAATTTCAAGGTTCCAGTAAAATTTGTTCGGGAGATATCGTCAATTCTGCATATAAATAGCTGCCATTTTGAATCAAGAAGGCGAATCGTAAAAAGAATTCCTAGCGAAGGTAAGAGGAATGTCCATGCAAAATGTCAGCTCTAGAGCTATAGCTGTTCTAGACATACTGTAGTGGATGAGTAAGTGGTATTTGTCTTTTATGCTGATGGTTGCTGATAATTTATCAATCTTATAACCAATGTAAATTTCATATCCCTATCTCCATACATCTAGTCTCCCACAAATAAAACAGAATCTTGAATGAGCAAGAAAGTTCTACGAGAGTATCATTTTAAAATATATCATATGGATACTTATTTAATTACTAAAAATAATCTTTTTAAAATAGGCCCAGTTAATTTTAAATGAAAATATAATTACTAATACATAAGTGTAAAAGCATATGTTTTCAAAGCAATGCTTACTTATAAAAGGATTCCGAATGACTTTTCCTGAAAGCAATAAGAGAACTTGACTTTTGGACGGGAAACAATTGGCTCTTATAACGCGGTTCTTCAAGCGGATACAAATGGACACAATATCCTTTGCAACTCTTAATATCTAGTGTCTCCTTTCTGTGCATTTTGTATTGACTGTAAAGAATTCCCATCTCTAAAAAACTGTGTCTTTTAAGGCCAAGTTACTATGACGATAACAGCATTTCTTTAGAATTTCCATTTTATATATTTCAGACTTTAATACATTCATTCAAACTATATAAAATACTCACAATAAATGTATCAAACCAAACAAAAAGCATGTTTATTAATCTATTAACTGCTTTTTTTTTGTTGCACTTTAATACATATATTTAATAATACAAAAATAAATTAACGTTGATGATAAAGAACCAAATGAACTTCTTCATAATGGATTATTTGAAATTTTGATGTGTCTAAAAAGCATTTAACATCTGAGGTATAATTTTCCAAGTAAGCAGAACAACGTGGTTCACTAATTATAAGTAGAATGTATTTTGGAGAAGAGAAAGTACTGTCAAAGCAAAGATTTTAGAGAAGACACTCTCATTAATTACCAAGTAGAAAACAGTTTTCTCTAGGATACGTGTTTTCTCGGTATCTCAACCCCGAGAAACCAAGAGATTCTACCGACCTAAACAAATACTAGAATGAAGAGAGTAATGAATACATAATATATTTATTTAGTCCCTTTGAATCAATTAATTCTATTATATAACTATATAAATACATATGTTTGCCAAGAGTAATTTTTACTTTAAGTTAAAAAGAAGTTCTTTGAAATCAGCCCTATACTAATTCCGAACCGTTTTTAGAGATATATTATTTTTACGATATTTAATGTAAAGGAGAGCAGCGCCTCCATATTTAGAGATAATCTTTCTAGTTTTCGCGTCAAGGTGGGTTCACATCTAGCGGATCTCGGCGCCAACGGATTCATCTATGGTTTTTTTACAGCGGATACGCAAAAAGTTGGTTCCAAACCAACTTTTAAAACTGTATGAAATCTTCACGTCAAATCCTCTCAGAATTTTTCATGTTTTTGTTTTTATTTTAAACCCATTCATTTAATTTAAAAAGTAATTATTGTATTTTGATAATATATTGTATATTTTTTTAAAAAATAAATATTTCTATTACAATGATACAACTGTTTTGTTCATTTTCTACAGAGAGAGAATCCTTGTGATATTTTTGGGCAAAATGATTTTTTATTCTAGTTTTTGTGGTGGTTTTTTTTATGTTAGTTTGAATGGTATATTATTCTACCCCTGACATTAAAAGATAAACTAATGTGCTTTAAAGATGTCTTCTAAAGATATCATTCAAAATAATCAAAGACATCAGTGAAATATAACTTAAAATAATGTCAATGCATTTACTAGCATTGAAATGATGTTTGACTACTAACCCTATAATTGTTTACTGAACAACCTTATAAGGAATCCCTTCTTAATACTATTAAGACAAAGGGACATTTAGTCATAAGAACTTTGGGACAAAGGAACATCACTATTCTGTATGTAAAAGTTATAATATCCCTTAGAGTAATTAACTATTAAGACAAAGGAATATTAGAACATATAATTAATTTGAGGTGGGTAACGAAGTAAGTAAATGCCAGTTTTTCAAACATGTACCCCGAGTTATATCGTAATCGGTTCACTGATTTAGGCTTGACTCTTTTGCACAGAAGATGATAAGACATTTAATAAAAACCAATTTTTTGGACTCAGAGATTCATAAAACGTGAAAATCCATGAAAATATCGCAATCGAATATTTGCTCTATCACAATGCATACAATTCATGTACATGTACATGCATACAATGCACAAATACATGTGGGCAAAAATATTCATCCACATGTAATTATAAGACTCTTATTTATTTATTTTCTCTAAATAGCACCAGCTGCACGCCCTTGAAGATATAATTCAGTTTGTATTAAATATTAGCTTCTGTGGTTTTTAACCTGATCAATAAAGGTTCTTTGAAGTTCTATCAAATCACAATAGAAACAACTAAGTCAATTAAACAGCCGCTAATACTAGTCCCAGGGCCCTTGTCTTCTTGAAAGTAACTAATTTAATAGCTATTAATATATTCTAAAGGTCCATTTCACCCTATTAAAAAAGGTTTTAAAATATGCCAAGAAAAATAAAAAGTATACTGAGATGACCATAATAAATTAAAACATCAATTAAATACAATCCTTCAAATACATTTGTGTCATAACCGATACAATAGAAAAATTTACTAAAGAAAAAACTAATCGGTCCGAGACAACTCTGACAAACTTCCTCCTATACGATTTCATAATTACTTAGCCCTGTGTTTTCCATTTTATTATTTTTTGAGTTTTCGTAGGTACATTTAATTATTATTTAACATTTTATCAATATTTATCATAAAAATAACTTCTCTTTGGCGGGGAATCAAACCGGGCCTCTCTCCACCCATGTTTAAAGCTGTTTTCTAGGAACTAGATTTTTCCCAGGAAAACGGCTTACATCGAGATTCGTATTTAAATGGACTACATTTTAGAATTTTTAAATTTATTTTTTTTTAAATTTTTACAAAATTGGCCAAGTAAATTTTTGGCTCCACAGACCTCAAAACGTGTAAATCCATCAATATCTCAAAATCGAATTTTCGCGGCATCACAATACTTTCTTTTTATATGAGATAGTAAAAAAATAGATTGTAAGCAAATGGTGGACGGTTCGAATACATTATGGTCGGATTACATTTACGATAGGGTTAAAAAAAAAAAGAGGAGGCAAGACTATGATAATAATTTAGTAGCAGTATTTAAAACGATTAAAACATACATTCAACTATTTAATGAAAATCCCATGTGAGTATGATATCTATGTTGTTGCGGATCTCATATATTCGTATCGTGAAATAAATTTGTTCACAAACTATGATATGAAAGAGAAAATATATCTCTAAAATTGTATTTAACTTGCTATAGAATTGTCAATTCTATTAAACGTTTCAACTGCACCAGTATAAATTTGTTACTTTTATGAGAAATATGACAAAAAAAAAAAAAAAAAAATCTGAGTTGGAATTCTGAAGACGTGGGGCACATACATTAAGTTAGTAGATAATATATAAGTGTTATATATATATATATATATATATATATATATATATATATATATATATATATATATATATATATATATATATATATATATATATATATATATATATATATATATATATAAATTTGTGCAATGACAGACACCAAGGGATGTGCCACGCAAGCGTGACACATAGGAACTGTTCCAACATTAGACAATACGTCACAAAGATGTTGGCTCGGCATTACGCCATGTCCTGCATCGTTTCGTCGCGTCCGACTCATCAGGGGCCCGACGATGCCCACCCAACTCTGGACCTATACTACATCAAGAAGATCAGGTATAGGGCTTTATCAGAGACGAGCGTGCTCTCACACCGCCATTCTTGCTTGGCTGGCAACACAAATCAGCAATGTAATACAGTGTTTTTGCACACTGCAATAAGGTATACAAATTTGTGTAATGAGAGACACCAAGGAGGGGGCGACGAAACGATGCAGGACATGGCGTAATGCCGAGCCAACATCTTTGTGACGTATTGTCTAATGTTGGAACAGTTCCTATGTGTCACGCTTGTGTGGCACATCCCTTGGTGTCTCTCATTACACAAATTTGTATACCTTATTGCAGTGTGCAAAACACGGTATTACATTGCTGATTTGTGTTGCCAGCCAAGCAAGAATGGCGGTGTGAGAGCACGCTCGTCTCTGATAAAGCCCTATACCTGATTTTCTTGAGTTGGTATAGGTCCAGAGTTGGGTGGGCATCGTATATATATATATATATATATATATATATATATATATATATATATATATATATATATATATATATATATATATATATATATATATTTTAGATAGGTTATTATATCTATCTGAAGGCCAACAAATGAAAACAAACATTTATTTTTAGAGGAATAAATATGTGGTTGCTTTAGCTTAGCAATAACAAATCATTTCGAGGTGATTCGTCGTCGTCAGAACAATACTCGGTTATATAAATTATATTGTATTTATATATATTTATTAATTATTATTACTATTCATTTTTTTCATGTATATTATTCTCTATTCCAAAGGTTTGTTGTCTACGCTTTTGTCATTATACCTGAATACTGGTCGTACTTGACTAAAATAAATTATGCAAAAAACAAGAGAAAAGTAAAATTATAATTTGTATTAAAAAAAAAAATACATATTTTACTTTTTCCCCCTTTTTAAAGAAGTATGAATAATGAATAAATTCTTAGTAATAAATAATTTCACTGTATTAAGCTGGAAGAAGAGAAAAAAAAATTGTACTACATATCTTGAATTAAAGTGGCCTAAAGCGTTATCAAAGTAATGAATATTACAACATAATATTGTACCTGCGCGCTGCAATTATTGAGATACATACTTCCTTTTCATACAAAATTTCCAGTCCTTAATGATTAAACAATAGAATATTATAAGCTATTATACCTAAGCGCTACTGTTATTGAGATTCTTTCTTTTTATACAGAATTTCCAGTCGTTAATAACCAAACTTTAGAATATTAATTACCTACGCGCTACTTATTATTGAGATTCTTTCTGTTTATGCAGAATATCCAGTCCTTACTGACCAAACAATAGAATATTATAAGCTATTATACCTAAGCGCTACTATTATTGAGATTCTTTCTTATAACACAGAACGCCCCAGTTCTTTATAATGAGCGAACTTTAGCAGTCGATTCTGCATCTCAAAAGCAACATATATATATAATATTTTTCCTCAACATATTTTCGTTGTTTAGAGTGATTACCAAGTCATATTAAAATGAATATGAGCACTGGGGTACAGAAGAAATTTCCCTAATGCAAAAACCACATGAAAAATGCAACGCTTTTAAATATTGTGCTAGGAAAGAATATAATAGGAGGTAGATTGGTTTCCACTTATATTTATTGTAGTAATATATTTCGCCGATAGGAGTTTTATCGGCTAATTTTGTATAAAATGATATGAGAGCTCCTATCGATCCAAATGGTAATCAAAATGGATTAATGTTTGATAATTTCGCATCTTTCGATCCGTTTACTATATCAATTAGACAAATGTATAATGATTTTCTACACTTCATTGAAAAACATTGAAATTTCGGTATGTGGATTTAATGCCCAAAAACATAATTACAATTCAATGTTTTTCCATGAAATGGAGAAAATTTGAAATACCTATTTTTATAAAATAGGTTATATATATATATACCTCCACAATTTCCCTTTACGAGGAGATGATTGAAAAACCTCTCCCTACAAAAGCAGAAGTAAATTAATAACTAAAAAGTCGAGAAAATAGAGGTTTTACAAAGAAACATCAAGGTTATCACTAAGCAACGAACACGGTTGTTTTTGAAAAATCTTCAAAAAGGCATTTTTTGTAGCTTCTGGTATGTAAAATCGATTCCCTATTATCCCCCCCCCCTCGACTGTAGACTAGGACACCCTATACACTATACAACCCAAGGGGCTTACAACATACATATAGGGCGCATTTTTTAAAAATAAAATACCAAATCATATAGAATCACTTTTTTTATTAATGTTTGAGCAACTCATATATCTTATTGGATTTGTCTGTTAAGTCTAGAACAATTTTTTTATCTTTTATTTTCTTATGATAATTATGTGATTTAGCGACTTTGATATATAATAAAAAAAGAGATAGCGATAATTAATAAAAATGAATGGGTATAAAAATTGTGCATTTAGCGTTTTGGCGTAATATTAAATCTTCTTCTTTAAGCTATGAATAATTATTATGTGGTCATTCATTATAATTAGACCACTGTCCTTATTTTTTAGACCTAAAACAAGGGAATATATTATCATCATTTTCTTTTAAGTTCATACTACCCAAATAAACGTCGGTAATAGCATTGTTAATACATGGTGGCGCAAAAGAAATGAGAGTATTTGAATAATATCTTCATATTTATTTTTTTTTACAGTTGGGAAATATAAAATGGAAAGTTGAATCGAGGAACAATTAAAATTAGAATTTTGAATTTTGGAAAAAAAAATAATAAAAAATATTGGACATTGCGTTCGCTAGGTTTAACCGCCACTGATTTTTTTCTTTGGGATATTTGATAGAACGTTTAAACGTAAATAAGCCAGAGACCATATCTCAAGCCACTATTCAAGAAGAAATGTTAATAAGTTGTCATTTCTATAACGTTTCGTATAAATCCATCAGACAGTGTTGAAATTTTCTCCACTTGATGGAAAAACCTTGAATCATGGATATGTTTTTGGGTATTGAATCCAGTGTAGCCAAAACTTAGCCTCCCCCCTCCGAAGACGGTTATAGTGCGCTTCTATCGGCGAAATAATCTCTTGATGTTTCGTCAAAAAACCGACAACAACCGAATCAGGTGCCGGACATAGTTTACTCGTCTGGCGCCTGCGCATACATTAATGCTCTGCTCGTTTCCTCTATTCGGTTCGGCAGTCTGGACGAGGCTTTACACGGCATTGTTTTTCACAAAAATTATAGATTACTCAAATCCCTTCGTTTCTCTTGGGCCATCTCTACAGAGAGGCGGAAATCTATCTAACTAGTTAAAGTCAGATATATTTCAGAGAAGAAAACCATTTTTATTTGGAAAAATTGTATTCGAATATTTTGTTTCAAGATCCAAGAGAGAGATTTTTGTTTTTAGATTTAGCGGACAGATTCTTCCGGTAGGTTTTCTTTACTTGGCATTAAGAAGGAAATAATGGTCGGAATAGTTGTGGTCTTCAACGCTTATCTGATGTCCGATAAATCGTGCTGAGGATCTGGGCCTGTCTAGATCTGTCTAGCCCTTCTCCTAAGTATGTACAGGTAAAAAGTTAACGATAAATTAAGGGTTTTATCCGAGTTTAAAAGGCGAGGAAGTTCTGACTAGAGGTAAAACCCGGGCTATTCAAATGAAATAATAAAGAGGTTTCGTGTATTTAATTTGACAACGAAAGGGAGAGATAAAGGGCCGACGAGGCGGTGGCGGTCGGCTCCCTCCTCCAGTCCCGCTTATTTAAACTCCTAGAGGCCAACTGTATATAATTGACGTAATTAATGAAGCGCGATTGAATCGGACGATTAAGGGAAAACCTTAATGGGACTGACGGGACTGACGAAGAACCTCTACCGGTAGCACCGGGCCCAGCCTTTTCCCTTAATAAAAAGATTCACTCTGACGCTTCTAAGTGCATCATTTTGAATTCATTACACCTTGCACGAAATCTCTCTGGAGAATTTATTTCAACTATTTATTACTTTCTCATATAAAGAGAAAGTATTGTGATGGCGCGAAAATTCGATTTTGAGATTTTGATGGATTTACACGTTTTGAGGTCCCCTGAGTCCAAAAAAGTGGTTTTTAAAAAATGTCTGTCTGTCGTCTGTCGTCTGTCGTCTGTGCAGACGCCTGGAGTCCAAACTACTGGGCCGATTTTGACGAAATTTGGCATATATGTTCAGAAAAATCATACCCCGAGGCGAAATCGAGAAATGAATTTTAACTCTAAATTTGAGGGCGCTACCCCCCAAAAACTCTGAAAAAACATGAAAAAAAATTATTTCTCGAAAACGGTTCCGACGATTTTGATTAAAAAATTCTAAAATGTAGTCCATTTGAATACGAATCCAACGATATAAGCCGTTTTCCCGGGAAAAATCTAGTTCCTGAGATATTAGCTTAAAACGCGGACGGAGAGAGCCCGGGTTCGATTCCCCGACCAGGAGAAGTTATTTTTATGATAAATTTTGATGAAATGTTCAATAATATTTAAATGTACATTTGAAAACTAATAAATGGAAACACTGGGCTAAGTAATTATAAACTCATATATGAGAAAGTTTGTCTGAGTTGTCTCGGACCGATTTTTTATATTTACTACCGTAATGAAGCATCTCGCTATTTATATTATGTTTAAAACAAAATAACTAGGCATCGCGTTGCTGTTTCATTGAAGCGACGGTAATACAATAAATATTGAATATTAAGAAAATAGATTATCATGATGAGTTGATAGTTAAAGAGGATGATTGTAGTAAAGAGCCGTGTAGTGAGGGAATAGGACTATTCCTTAAATCTCACGCCCCGGCCATCTCTATTTAAACTATTATAAAATATATCACTTCACTACACAAAAACTTCTGCTTGTATCAGGTTGAAATTTTACATGCATGTTTCAATAGTAAATTACATGATTTAAGTGAAGTTATATTAAAATCGAAAGGTTAGAGCGTAAGATATTGGGGAAAACGTTGTTTTCTCTATTTTAAACGTTTAGGTCCGCTTTGATAGTTTTAGCGATTTTTAACTTTATAGCGGTGTCGCTGTTGGTTTTATTAAAAAATTGAATTTGAAAAAAATGTTTGTCTCATCGAATAGATGAAGAATTTTTCCCCAATTTAAAATTCCGACTACCACTTAAAGATTGCTCTTATATAGGAGGGTAAATAGCAAATGTATTGATAAACAATTGCATAAAGTATTCGAATACAAATTAAAAATGAAAACAATAAAAATACATTTAATGCAGATTATAGGTATATGTAAATTGCACCATTTTTTTAGAAGAAATAAAAAAGAATGTTCAACGAAGGAAAAAAAAAACAGTGTAAATTGCACCACTACTTCTCAAAACGAGGTTAGAAAAATAGTGTAAATTGCACCACTGCCTTCCAGAATAAGGTAGGTCAAACTATGTAAATTGCACCAATTCCTTTCAACCTCTGTTTAATGTGCATTTTGTAGAATGTACATTGTGACAAAGGAATATCACACTTCTGTAATTTAAAGTGACAATATCTGTTAGCCTAACAATCAAATAAGACAAAGGGACATTTAGTCCAATGCATTTTGGGCACACAAAAAGTGACAAAATCCATTTGTCCAATCATTAAGTTAGACAAAGGGACATTAGTGGTGCAATTTACACTTTTTTACTTACTTCGTTTCAAGATGTAGCGGTGCAATTTACATGGTTTGACTTACTTCGTTTTAAATAGGAGTGGTGCAATATACATACTTTGATTTACTTCGTTAAAAAAAGGTGCAATTTACAGTTCCCCCCAGATTATATATGTTAGTTTTTAAATTAATAAAAATAATGGTAAAATAAAGACAACTCTAAACCCTATCGGGTGTCACGGCCAAAGGCTGATTTGAAAACATTGAATTTAATTTATTAATAAATTATCTATATATATAAAAGTCAACGTATGTGTGTGTGTGTGTGTGTGTGTGTGTGTGTGTATGTTTGTTCTTTATACAAATCTACAGTTTTAGCCCGATTTTGATGAAAATTTGAACACTTGACCTTCAAAGCAAGGAAAAAATCAAGGTCTACACGAATTTTCAAAATTTAAATTTTGGTACACAGGGGTACGGGGTACAAGTAATGAATACGGGGTCAAAGTAATGAATTCCCTTCGTGATGCATATCGTTGAAAAGCTCTTTAAGAGTACAGTAATTGTTGATATGTATAGTTTTGTCATATTTTCATTTAGGAGGGGGGTAAAATGGAAAATATAACTATATCTATATATAAAAAGAAGAGTATCTATATGAGAGAGTGTCTTTTATACAAATCTACAGTTTGATGCAATTTGATGCATTTATCCCAATTTGATGCATTTTTATACTCTTTTTCTTCCAAACAAGGTGAAGGTCACTGCCTACATGATTTTCCGAAATTAAAATTTTGGCACACAGAGGTACGGGGTACAAATGTCAAAGTAATGGATACCCTTCATGATGCATATCGTTAAAAAGCTCTTTAAGAGTACATTAATTGTTGTTAAGTACGTTTTTGTCATATTTTCATTTAGAAAAGGGGGTAAAATGGAAATGTTTATCTCTATCTATAAAAGTCAACGTATGTGTGAGTGTGTTTATGTTCTTTACACAAATCAACAGTTTTAATTCGATCTGGATGAAAATTTGCTCACTTGACCTTCAAAGCAAGGGGAAGATCTCTGTCTACATGTACGGGGTACAAATGTCAAAGTTGAAAACCCTTCATGATGCATACTTTTGAAAAGCTCTTTAAGAGTACAGTAATTGTTTTTACGTACATTTAGGGGGGTAAATGGAAAAATATATCTAAAAGTCAACGTATGTGTGTATGTTCTTTATACAAATCCATAGTTTTAGTCCGATCTCGATCAAAAAATGCACACTTGACATTCAAAGGAAGAAAAAATCAGTGTCTACATGATTTTCGAAATTTAAATTTTGGTACACAGGGAACAGGGTACAATAATGAATACGGGGTCAAAGGACTGAATACCCTTTATGATGCATATCGTTAATAAGCTCTTTAAGATTAGATTAATTGTTGTTATGTACAGTTTTGTCATATGTATTTTCATTTAGGAGGGGTAAAATGGAAAAATATAGCTATATCTTATAAAAAAAATCCCGTCAAGTACTTGCCAGCAACTTACTAAAAGGGTTTCTTCGGTCATAGGAATTCATGAGTACATTATTATTATTTATTTATTTATTTTGTTTAAACAACATTTTTTTTTTTTTTTTTTGTATTTTTCCTTATCTTTAGGACCTGTCCTAATGGGGTAGTAGGCGAGGGGGACATTTTTTTGCGTTTTGTTTTAATTTTTTGGGGGGTAAAATGGCCGCAATTTTGGAAAAACGATATATTTTTGTGAACCAAATTTCAATACCTTTAAAATGATACCCAACTTTGAATTTTCAAATGGCTAAAATTTTGGGGCTCCATAGTTACGGCCCCCTAAAAGTTTTAAAATTTGCCTTTATTACATCAACTCCCGGAAATATCATTGGACCACAGAGGTGCATATTCTTGTATTTTTGCCTTATTTATAGGACTTGTCCTAATGGGATAGCGTGGGGGAGGGACTTTTTTTTTTTGCGTTTTGTTTTAATTTTAAGGGGGGTAAAATGGCCGCCATTTTGGAAACACGATATATTTTTGTGAACCAAATTTCAATACCTTTAAAATGATACCAAACTTTGAATTTTCAAATGACAAATTTTGGGGCTCCATAGTTACGGCCGCTTAAAAATGTTAAAATTTGAATTTTTTTAGATCAACTCCCGGAAATTTCATTGGACCACAGAAATATATATCTATGTATTTTTGCCTTTTTTTAGGACCTATTCTAATGGGGTAGTGCAGGGGGGGGGGTGTACATTTTAGGTTTGTTTTAATTTGTTGGGGGGTAAAATGACCGCCATTTTGGAAACGCGGTATATATTTGTAATCTACATTTCAATACCTTTGAAATGATACCAATATAAAATATTGCGATCTTTTCGCAATTGATCGCAGATCGCTTCAGTAGGTCGGGAGATATACTCCAAGATGCGACGGACGGACGGACGGATGAACTACCAAAAGCATAAGGGTTTCTAGGACAACCTCGAAACCCTAAAAAGAAGAGTGTACTTTATACAAGTGTGAGGGTATGTCTTTTATACAAATCTACAGTTTTATCCCAATTTGATGAATATTGTTTCATTTTCCCTTCAAAGCAAGGGGGAGGTCACTGTCTACATGAATTTTCGAAATTTAAATTTTGGTACAAAGGGCTACGGTGTAGAAATGTCAAAGTAATGGATTTCCTTCATATGATGCATATCGTTGAAAAGCACTTTAAGAGAAAAGTAATTGTTGTTATGTACAATTTTATTTAGGAGGGGGTAAAATGGAAATTTTTAGCTATATATATAAAAATCAACGTATGTGGGTGTATGTTCTTTATACAAATCTACAATTTTAGTTCGATGTCGATAAAAATTTGCCCACTTGAACTTGACAGCCACATGAATTTTGGAAATTTAAATTTGGTACACAGAGGTATGGTACAAGTAATGAATACGGGGTCAATGTAATGAATAACATTGATAATGCAAAAGCTCTTTAAGAATAGAGTAATATTTTTTATGTATTGTTTTGTCATATTTTACTTTAGGGGGGGGGGATTTAGGATATTTTAAAATTTGCTTATCAAAGAGCTGCTTATCGATTTTTTAACAGTGATCCGGCCAATGGATATCATTTAACTGTTTAGATTTGCCAAAAATAGACCAAAATTGGTTTTAGACCGTACTGCTTTAATTTGTAAAGTGAATAAATTTAATGTTTTTTTAACAGATCAGATTTGCCAAATGTAGACCATAATTGATTTCAGATCTTAATAAAAAATTAAAATGAGCTAATACTAAAATTAATACAAAAATGTGTTAAAGAATAACAGAACCCTAAAAAATACCAATAATTTTGTAAAAATCTAAAAAAAAAAAAAAATAAAAATAAAAATAAAAATTCAGAGAGATCAGACACTATTTATGACTCATAAGAACTTTTTTTCTTTTTTTTTTCGTTTTATTTGCATATTACACCTACAATAGTTCATTGTTATAAGTATAAGTAATAATGATATCTTCGTTATAATGGCATGGTAATCATGATGTGAGAAACTGTCCAGTGACAGCACTCACACATAAGAAAATCATAAGTTTTATCTTTAAATTGTCAAGCTGTTGTATTTAAATATAATCATATTCATAATTTGTAATTAAATAATATACAGTATGATTGATTAACAAAAGCAATATATTTTTGTAGTAAAACTTGTTTAAATAGGTTCAAACGAGAATTAAACAGTCTAATCCCAATTCCACCAAGGACCAAAACTTGTTTAAATGAGTTCAATCGAGAATGAAATAGTCTAGTCCCGATTTCCACCAAGGATCAAAACTTGTTTAAATGGGTTCAATCGAGAATCAAATAGTCTAGTCCCGATTCCACCAAGGATCAAAACTTGTTTAAATGGGTTCAATCGAGAATCAAATAGTCTAGTCCCGATTTCCACCAAGGATCAAAACATGTTTAAATGATCCTCGACTGTGTTTTTCTCCAATGTGTGATAGCGACTCATCATGAAAGAGGTGTAGTTCAATAACCAAACAACGTCTTCACACAAAAATTGTAATTTGAACAATTGACCGGTTTCGGCTGTTCTAAAGCAGCCTTCTTCAGATAATCTACAACCAAAATTATAAACTTGAACTTAAATGTATACAAGGTAACATAAGTTGTAAAAACAAAGAGAAAAATACAATAATTAATTAACACAAAAATGAATCAAAAATAAAAAATAAAAAATATTTAAAAAAATTAAAATATGTGAGTATAAATTTTAAAATAAAATGGAAGAAAGAAGGAATGCAAAATACCTTGAGGTTACTGGATTGACTTCAGGAGTACAAGTGAGAAAAAGAAAAAAGTTAACAGGAAGGCTAGGTTTGTAAGAGATTAAAACAAAAACGGGGGAAGGATTATTACCTGCTAAAAGGTAACAAACACATACCCTCTGTACTTTAGACAAAAAGAAAACTTGAACTTGACAATTAAAAAATGTTACAAAAATACACAAACAAAGTCTAACAAATTTGCTTGAAAAAGTTCAATTCATGCCACCCATTAATTAAATATGTAAGCTTATGGCTTAGATACGTTGATGATATTCTTTGTTTATTTTGTGGAACTAAGAGACAACTTGACCTTTTCCTCAATTTGTTAAATTCCAAACACCCTAGAATTAAATTTACTGTAGAATTAGAAAAAGACTCCAAGCTAAATTTCCTAGATCTAGCTATCACTAGACATCCTAACAAATTTACCTTCAATATTCACCGTAAAGAAACTTTCACTGATTCTATCATTCATGCTGATAGTTTTCACCCAAAAACACATAAACTTTCAACCTTCCATAACCTAATACATAGATTAACCACTGTTCCTCTATCACAAGCTGATTTCACTACTGAACTTAATACCATTAAACTTATTGCCAAGAACAACGGTTACCAACCCAGTATGATTGATAATTTATTAAGGAAAAAAGAAAGGAACTTAGTACTTAGTACTATTTATAATACTAACCCTACAGATGTTGACACTAGAAAATGGATATCCATACCGTTTATTGGTAGCACCTCTTACAAAGTTGCCAAATTATTAGAGAAACTTGATTTCAGAGTATCTTATAAGTCACCTAGCTCTCTGAAACAACTTTTGAAATATAATGATCCCCTGTTAAAAAAACAAGACCCTCTCTTAAAAAATGGAGTTTATAAATTAAACTGTTCCACCTGTAAAGCTTATTATGTGGGACAAACAGGTCGTGCCTTTAATATCAGAATACTCAAAGAACATGTTAAAGAATGGACTAAACATATACAAAATCCTTCAGATAAACCCATTAAGTCACATTTTGCTGCACACCTCGTCAATAATAATCATAGCTTTGATCCCGATAAAGACATTGAAATTTTACATTTTTGTGACAAAAGTAAGAAACTTACTGTCCTTGAAAACTTCGAAATCTCTAAGCATTTGAAGAGTGTCAATTATAATTGCCTTAATGATCAGTTCCCCCCTTTGTCTCCTCTTCTTAAAATATTTTTGGAATAATTGCCCTTTTCTCTTGCACCTCAGTCAATTCCTTCAGTAAATCGTTTTTATTAGTTTTTTCAATTAAGTCATTTATAATTTTTTCTCTAGATCTTTTTGTCTCCTCAAGCACTTCGTTCTTCGTATTTTTATTTCTTATCTTGTCAAAATCTAGTCATTTTTATTTAATATTGTTATATGCGTTTTCACATGTCTTTTGTTTTTAGTTTGTTTTATTTAATTTGTATTATCTTATGTTAAACCTTTTTTGTTTACTCTGTTTTAATTAATTTATGTAATTTTAAGTTGTTTATTCTTTTAATGCAAGTAATTTTTTGTTCTCTATGTTTTTGTAATTTACACTTTGTTTTTTTTTTTTTCTTTCATGGGAAAAAAAAAATAAAAAATTTGTTGTTTTACTCATTGTTTGTTTTTCAACTCATTTTAATAACATTTGTTAAAGTCAATTTGTAAAGTCTAGTTTTAAGTAATTTGTTAAGTCTTTTGTTTAAACAATTATTTTTTTTTATTTATTTATTTAATTCTTTTAATTTTAATTATATTTAAAAAAAATTTTTTTTTAATGTAAGTAGTTTTTGTCCTTTATCTTTCCAATTCACTTTTTCAAGCAAATTTGTTAGACTTTGTTTGTGTATTTTTGTAACATTTTTTAATTGTCAAGTTCAAGTTTTCTTTTTGTCTAAAGTACAGAGGGTATGTGTTTGTTACCTTTTAGCAGGTAATAATCCTTCCCCCGTTTTTGTTTTAATCTCTTACAAACCTAGCCTTCCTGTTAACTTTTTTCTTTTTCTCACTTGTACTCCTGAAGTCAATCCAGTAACCTCAAGGTATTTTGCATTCCTTCTTTCTTCCATTTTATTTTAAAATTTATACTCACATATTTTAATTTTTTTAAATATTTTTTATTTTTTATTTTTGATTCATTTTTGTGTTAATTAATTATTGTATTTTTCTCTTTGTTTTTACAACTTATGTTACCTTGTATACATTTAAGTTCAAGTTTATAATTTTGGTTGTAGATTATCTGAAGAAGGCTGCTTTAGAACAGCCGAAACCGGTCAATTGTTCAAATTACAATTTTTGTGTGAAGACGTTGTTTGGTTATTGAACTACACCTCTTTCATGATGTTTAAATGAGTTCAATCGAGAATCAAATAGTTTAGTCCCGATTTCCACCAAGGGTCAAAACTTGTTTAAATGGGTTCAATCGAGAATCAAATAGTCTAGTCCCGATTTCCACCAAGGATCAAAACTTGTTTAAATAGGTTCAATCGAGAATCAAATAGTCTAGTCCCGATTCCACCAAGGACCAAAACTTGTTTAAATTTGTTCAAACGAGAATCAAATAGTCTAGTCCCGATTCCACCAAGGACCAAAACTTGTTTAAATGGGTTCAAACGAGAATCAAATAGTCTAGTCCCGATTTCCACCAAGGATCAAAACTTGTTTAAATGGGTTCAATCGAGAATCAAATAGTCTAGTCCCGATTCCACCAAGGACCAAAACTTGTTTAAATGGGTTCAAACGAGAATCAAATAGACTAGTCCCGATTTCCACTTAGGACCGAGTGGAAGTAATGCAATTTTTATTATTTTTAAAAAAATATTTTTTGTACCCTGCATTAAACACGAAAAAGTTATAAACCAATAAAATTATATTAGTGGAGTTTTTCTTAGTTTTAGTAGATGTTTCAGAAAGAGAATTTCACATTTGTATATATTTATACACGTATATACATAAATTCGAAGTAAACTGTCTCATTACTGCTGTATACATTTTTTTCTGACAATGAAAAAATATACCTGGTTGAGTCCAAATAACCAAATTTCTAACTCTTATTCAGCAAGTGGAGCCTGCTACTTGAGCTGGGACAACAACTAGGTATTTGGAACAATGTCACGTTCGGTGGCTTGGAGAATTGTATTTTGGTTTTAAGTACACTTAAATCAAGAACAATTTTTCCGCATGGATTTCTTTGTTTTTGAAGAGAGTAAATGATGAAATAAAATAAATCTATACTAAACACTGCATACTTAATAAATGCTTTTTCGACAAATTGCTTCGAATGAAGCCCTTACAATAAACTAGTTATATAAAATAAACCTCTGGGTATGTAAATGGTTAATATTAATTATATCGAATAAATGTGTCCTGCTTAGGGTCAATATTTTCTCTTGAAATAAGTGTACCAGCTTATTATATATCTATTTATAAATCTTTATTTTATATCTATTTTATAGTCTTAAATCTAATAGAAATAATTACATTTTAATATTACAAAAAATGCTTTAAAGATACTTCATTTAATGCAGCATGATTACTGCTTACTTATAATCAAGATAAGTAGATGCTTATGATTGGAATAAAACACCAAAAATAGCCAAAATATACTAAATGAATAAAAAAGTAATGAATGAAAATAAAGGATAGTTAAATCAAGGCAAAGACCTCGCTCTAGGTACCAATCTGCACTTATTGAGGACATTCTCCAATATATATACTTAGTAAATAGAGAAAATTCAAGCAAACAATTATTTGTTATAAATTAAATAATAATGTAAACAAATATTGAATATCAATATTAAATTCTTTAACACAAGACCTCGAATAAAGGTAAACACTTACATTTTTATTCTTATTATTAGTTTTATATATTTATTATTAATATTATTCCTTATTTTTCTAAAATTTTTTAATTTTTTTTTTATTAATTGCTTATTATTTTTCTCCTTATTTAATAATATTGTTCTTTTTCTTATAATTTAAAATTTTTTTCAGTTAGTATATTATTATTATTTTTAATTATCATTATTAATTTTAATTTAAATCAAATTATAATTATTATTAACTACGGGAAACAGACAGTGAAAAATACAATCCTGTGCCGGGATTTGAACCACGGGCCTCTATATTTCCAGTATAGCGCTCTTCCATCTAAGCTACGCAGGAGAATGATTTTTCACTACCGTAATCGATAACTAGTCCCGAATCCAAGCTTTCAATATTCATATACATTTAGACAGTCAATATTTATGACATTAGAACTAAACCAAGAATTAACGCTTATAATTATAAAGTACTCAATTAGTACCTGTACCTTGTACAATCAATTCGAAATTCAATTTTTAAGTTTTTGGTAGTTTTCATACTACGGAAAGTTAAATTTTAATTTAAATCAAATTATAATTATTATTAACTACGGGAAACAGACAGTGAAAAATACACTCCTATGCCGGGATTTGAACCACGGGCCTCTATATTTCCAGTATAGCGCTCTTCCATCTAAGCTACGCAGGAGAATCAATTTCGAATTGATTGTACAAGGTACAGGTACTAATTGAGTACTTTATAATTATAAGCGTTAATTATTGGTTTAGTTCTAATGTCATAAATATTGACTGTCTAAATGTATATGATTATTGAAAGCTTGGATTCGGGACTAGTTATCGATTACGGTAGTGAAAAATCATTCTCCTGCGTAGCTTAGATGGAAGAGCGCTATACTGGAAATATAGAGGCCCGTGGTTCAAATCCCGGCACAGGAGTGTATTTTTCACTGTCTGTTTCCCGTAGTTAATAATAATTATAATTTGATTTAAATTAAAATTTAACTTTCCGTAGAATGAAAACTACCAAAAACTTAAAAATTGAATTAATTTTAACTAGTAGTTATAATTTCCACACTAATAAAAGGAATATATGATTGTATAATTGAAAGCTATATTGTAAAGATTATTGTTATTAATGGTTAAATACATTACAGGTTGGAAGATGTCCCAAGTTAGGGACGAAATATCACCTTAAAAAACTTAATGAAGTAGTTTTCACTTTTTTAATACCCCTGAGGACCTAAATATTTATAAAATTTCTTATTTTATTTTTGTGAATTGTTTTTATTGGTGGAAATAAATATTATTATTATTATTATTATTATTATTATTATTATTAGCATAAACACAAGTATTTTTATGGTACAAAGGAGGGCATAAACTTAAGAAGTATTAAACTAATGAAATAAAATACAGAACAGATTTAATAATTACGTCCTGTGCAAGGTTGATAAGATTCCCTTGAATGAAGTCAACGTCAGGCTTATACAAAGCAGGTTATGTGTCATTAACAATTAGGTTTAAAATGTCGTATTAAGATAAAAAATTTAGTAAAATAATAAATGATACAACCTAAAATAAAATCTAAATGAATTTTTTGGCCTGTTGTAAAATTCTCCGATAGTCTTGCCGGGCAGCTGCCTTGGAATGCCATCCTCATCATCATATGCTCATCTTATCCAAGTCACTCCGAACTCCATCTATCCATGGATAACGGGGGTGTTCTTTCTTTCATCGACTGAACACCTTTGCCCGGAACATTCGCTCCGGCATTTGTCGGCATGTCCCAACCAGTGAATTCTTTGAGCCTTGATGAAGCGCACTATGTTCTTATACTTAATAATGTTCTCAAATTCATCATTGTATCGATCCAATTCACCATGGTCTAGTACTGGACCGAACATCCTACAAAGGATTCGTCTCCCGAAGCAATTAAGCCGTCTCTCATTTTGAGCAGTCTCCCATTTGCAGCAGTCACTATCCATATCCATGCCTTTGAGCAAAATGTCTACTGGTTTTACCAAGGACAAATATATTACTAGAATCCTTATCACAATGTTAACATAATATTGTTCAACAGACAAATAACATATTAACAGACAATCAACAATAACCTTACTTCATGAAATTCATTCTGACATAATTATATATAATACCAGCTGGATCCCACCCATGGATCAAATATACATAATACAAAAAAATGCCCTAGTTAATAACGGATTCCATCTACAGGGGAGACTCTTCTATTCATAGTTAATAAAAATGTCTGAGTTATTTTCTCCTTTTAACAACGACACAACAAATAGAAGTTGGCCCCTGAAATAAGAAAGGCAGAAAAGAAGACTTGCTGAAGTTAATAATCTTCTGCGGAAATAATTTCTGTTCTTCCTTCACCACTATTATGATAAAAAGGTGGAAGGAGACTTTTTTTTCCATTTACACCAACCATTTGAGTTCGCAACTAAGTAAACATTTTTTTTTAAAAGCTGTTATATTACACGTCTTTGATAAAAGGAAGAGATTTTTTTATCGTAGCGTTTGACTTTTTTTATCATAGCGCTTGACTAACTTTTAACGACTTTCTCTTCACATCATATTATTTATTTATTTCTTTTTCTCTATTCTACTTTTACTTTCTTACCTTTTAACCTGAATTTACAAAAGAAAATTATGAAAGAAATAAAGAATCTATATTATATATATATATATATATATATATATATATATATATATATATATATATATATATAAATCTCTGAGTGTGTTGCTAATTAATTCGATAATATAGTTACAATCTGAAACTATCAATATAATAAGTAGTATTAAAAAATACCCGTAGGCATCATTGCCTTGAACTATACCTATTTTCTCATTTATATTTCTTTAATCATTTACGAAAAAAATTTAATAAATTAGAAATCGTCACGCAATCTGGTTTAGGGAGAATACAAGGTGTGATTTTCAATTGAATATTTTACTATGTACTGCAGTTTTTTATACCACTCCAAAATCAGATACAATGAGAATGGAAAAGTTGAAAATAGGAAGACACCTAGACGCTGTGTGCTGTGTAAGAAGCAAGAAACAATATTAAGGTATGACATCTATGATAAGAAAGAATCCTGTTTGGAGTCAAACAATCGTGGTCTGGAAATTGAACATTGTAGAATCACAGGGAATCAATAGTTAACCTTGGACTCCGTACCTATATTGAATCCATTTTCTCACTCCTCGGTTAAAAAATATGAGAAAAAGGGTTTGGCATCCTTAAATGTTATCTCCCGTGTGTGAAATACCATTTGCTAAGGAGAAAATAGTATTTCTCTATTAATATTGAAAACTCTCGCAAAAGTAATAAACAACTACGTTTACTTTAATTCTAATCACTGATGTATGACGAAGCTATTCAACAGAAAAATTAAAAATGGAGGGTAAATAAAAAAAAAACAATTTGCAAAACTGGACAAAAATAAGATTTATGACAAGAACATTACAAAATTTAAACTGATAAATTTAAAAACAATTTTTAGGGCGATAAACCAAGAAGCCCTGAATAAACTCCTAAAAGACAAAAAACCTCTCAAGAACTATTAAGTAAAGGATCTAAAAGACCCTAATCAGAACGGTAGCTACTTATGGAAGCGAAACGAAAATAATGAGTAGAATGTTTGGGCCTGTAAAAAAAGATGGACAGTGGAGAAGCAGAAAGAACCGAGAGTTAGTATTTATAAAGAAAAATCCCCGTACCAAAACATATAAAACTAATGAGATTAAGATGGCATGAGCACAGCCAACTTGTAGGACGATGACGAGATTTACGCCTATTAGCAAATAGGAACAAGACCTTAGGAGTGATCACGTGATCCTATATATGTACTTAAGTTCCGTTAAGTAAGAAAAAAGTTACCATCGAACTTATGGTCACATTTCTAAAGTAATTGTTTTTTCTTAATTAAAAGAGGACATTATCATAATAAAATTGGTTGAGCGTTAAGTCTCACGTGAAAAGGGTTTCCTTGGTATTGTCAACATGCAATTATTCATCGCTAGAGGAGCTCCCGATAAAAATAAAATCCACAATCAACGGAAAAAATGAATTTTCCTAGGACCAGTTAATCACATTATATTGCTATTCTTATTTTATTCTATGGCCCAGCAAACCACCACATTTTACATAACAGCAAGCAGAAATAAGGATTTATGGGGGGAAGGAAGCATACAAAATTTGATATTTTTCTGACAAAATGGCAAGGAAAATTAAACAATATCCTTAAGTGTTATATATTTTGGATTTGAACGTCTAATTATTATGGGTTCGCTTTATTTTTCCTTTGTGCACGCCAAAAAGATCTCTAATACTGCAAAGTTTTATGTTTTTATCTCTTTTGATTCAAAAACTATTGGAACCATACAGAGTGATAGGCAGACACAGGAAGGAAACTATAAGGGATTTTTTTTTTTTTTTTTTTTTTTAACAACTAAACCCTAAAAATGAGATGTTGGGGTGTGAGGTTTCCCCCTTTCAAAACAGGAAAATACATTTTAGAAAGAGTAATCATTTGCCTAGGAGATTTTTGGATTGATGAACTAGATATTCTGTATTACTTTAATAGGTCCGCGCATGAATTGCAGGAATATCTGAACAAATGTACCCAACTATCATCAATAAAATCCCTTGTTGGCTAAGAGTTTTTTGAGATACCTCTACTACAAGAAACATGGGAGCGTAAGCCCGAGAGATAGACCTTCTAATTTGCTAAGAGCTGAATTTTCCTATAGCTCTTTAGAAACTAGAAGGAGAGTGGCTCTGATGGGTTTTCTGCACAAACTATTGAATAGTAGTATTGATTGTCCCGACCTACTATCACTAATCTATTTGTATGCACCCGAGAAGAGGGAGAACTCTATTTTACATTCCGAAATCAAGATCATATGCATTCTCCTATAATATATATGATGAGTATTTATAATTATTCCGTTTCTCAACACATCGATATATTTAATACAACCTGTTCATCATTTAGAAAAAGCCTACTTCATCTGTTGCGATAGCATCGGCTCTCCACTTTGTATGTTAAACATTTTTATTTTCCACACTAATTTATATTTTCACAAATTTACTTTATTTTTATTTTTATCTTATATTTCTTTTCTTGTAAATCTCTTAGTCATGAGTTTTTTTTTTTTTTTTTGTTTTGGGGTTAACATAAAATCTAAGATAACTATGTTTATCTATAAATTAAGATTTTTAGATTTAGATTTTGATTTAGATTTATTGCTTTATTAGTGTAAAGGTATTTACAATGGTTAATACATAATAGTAAAAAGCTATATGACATGGTATTTAACCGTCTGTCACGAGTTCGTCCTGCTCTGCTAAATATGTTTACTTTACAAATTATAATTCTTCTAAACAATAATAATAATAATAAGATTGATTCTATGAATTAGTAAATATTAAAAAAAAATTGTAAATATTGCAAAAAATTATACATAATACTTTAAGTTTTATAAATTACTAGCCGAATTGGCACGCTTTGCGTGCCTTATTCGTCTAGAAGTTGGCGCTAGGTGTAAAAAATAATTAAAACAATATAAGTAATATATATTTTTTATTAAATAATTTTGTATTTTAGTGCAATTAGTTTATATTATTTTTTATTGCTTATTTTTAAACATTTTATCTCAATTAAATATATGACCTGCTTTTTTTTATATAAAATATATTTTTCATTATAAATGAATTTAACCATAAGTTTTTATATTTCCTACATATTTACTTGGCACTAACTATGTGGATAATGTATTTTGTTTAACAGTGTAATTTTTTTTTATTTAATAATATTATTGCATCAGAAATGAAATCTTAACTCATAAAACTGTTGTTGGTAAAAGTTTTGTATGTCTTAGTTTGTTAGTTCACCGCTAGAATGCGTTTGAAGTTTAGTTTCTAAATGAAGTTCCTTAGGGCATGGCACAAACAATATTTTAATGCTTTTAGTAATTTTTCAGCAGAATTTAATTAGTTTTCAGCAAATTTGCTTCATGGAAAGTCTGTTCGGAAAAAATCCGCAAGTTATTTTATTTGTTTTGTCATATCCCAAATATTTACAATCCTTCATTTTGACAGATTTCAAATTTAAGATTTTTTATTAAGAGGTAAACAGTGAATGACAGCGAAAAAGAATAAGTAAACCAATTAAACAAAGAAGATAACTAATTGAATATGAAGATAAATTAATTGAATTATAAAACGTAGTATATATAAAGTTCTTTTTATCTTGTAATTTTATACATATATCTATATTTGATTAATTTATATTTTTATTTTTCTATACACTTTATTCTTTTATTGCCGCGCCGTATCAAAAACTGTCAAAATGTGTCAAAAATAAACAAAACAATGCACCCCCCCACAAAGACAAACCCAAGCCTTTCTCAAAGTCTTCTCTCATTGGTTGGTCATATTATGTCAAATTAAACACCAGAAAACTGATGTAGAAAGCTTGTCGCCAAGAGTAACGGCTACAATTAGACTAACTCAACCAACAATTCACGGAACTAAAAAAAAATCAAAACAAATCAAATGCGCAGCAGTCTATCGAATAAAAAATCCTTACTCTGCTGAGCAGCAGCAGTGGTTTATTTATTCATCGAATATTATCAAAATTGGTATTGTTGTAAAGGTCTCGATAAGAGCAGTAAAAAATTATTAATTAGTTTTCCATTTAAATTATAATCTAAAAAACCAATTCGGAAAAACAGATAAATTAACGGTTTTTTATGCTTTACACCCCTTAAAATGTAAAATTTTGAAAAAGTGTACATAACAACAATGAAAGTACTTTTCAAGCACTGTAAAATTATATATAATATGATATATTTCGATCATTGTACCCATGTACCTCATATAGGTACCAACATTATATTAAAACAAATTAAATTCACTGAATGGTATAAAGCTTACTAAATAAAATCATTACTAATAACACATTGTTTCACAACATAAAATCTCAAGTTAAAATAACACATTAGGTACCGTATGTATCAAAAGTACACATGTGTACAAATATGTTCAAGTATTAATTTTTTTCCGAGTTCCTAATATTAAATAAGGCATGCATACAAATTTTAAATCAAATCGAATCAATATTTCTCATATTTTTAATTTTTTATTAATTTCCCTATTTTTGGGCCCAGATTTTGAGCCGGAAAATTTGGGCAAAAAAAGTTGTCGACAACCCCATACAAACTATACGTTTTTTTAAAGCCCCCGTCGAGTAGATTACGAATATGCCGTCAGTTTACCATTTAGCACTTTTAAAGCCCAAAAAATGGCCAATCGAAAACCCCAAAAATTGCCAAATATGAACTTTGAGTGGCTTTTTCTCGGAAACTAAGAGTCTTGGAAAAAAAAGTCCAAGAGCACTTTCGTCTTGTATTTTTCATTTTTATAAGCGTGACAAATTTCATGAAGATAGTACAAACTTTATTTTTTACCAAAAAATCGTCAAGCCCTGTGATTTTTTTTCCCGAAAAAGTCAAAATGAAGATAACAAACAAATAAATGAGGTATATTCGTAAACGTCTCGAAAAGGATAGTAAAAAATAATAACAATGTTTTAAATTTCAACCAAAACCTAAGGAACCATTGTCAAAAAACAGCTATATAAGGACTTTTTTCAATTTTACCCCCCTAAAAAGTAAAAATATCACAAAACACTACATAACTACATTAAAAGGCCTATTCAAGAGTTTTTCAACGATATACATGAAAGTAGGTTTTGTGTTTAAAAGCATATTTGTACCCGTGTACCCATAGGTACCAAAAATATATTTAAAAATCAAACCATGTATAAGATCATTATTTAGGCTAATGAATTCTAATAAATGTAATAATAAAATTTAAAAAAATTATTTCACCTTCTTAACCTGAACCAAAAGTACAAATCGGTACAAATGTACCCGTACAAAAAATTTTAAAAATAAATAAATACCACAACATTAAAGTATTAATCAAGGCCTTTAAAACGATATACGACACATAAAAATATACACGTGTTTTAAAAATCCAATATGGCGGCTATATATCGAAATCAAAACACCCGCACTTTTCTAGTATTGGTACACTCTACCTATGTACCAAATTTCAAATCTCTAGGTCAATGGGAAGTAGGAGAATTACTGATGAAAAAATCCAAGATGGCGGCTATAATTCAAAATGGCGGCTATATATCGAAATCAAAACACCTGAACTTTTCTATTTATGGTACACTCTACCTATGTACCAAATTTCAAATCTCTAGGTCAATGGGAAGTAGGAGAATTACTGATGAAAAATTCCAAGATGGCGGCTATAATTCAATATGGCGGACACATATCGAAATCAAAATGGCCGCACTTTCCTATTTATGGTACACTCTATCTATGTACCAAATTTCAAATCTCTAGGTCAATGGGAAGTAGGAGAATTTTTGATGATCAGTCACTGTCACTCTTAGTTTTATATATATAGATAATAACAACTGATTATAAAGGAGAAATTGCTCCTCTTTCGAGATAAAAAGATAAAAACAAAACAAAAATTAATATAAACAATACAAATGAACTAGAAGCTTGTACAATATTTATCTTATAATACAAATTTGAATTGTTTACAAACGTTCCCTAAGAGTTTTTTTTCTTTATTTTTTTATTTTTTTATCCGTACCATAGTTTATTCCAACTCACAAATCCCAAATTCCAATCACACAAATTCTTCTAGAGTTAATTTCCTGTACTTTCCTGCAGTCTTTCCAAATTGGTACAGAGACTCCCAATTTGATCCATTTAAAATAGCAGTGGTTTCTTGCCTCGTCGTGACTTTTGTGTTGAAGTATGTTAGGCGGAATTGCTCGAGTACCGGACATTCTGCCAGGAAGTGGTAAGTGTCCTCTATCCTTGTGAGGTTGCAAAGAGTACAGTGGTACTGTGCATTTGGTATCCAGGGTTTGTAGTTTAAGTTGAACATATCTGACCTTAGTTTGCATATAATGCTTCAAGGTTCTTGCCTAGAAAATTGGGTCATATAATCTGGGGGGCAACTTAGATCCAGCGCTTTGTACGTTGGCTGGTATCTTGACTGTTCCGCACGTATTATTAAATTTGCCTTAATTTTACCTCGGATTTTGTCGTGTAGTAAGTGCAGTTGATTTTCTAGTACATTTATATTCTCTACATTTAACTCGCAATCATGCTGTTCAGCTAATTCGCACCATTTCTTGTACCATGAAACCTTGTGTTTTATTATTTCTAGCGCTAGAATGTTAGGTAGCCTGTTGGTTTCAGGCCTTAATATCTGTATAATGTATCGGAAATGAAGTTCGAGTGTGTGTAAATACAACGGTTCCATTCCTGTTTCTATATTTGTAACATAATTTGGCGTGTTTTGTGGCAGTTTTAAGAATTTCTTTATAAAAAATCTTTGCACTTTTTCAACTTGATCGTACTGTTCAAAACCCCAAACTTGGCAACCGTAGCACATTACTCATCTCACTACAGAGTTAAAAACTTTGATTTTAGACTGCGCCGTTATTTCCCAGTTTAGAAATAAAGTCTTCCAAATCACACCAATAGTTCGCTTACTAGCCACCAATTTCTCGTGGAGATGGACTTTGTACGAAATTGAAGTCATTACATCCACAATGTCTATTCGTTTACCTCCATAACCATTTTTCGTTTTTACTCCTTTTTCCTCCTGATTTTTTAAATATCATTATTTTAAATTTTTTCAGATTAACTTTAAAACTCCATTTGCTACAATATTCCTCTAAACTGTTAATCATTAATTGTAGTGACTGCGGTGACTCTGCTAAAATGATTATATCGTCGGCAAAGAGTAAAGCTTTGATTTACAAATTTCCTAATAATACTCCTCCATCTAAGCACTCAGGGAGATCGTTAACATAACAGGAAAAAAGTTGGGGGCTTAATAGACAACCCTGGCGTAGCCCTGCTTCCACAGTGAAGAACTCCGTCAAACCGTTCCCTACCCACACACAAGATGTGGTAAAATCATACTAGTTCTTTACATTACTTATGAACGAGGATGACATTCCTAATTTACCTAACTTGTAGAATAATGCCTCTCTGTTTACCTTATCGAATGCCCCTTCCAAGTCTATAAATTAATATGGACAATTTGTTTTTTTTTTTAATTTTATTATGAACACTGTTTCAACTAACAGTAAAAACACGTTTTTTTTTTAACAATTAATTCCTCCCTGCACTCTGTTTAGGTCTGAGTTATGACCAAAAAAGTATTTGATTTTTTTTTAATTCAGAAGTTTAATTATTTTATTTTGATTTTTTGTATTTTAATTTTGAGACTGTTTTGGCCAATAGCCTGTAGTCTTACTAATGAATGTAAATAAATAAATAAAAGAGCGCCAATATCCAATTAGACACATATATCAGTGTAACAAACTCTATGAACCTCAAATCTCTTAAGCAAGCCTTCAGGGGAAATTAAAGAGTTTCGACGTAGTATAAAACCATCGACCTCATTCAAGCATTTAAAATCTATGTACATGCTAGAAACTTAAATTAGACTCACATACAAAATGAGCCTGGAATCTTTTAAGCAGGCCTTTAAGAGGAATTAAAGAGTTTTAGAAGCACTTAAAATCTGTGTGCATGCAATAAACTTAGATTAATATACAATATGAACCTGGAATCATTGAAGCAAGACTTAAAGAAATAATTAAAGAGTACAGTCTTATCCGGAAATGATGATTATTCGCATCAGGTAGCAAGCGATTTAGCTCATTTAAACGGGCTTGATTTAAACGTGTACTACAAACTCCGGTATTGACATGGTATATTTTTCAATCTGCACATGTTTGTATAGTCAATTAAGTTGAAGAGTGAAGAGTTAATAACTGGGCATATTCCCCTTAAAATAGCTGACTTGATTTAGAAATCTAATTTTCCGGACCGACCTTAGTCTCAATTAGGGTACGGCCACGGTGCACGCTGGTCAGGCTCAGACTGAGAAAACAAGCGTGAGAACTATAACAGCAGTGCAGTTAAAGCAGGGTGGCCATAGTGAAAGCAAGCAACTGGTTGGAGCAAGGGTTCAGAGTCAGAGACTTTACCGGACTAGACAACGTGATAGATTCTGTCGCGATAGAACTATCAACCATAAAATTATCCTGGCAGTCAGAAAACTCACGCGGCAGATTCAAGAACTATCACGCTAGATTTACAGATGCTGATTGGCTTATGGTTTGTTAATACTTTTAGGAGCCGTTAAGTTTAAGAAAAAAGTCAAATTAAGTAAATAAATTTAGATATCTATTTAGATAATTGGTTACCTATACCTATTAATATTTGAAGACCAACAAATCAAAACAAAAATGTATATTTATTGGAATAAAAGCTTGGCAATAAAAAAAATGTTTGATGTAAGTCGTCGGGACACTACTTGATAATATAAATTATTGAAAGAAACTTTCTCTGTTCCCTATACTTAGTTAACTCCTAGAAAAGTTGTAGTATTCCCCATATGCACTCCTCAACTTATAATTTCATAAATGGAAATTATTTCACGTTTCAATTCTAAATTAACACTCTGTGGCCATAAACAAGCATGCTACATCTTCATATGACAACTACATATTTGTGTTTAAATTACGACTGCGCCAATTTCAGTCTGCCTCCACTGTAGCTAACTCCTTCTTTCTTCCAGCTTACACGCCGTGTCTGAACCTGATTCGGAACCAGCGTGCACTCTGGACGTACCCTTAGTCTGGATTATTGGAGTTTGACCGTATTCATGATATGTTTACTAAACCGAATTATTTATTACATTATAGATGAATTATGTCTTCTATAAATATTATTAAAAATATTACTAAACTTAAACATACTAGGAAAATATCAAAGTAAATTAAAAGAAAAAGGCATTTTTTTAACCGAAAAGAAAAATACCCCAGGAAATATAGTTTTGAACGCGAATTAACACCTAATTAAAAAATAACTCTTTTTTAGGTATTTATTTTTTATTTTACATTTCAAGTACAGTTAAAGCCAGTTTTGAGTTATGGTCTTTTATATATATATATATATATATATATATATATATATATATATATATATATATATATATATATATATGTATGTATACATAGAATTAAGAGAAAAAATATAAATATTGAAAGACGATGGTGGGTGGCTTTGATCTGTGAAGCGTAGCGCTATAGAACCACAAAATCATCTGAAACTCAGCCTTTTCTCTTCGTTTCTGTTTAAGATTTTCTCGATTTTTATACCTTTCAATTTTACAACTTCCCACGACAATTTTTCGACCTGGAAATATTAAATATCATTTTCAGATCCGATGTTAAAAACCAAGAAATATATTTTATTGATTTATATTTCTGTGTAATAAATATTGAAGAATAAATAATAAGTTTTTCTATATAATGTAACGCAATAATATGGTGTATATGCTAGCCTTAAAATCTATATTTATTTCTTATGTTTTAGGCATCTAAGTAAACATATTACTTACGTTATTATGAATTATATTATTTAGTTTCTTTGAAGGTATCGAACTGTTTCATTTAGCGTCCTTGGCTATTTATATACTCTGTAAAGTATAATTTAATTTGCTAATGGTACAGTAAACTTCACACAATTCAGAATTTTACGACGATGTTTCATCTGGGTGACACATGATAATACTCGTACAAAGGTAAAATTACACCTAGCTAGTTTCTGCCGCGGAAGCTTTATATATCAACACACATGAGAGTATTATATGGACAGGAGATGAGTCTACTAAAACTAAAAGGGATATTTTAGACCTACTTTTACCTTCCTACCATACCAACAAAATAAGTTTATTTCCTAAATAAAATTGTCTATAATCTAAAAGGTTTCTCTGAGGAAACGGTCAGATGTAATTGAAGAGAAGATTGGCAAGTGGTTGCATAGCCTGGATGAGCTGGAAAAGTGTGATAAGGAGTTGGGCAAGTTAAGTTTGGTAAAGTTAAAATGGATGAGAGATAACTTCTTCCATTTAAGTTTCTTCTTCGTGCAAGCTTGTGCTTATTGTGAAAATGTGAAAATGTCTTCCTAGTAGTTGTAATTAAACATTGTCGAGAATATTCCCAAGTCGATAGATAAAAAGTTACCGGATTCCTGAGAATCAACCGAAGGGAAAGATATACAGATGTATACCAAGAAGACTTGAATACGGGTTAGGTAAACAGGCCTGAAGGGGCAATTTGAACATTTCTAATCAACGTAATGTGAAGAAATTACAAGATTCCGTCTGTGAAGTCAGTATTTGCGCCGAAGGGCAAGCTGTTATTTCATGATAATCCATTGTAATCAAGAACCAATACACATAGAGGACTGGAATCTTGAATAGAGAGACATTAGAAATGCATAGAGCCATGGAATCCAACTCTCCTTGCTTTAATGAACAAACAGCGCTCGGACACTCACTCCCTTACAAGGCATTACTCCATGTTAATTGTAACATACTATGTACATAAACTAGTCCATGCTTAATTTAATTTGACAATAATAAGTAGTAAATAAACTCCTACACGAATTTCTCTTCTATGACCGTAATGAGAGCACTTATATAATTATAAAAAATAAATCGACAAGGTAAATATTATCGTAGATTATGATTCTGATTTGTTTACAGTTAGATACCATCTCGAATTATTATCCTATAAATCATCCAGTTGAGGGAAAACTAAACTAAAAACTAATGAATTGATAAATGAACAAGAAACGGATTCAGAAACACTAGTGGACTGTCTATCTACCGGATCTGGCGGGGTGATATGTCGTGGCCAGCACTATCTACCAACCAACATTTCCCAACAGAACGATATCTCATAGAGCAACAGTTGCTGCCAATAAAACAACACCAAAAATTTGTCAGCTTTTAGTTTTTTTAAGAGAACCCAACAATATATATATATATATATATATATATATATATATATATATATATATATATATATATATATATATATATATATATATATATATATATATATATATATATATATAGATAAGAAGAATTAACTCCTACAACTCAACCCGGGGGACGGTCAGGTATTAAGAAAAACAACTATAATTTCATTAGCCAACGTTTCGACAACTCAAATATATTGTCATCATCAGGGCAACTGTAACATACATAAACACAGTGAATTTATTAAAAGAAGGCGGCAAGGCTAGAGAACAAATGAGTAAAATGATAGAAGATCATAATTACTCGATAGAAAGCAAACAAAAATAAAGGTAACGAGTATTAAAAAACTTACATGAGTATATAGAAAAGTGATAACAAAAATTTAAAAAAGGAGAGCATAAGTGAATGGTAAATAAAGACTGAGAAATGTAATAAAACTTTGAAGAAACTTGAACAGGAACTCTTACTCCAGACTCCAAAAAGTAAACAAAGTGCAAGGTGACAGCTGTGATCAGCGCCCAGCAGTGGAGGAACGAGGTATGACACCTTGAGCCAACAGGTGGTACAATCTAGCGGCCCAGGTGAGTACAAGAAAGTCTAAAATCAAGGGAAACCAGAAGAACAAGGAAGAATGAGAAGAGACATTATAGGAGGGAGTAAATAAATGAAATAAAAGACTAGGAAAATAACAGAAGAAGAAAATTGAGGAAGAAGGAGAGGAAAATTAGTGATAAGGCCCAGTGCCAGAGGCCAGAAGGTGTTTGTATAAGTCACTAACGCCAGCAACATCCGATCTATAATTCATAGCGTTAGCATTATTATGAATATAGAGCATTTCTATCACTCCCGCGCCTCAAGCTCCCCTTCCTCGGGACGGTTTTGTCAAACTCCCATATATTGGAGGAGTAACTGAGCAACTCGTGAGAGCGCTACGGACGGTTGCCCCAAATAAGGTCTTTGCTATGTACACTTCTCGTAAAGTGGGGGACCTCTTCGCGCGGACTAAGGACAGTGTCCCTAACGGTAAGAGATCTAATGTAATTTTCCAGATCGGGTGTGACGATTGCAACAAGGTGTATATCGGGGAAACTTCACGCTACCTCCGTGAGCGATGCTCGTCACTGCGTGGATAGCAAGCATAAAGCCAGGATTAAGGCTGATGAAGTACGTATTTTACGCACTGAAAAGAATACTCAAAAGAGGCGAATATTAGAAATGCTCTATATTCATAATAATGCTAACGCTATGAATTATAGATGTAGCTGGCGTTAGTGATTTATACAAACACCTTCTGGCCCCTGGCACTGGGCCTTATCCCTAATTTTCCTCTCCTCCTTCCTCAATTTTCTTCTTCTGTTATTTTCCTAGTCTTTTATTTCATTTATTTACTCCCTCCTATAATGTCTCTTCTCATTCTTCCTTGTTCTTCTGGTTTCCCTTGATTTTAGACTTTCTGGTACTCGCCTGGGCCGCTAGATTGTACCACCTGTTGGCTCAAGGTGTCACACCTCGTTCCTCCACTGCTGGGCGCTGATCACAGCTGTCACCTTGCACTTTGTTTACTTTTTGGAGTCTGGAGTAAGAGTTCCTGTTCAAGTTTCTTCAAAGTTTTATTACATTTCTCAGTCTTTATTTACCATTCACTTATGCTCTCCTTTTTTAAATTTTTGTAATCACTTTTCTATATACTCATGTAAGTTTTTTAATACTCGTTACCTTTATTTTTGTTTGCTTTCTATCGAGTAATTATGATCTTCTATCATTTTACTCATTTGTTCTCTAGCCTTGCCGCCTTCTTTTAATAAATTCACTGTGTTTATGTATGTTACAGTTGCCCTGATGATGACAACATATTTGAGTTGTCGAAACGTTGGCTAATGAAATTATAGTTGTTTTTCTTAATACCTGTCCGTCCCCCGAGTTGAGTTGTAGGAGTTAATTCTTCTTATCTATATATCTTCGGTCGAGTTGAGTCGCCTGGTATTCTTTATATATATATATATATATATCCTCATATGAGCTGCCTCAGCGAATAGCTGATGCCAATTATAAAAATTAAGTTGAATTTATGTTAAAATATTATTACTTGTAAAGAAAGGCAATAAAGAGGCATTATTATTATTATTATATATATATTGTCATAGGAGCCAAATGAAAATTCGTCAAAACTTTTACAAAGAAGGCTTCAAAACTGTAATGGGAGAAATTTCCTCGGAATTTTATGAATCTACCCAAGCGTTTGTAGCATTTATACAAGAAGTACTCCAGAACTTAACGTCTCCACAATGAGAATTAATGGAGTTCAAGTTATTACAAGACTAAAGGGTAACAAAACCCTAAGTTGATCTTCCCATCTTTGAGTATAGGGCCTTTATGAACTATTTCTACTTTACGGATTGTGATATAAAATTCGATTGTTGGCCAGCTCTTGATATAACATTACAAGGGAATACCGGGGTTGAGATTTAACTTGTTCAACGCAGAAACTAACAACGGAAACTTTGCCTGGAATGTTCCGCAGGGAGCTTTGACCAACTAAGTATCTGACTTCGGACATTCCTCCGTACATTTAACAACAATCAACTTAACAATGTAATAATAGGTTATTCTTCTTCATTTAGATATTTTCAACAGACACACTTCTAATATAATCACAACATATATAATTATATATATATATATATATATATATATATATATATATATATATATATATATATATATATATATATATATATATATATATATATATAACTTTACCACTATATAAGATGTGAAACGGTAGGGCTTTAAACTTATTTAATATCTTTAAAAAGTGAACATAAAACCTTTTCTACCTCTAACTTTTTACCAGAGAGTGAAATATAAAATTCTTAAAAATAAAATTGTGAAGGTTAATAATTCCTTCAAATATAATATTATGTATAAGTTATTTTTACTTCACAATTTATTAAATTAATGTTACACGAAAGAATTTCTCGCGGAAATACTTCTAGAAATGCTAAGCTTAAAATTGCTACGAACCATTTTCTCCAGTAAAAGTATTGTTAGCAAAATGTTTTTTAAATGCGAGGGTGTTACAGAAAGATAAGCTGAAGTCTTTCACTGTGGAATAAGCTGAATTACGAGATGACGGAATATTGAAACACTCGATCTCTCTTTAAAAATAGAATATCCTGGCTTTATTTATGGCTTTTGATTTCACTTGGCTTTGTCAGGAAGTGGAAAACTAAAAAGAGTTGAGACCCTCCACATGAGAGACGGCTTTCATAGGATGATCGATCTTAAAATACGAGATGGTTTACTACCGTTCACTCAAATCCTATATATCTAGCCACAATAACAGAAATATAGTCGGCTCCACACTCTGAATGTTTTGCCGATATTCTCGGTCTATATCTACGAGAGCAAGAGGTACCCTCCACATTCTCGCCCTTTCGCGTTCCCAGTTGTGCAGTTGAATTTATTGAGGATGTACCATCACTTACTGCAGCTCATTGTGCAATTGCTTATTACAATTATGAGCGCTTACATGTAGTAGTTGGAAACCCTTACTCTCCAAGTTAGAAAACATTGGAGAAAAAGATGCTTGATCACCACTATTAGTCTAAACATTCCTCCTCCTGGTCCTTGCTCTATAAGACATAATCATACAAATTTTTACTTTTGTCCGTATCATTAACACTTTTCAAGGTAATAGTACCATTTGTGTACCATCGCCTTAAAAATGGCTTATATGGTTTTATTAGTACCTATAAGAATGGGCTTGACAAATACATATGTACCGTTTCTTTTACGTGCCGATTAATACAACAAAGATGATCCCTGAGTAGTTGAATTTTGAAGGAAGAATTGTTATACATAGTTGAATTTTAAAGGGAGAAAATGAAGATTATAATAAGAATCTGTGTCACACCGAGGTCACACCTTGCCTAATAACAATCTGACAAGATATGCAGGCAAACCCTGAACCTGGAATACTCAAAGATGTCAAAGAAAAGAAAGATCTAGTAAGAAAATCTAGGCACCTGGCGACGCAGTCTTCACAATAATTTAACAGCATCCATTAGTACCTTACATGGAGTTAAGTACCTTAAGTAAAGGCCTTAGCCAGTAAAAGCCAGGACAGGAAAATAACTTGCTATGACACTATGCGCCTAAGACTAAATAGCACCTTTAATTAAGTAAAAAAAAACCGATGCAGGGCGTCTCAGAACTTTTCCTTACCAACCATAAACCTATAAATGACCACAGATTCTTTACTTAACTTCTAAAGTACAAAATATTATGATTGACATAATAGAATCATAATTTTGTTTGTCCGTTAAAAGCCAAGTCTGGTATAATGAGGTCCGTTATTGTGTTATTTAAAAATGTAAACAAACACTTTTCTATATAAAAATCAAAAGTCGATATTTTCAAAATGGCGGGAGATATTAGGATAAAATATGGAGGACGAATTTATCTTATAGAAAGGTATCATTGGTGCGAATTTCAGCTCAATCGGCCAAATAGTTCAGAAATTATTTAGCGTTAAAAGTTTCAAAATTCTAAAGTCGATAATTTCAAAATGGCGCCAGATATCAAAACGAAATTCAGTGAAAATGTTTGTCTTATGTAGAGGTACACAAAAAACCAAGAAGGTACCAAAAAGGTATCGAAAATTGTTTTTTTTTTCCTGTTAGCATATTTGCAGGGAACCAACTAAAAATAATGTACAATTGGTGCTAATTTGAGGGTGATCGGAAATATTTTCGATTTTCTAAAATTTTTTTTAAATTTATGCTGAATTAGCAAAATGTGTTAATGACGTCACAGCACATTTCCCGGACAGCAAAACTACATGTAAGGACTGATTATTGTATTATTTTAACTCTCTAGCTTAAAAACTGTGGGAGGTAGGCGTGACACAGACAGACAGACTGACATCCAGCTAAAAATCACTCAAATTGTCTTAAAAACACCCAAACCGGATAATTACGTTGAAATCCCTGTTACGGATGTTTTGGGTGAAAACATCTTTAAAGTAAGGAAAAGTAAAAAATGGGGTTTATACATACTGTTTCTTTTACGTCAAGACCAACACAACATTAGGCTATTACTGGACGGTGAATCGGGCATGTAAAGTGGCCTTAAAGGCATATATAGGGTTTGTAGGGTCCCTGGACAGCTGTCCCCCCTCTAGAACATCCCTAGCTCAGGACACAGAGTGGGGCAAAAACTACTAACATATATAAATAAACTATTATATTTACGTATAAAGTTTACGCATTTAAGTCTCAAATTATAAAGAAAAAAACAACAGCAAATGTATTTAGAAACACATTTGTGCATAGTAAATAAACAAATGTAATTGTTGCGGCTTCCGCGGGTAGACTCATTATAATTGAACTTAATCAATTGAGTCGAAGAATGACAGCTCATTACTTTTTCATTTATTTTAGAACACTTATTTAGGTATTTAACAATGACAATTACTCGTATATTTGATTACGATATATTATGATTATATATTTGATGATTATCATTTAATAAAGAGTTTGGTTTCTGGCGAAGGGATACATCGGACTTCAAGCCCTTCTTGATGCAGATTTCGTAGGTAAACCCAGCTGTTTATTAAATGTAAATGTCATTGATAAATAAATAAGTGTTCTAAAATAAAGGAACATGTAATGAGCTGTCATTCTTCGACTCAATTAAGTTCAATTAATTATATGAATATTAGTTGAAATTGTACCCTGTAGTAATCTTATAGTCTAGTCTTTTGGATCCTTATAAGGGTTCGTGAAAATAAATTACTTCACTTCAGTGATGAAACACTTCCAATTTTAAGCATACCTGTGATCATGTTAATAGTTTTTAATTTTTAACATCTGTTTTAAATTATGTTTTACCTATAGTTTTTTTGTGTTCTTGTTATTTGTTATTATCAGTTACCAAAACGCACGAAGTATTTGTAGCAGATAGGAGTTGCACTTTTTTAATTGCATGTTTTAGTAGACGACGGAATGTTAACAGTTCCTGTATTTTTATTTTTATCCGATTTTTGACTGCACTTACCTCTAATGTGTACTTATAAGGCTTGAGAATGGCTGGTCAGGCCGAAACGTTGCCGAATGAAATGAAGTGAAGTAATTTATTTTCACGAACCCTTATAAGGATGCAAAAGACTAGACTATTCAATTAATTAGTTTCCTGGGGTCAATTAGACAAATACATTAATATATCATTGAAAGCTTTTAAGCAAAAAGAGTACACATTTTTGCGAAATCTAATCACGATTTTACGGAAGCAAAACAAATATGACACAATTTCATATTTGCGTTAAATAACATCTGATTAAATAATATTATCAATATGGTTAAAATAAAATAACATTGCAACCGAGGAGCCGACAGTAAAATAGTTTATAATATACCTACCGAATAGTATATAAAATATATATATATATTTTTTTTTTAAATAAAACTGCTACGAGTTCAATAGTAAAGGCAATAATGATAAAGCAAAAATACTGCGAAAAATTAAGCACCGCCGGTTATGCTACCAGCTAATATCGGGTTTTAGCAAAACTTATCATCCATATAAGTTGTTTGTTTTCTTTCCGGACGAGAATTATTCTCTTGTTACCGAAGGTCACACCAGGTCGATAACATAGCTCGAATTTTTTTGTGATTATGCGAGGTTTATTTTTATTTAAGGTTACGCTATGTAAGTTATTACATTACGCGCCCTCCCCACTGGAAAATCTTTTTTTAACAGCGGCTGTATTTGCCAAATTATTATTTGATTTCATTTGAGCTCTTTTTAAGAGGTTTTTTATGTTATTTCTCTTCCCCTCCCTCTCTCCTCTCTTCTCTAAGCGATACACCGCCTAAACGAAAGGGAGCAATTTCTAATTCCATGATAATTGTAGTTATGCCGCGCCTTCCCGTCCCCCTTAAAAAAAGGCGATAATCTTACTCCCCTCTAATATGAATAAGCCCTCGAAAAGGAACGGTCACGGAAAAAAGATCACGTATAATCACGCTTAAAGAACATCGGAAATTTAAATCCGTTTCAGACCCGAAATTCTACACTGGTTAAGTTTAGCATTTATGTAATCGTACTTGGATTTATAAGAGTATAGTAAATATTCAAATTGTAAAGTACCACAATTAAGGCAAGCTTAACTGTATTAAAATTTGTTTTTGTCTGTTAGCATATTTGTACAGAAACCAACTAAAAACTTTATTTTATGAAAATTACATAAGAGACAAGCCACAATTACATGGTAAAAAAATTGAAGATTATAATTAATGGATCTGTATTTATGTGATGATTTTGTATTTATAATCTCTTTCAGTTATATTTTCACCATAAGAGAGAGTTCCACAAATGATTGACTGTGTTTGAGAGCAAAAAAGAGGTAATCACTACAATGAACATTTTACTCAAATCGGACGAGTAGTTTTTATGATATGGTGTTTTCTAAAATTGTTGATGAGCCAACAAGAGATTAACAATGTTCTGAAATGGAGCTATTCATTTTTCAATTCGGAGTCATAAAAATTGATCGCTTAGTAAGTCTGGAATTATCTGAATCGCGACATTTCAAAACAGTGCTGTTGCAGCGGGCATTGCTTTATTTCTTCTTCAAAGTTTATCTAATCTACAAATAAACTCCAATACCCGTTTAGGTATATATCCCATAATCTCTGCCTATGGGCGTCGACAGATAGGTAGAGTCATGTTTTATTTTTACCTGGAATCATAGCCCATCTGGGTCGGTGAACTGGTCAAAGTCCACTGGTCCACTGGTCCACTGGTCGTCCTGTTCAGGACGATGCACTTTTAGATTAAAAATAACACTTGAAGATTATAAAAATTCCAAATAATAACATTCACATGTATAATATTTATATTACAATTATTTGTACAAAATATTTATAATGTAACCTTATCTGTTGTCATTTTTATTATTTATTAATTATTAAAAATAATAACATTAAACACAACTAGTTCTTGAAATTTAAAGGTTCAAGCTTCTTAGCTAACAAATGCTCCTATACAGCACTTTTATTCAGTGACTATCTTTTTAATAATTATGTAGAAGATCAGGCGCTGTTTTCCCCCACATCTTCAAACTACCAATGGACGCGAATCTTTTCATGCCAACTTCAATGATTAATTTTATAAAAATCATCCTAATATCCATAAAGTAATTAGTGTTTTATTATTAATTCAAGCAGAAACTAAATTATATTATGTGCTTATATTATAGATAAAGGTATGTATAACCGCTTAAAAGGAAATGGACTTAAGAGACAAAAACATCTGGTACAAATGTGGAAATATTTTAAAAATAAAAAAATAATTTTAGAACAGTACATTCTGGCTGCTTTTCCAAGTTAAATAGTTTTCATTTTAATATCCATTTTATTTTTTACATGAAAACATACATTTTTTCCTTTAATAAAATTAGTATTTATTTTTTACTTTTACAGATAAAGAGAAAGTATAGTTATAACGCGAAAATTTGATTTTGATATTTCTGTCAGTTGTCAGTCTGTCGTGCAAACGCGTGGAGCCTAAACTGCTGGGCCAATTTTGATGAAATTTGGCACACATGTTCCGAGACAAAATCATATCCCGAGGCGAAATGGAGAAATGATTTTTAAGCTCCAAATTTGGCGACGCTACCAACCAAAAACTCCGATAAAACGTAAAACACAAATATTTCTCCCAAACGCTTGCGACAATTTTTTGATTAAATAATTCTAAAATGTACTCAATATGAATATGAACGATACACGCCGTTTCCCCGGGAAAAATCTAGTTTCTAAGAAAATAGCTAATAACGCACACGCAGAGAGGCCTGGTTTTAATGATGATGTGATTGATTAATCTTCAATAATGATTAAATTTACCAACGAAAACACGAAAACTGATAAATGGAAAACACTGGGCTAAGAAATTATTAACTCATATATGTAAAAGTTTGTCTGAGTTGTCTCGGACCGATATTTTTTGTACACCGTCCCAAACGTCCTATCATTTCAACCAGTTAACCTATCCTAGACGGTCAACTACAATCGTAAAATGGATCATATTTTAAGCAAATCGTCCCAAACGGGAAACGCCCCTGTCTATGCATTAAAACATCTACTTTTCCCTTTAAATTTAACTAGCACTTAAAAATATTTGCACCTTCTTTAAAGCTCACACAACGAGTACTGTAAAAAAATTAATTGTGTTTAATTTCTATTTTTATTCAGGTAGTTAGAAGATGCGAACTCTAGCTAAGTTAGTTAGGTTAGAATGGTTCTTGATTGTAAAGAGGATTTTTTTTATAGATATTCAGTATTCATGTAAAATAAAATATGTATATGTGAATATGTAAAGAAGAATTTTTTATATATATATATATATATATATATATATATTATTTTTCTTTCAATATTATTTATGTTACATCTCAGCAAGGTATAAAGGGGAGGTAGGAAGAAGCCAGTAAAGATCTATTGTATGCATATTTCGATCTATTGGCCTTTCGCAGGAAACCTAATATTATATAATAAGACATCACTCCCTTCTTTATCTAGGAATGTATTGTCATATTGTCATGCTTGTGACTCCTGTAGAGAAAGCCGACTTTTCCATTTTATATTCTCACAATATTTTTATTTATTCAATATTCTTACAATCTATTGTCTGTTAACAATAATAATGTTACTTAATTATTATTATTTTTAATTTTAAATTTTTGTTAATAATAATTAATAATTCTTAAATGTTCCGATTAATTGGAACGTGAACATGTGCTAATGTGCTATCATTTTTACTTCTTTTTTTCACTCTAGAGCAGTGTTTTCCAAACTTTTTTAGCCCACGGCACTCTTATTACTTTATGCAGGGCCGCCGAGAGCGTCAACAAGTCTACTGGACTGACCGTAATGTACAATTACGGTTTTGTAATTTTACAAAATTACAATTACAAGCCTGGAAATCACTTTTGACGCCAGTTTGGCTTTTACCCATCATGAACAGTTACCATAATTTTCATCGAAACACTTTTTAAAAGGTTATTATAGGTCCAAGACAATATGATATTTCATGATATGTCCCAGCAGTCAACTTTGAATCTCTGTATGAACTAAACCGTGTGCCTGCTGTACATTTTTCAGACAGACATTATTTTGTTATGGATAGTTTGGATTTGAACTTTTTATCCCACGGCACACCTGGCCGGCCTCGCGGTACACAGTTTAGAAAACCCTGCTCTAGAATCTTACACGAAAAACTTTCGTTTGGTTTTTGCGCAAACATGTAGCCCATAAAAATGTGGATTATAGCGGTCTTTTAGCAATATTCGATCGTATATTCTTAAAAACAAAATTGTACAAGAGAACACATAGGTATACACGAGGATACTAAAAAAAATTGAATTTAATTTCTATCAAGACATCTAAAATGAAAAAAAGCTACTGACAGAGGAGAATCTATTGGTGGTGTAAATTGCTTGGTCCCTTGGCCTAGGAATTTTGGGGTCAAAGAAGTTCGCTGGTTATTGTTTTACCCTTATTTTATACGCAGCCTTTATACCTTGAAATATTACCATATTTTGGTACATAGCCCCAATATAAAGGATTACACCGGCTAGTTTTAGGTAATTAATTGGAGTTATGAATAATTCTTGCATATACAAGGAACCCTTAAAGTTTTACACTTGCAAGCTATTTTTTGAAATACATTGCATTAGCACTTTAAAACACTTTGCTATTAATTATCTCTTGTCTTAGGCATGGAAATATTAATATTAAATAAATCTTTAAAATCAAATTCAGGCTCATAAATTAGCCCTTCACTCACAAATTTAATAGCAAATAAATGGAATGTTATATCACGTATACACAATTTCTAAAAACATTAACTAGTTATTTTAAAACAACCAATCTATTTTTTAATCTATAAATTTCACTATAAATGAAAAATATGAATCCTCTCTTTAAAGAACAAATCCATAAATATATTTTGTGTTGCGGAGTCCACTTTGCGTTATTACAAGTTATTAGTTGTAGTTGTTGTAGGAGACACTGCCCAACAATTAATGGTCACATTAATCAGCATTAAAGGTCAGTTGCATTTTAACTTGGTTGATAAAAGCATTAAACCTATTCTAGTTGAAAGGAAAAGGAACAAATCCTGAGAAACTATATGAATCAAGTTTTTTCCTCGCTACAAACATTCCAACTGTCATTTCTCGTGATTATTCTTAAAGTTAATACGATCAAATAACTTGAAACTCGAGATTCTAAGACCAATTTTAAGAGATACTTTTGGCCCTATTTAATGAAATTTGGTACGCAGGTCAATAGAAGTTTCATTTTTATTAATCATTCAAAACAAATCAAGTTCATGTATGCACTTGACATTGCTCCCGAGCTTACTGAAGGTAACGGAAGCTTTGCGTTCGTTCTGAAGAAGGACTCTTTTTCTTTTGTTACACAATTGATCAACACTGCCCATAACATATTTAAGAGGTTTGCTACTCGAGCATAAAATTTTAAATTCATTGATACAGCAGCTGCTTTGTACTTTTTCTCATTGTTGAAAAGAAAAATATTACGAAAGTTGTAAATGTCAGTGTGGTATTGAAACAGCAGGGAGGCAATTTACAACGTGGTAGATGGGATTAAGGACGTTTTAAACCGCGGTATAGACTGGCATCTGGAAACCTCGAGCCGAAGCAACGCACTCGTTTAAATTGATTGAGAACGGTGGCTGATCTGATCCGATTAAGAGGAAGACAGGTAAGATGTAGATAACTTCTAATGGGGTATAAAGTGACTCGACTCGTGAAACACGGCGGGGAAAAGTTTATAAGGCAAGATAACAGGCGTGAGCGGCAATCGATACTGGAAGAATCGAGGATGTGAGGAGGATGCTTCCGACACCACTCTTAACCACTCCTCCCCAAACAACCTTTAATTACTACTCCGCCTCTTTCCTTTTACTGTTCGGTAACCATTGAGAAAACGCCAATTGATTCTTCAAGCGAGAGAAAGAACAGACGGGTCGAGAGACTCTCGTTGAAGAAACCGACTTGGTCCGATACAGTTCTGCACCCTTCTTCAAGAGACTTATTCAAATGTAAATAGAACACAAGGCTTGTTAAACAACAAGGGCTTAGATTTATTCACGTTCTAGAAGAGCTTTCCACGTCACCGATCATACTCAAGTGCCACCAGTTACAGAGACTTTAGATTCCTATTCCGTATTCTTAATACTTAGTTAATTATTTCTTTCTATCAACAATGGAGTTTAGTGATTTGTTATCTACTGTGATGATTGAATAACGGTTGAATAGAGATAGAATAAATTCCAAGAGGAAGTATATATTGTATAAACTCAGTTCTATCAAATGTTGTTCAACAATTCCTTTCGCGGTGAATCAAGTCAATCAAAGACTTATAATATGAAAATAAACATAACATAAGTCAAACAACTCTAATGTCCGTGAATTGTGAAGTAGTTAAGCATGAAGTGCGCTCAACGAGTGCATCAAACGAATTAAAATTCGACGAGAGACCCATAATGACTTATGTCTATTTCCTTTGTCAAGTATGAAGCTGCCATTAACACCAAAACATTGGAAATAATATACATTAATATCACACACTCTGTTCCTTTTGCATTAAAATCACGTAGTCCTTATATATTCATGTGGTTGTCAGCGAGTGCAGTTTTTATGGCCGCACTTTATATCTTTTGTAGAAAATAATATTTAGAAGGCAACAAAAAGTTTATTTGCTTAGTTTTTTTTTATGTTCAGTATTCATTGTAAGTTTTCATGTCTGAATTCGCAATCACGTTTTTTTGTGATTTAAATAAAAGCTAGGAAAAAATAATCTACAGGAAATTTAGCTTCTGGACTTTGGTTGTTCAACAATAGTTATATATGTAACAAGGCAGCAAAATGGAATTTTGCAGACAAGTTTTTTAAGTTTTAGTTCCGAGCCGAAGGCGAGGATAGGCTAAACAAATTTACTGCAGAGGCAAAGCCGAGGCAGAAAATTTACTATTTTACTGGAAAATCGAAGCCGAGTCAGGAAAATGTTAATTACCTGCTAAGGTGTAACCAAAGCAGGTAATCTTTAAACGAGTCAGGAATGTTTCCTTTGCTGCATTGTTACATACAATATTTTATCTACTAACGGCAGAAAAATGACACTAAATTATTATAGTCTTTTTTTAATAGATAAAAGATTTAAAGAAATGAAAGTTGTAAAAATTTAAAAGTTTCAGTCATCAAGTTAAAAGAAAGGCAAAACGATCAGTGTTGCCACTTTTTTTTATTAACGGCTTTTTTTATCTCAATTTTAACGATTTATTTTAATAATCACTATAAAATTATAAAATTCGTTTTAGTATTATAATTTTTAAAGGTTTTTTCAAAAAAATATAAATATTTAGCGGAATATTACGCTTAAATATATAAAAATGAACAAGTGGGAGAGTTCATAACCAGCGATGTAGAAACCTTTTTTTAAAAATTTGCAGCCTGTTCGTTATTTTGCTGACACTTTATTATTTTGCTGACACTTTATTATTTTGCTGCGTATTTGTTTGACGTTACAAAAGAATAAAAAAATAGGTTTTGGTAAGTGGGAGGAGTCCCTCAGTGATATAACAAACATCGATGATGCATTAAGCACAATGTTGCCTGAAGTCTGGGCAATTCTCTTGCAAGTATTGAATTGTTTGCAAGGAGCAATGGGACAGGGCACCATCTTGCATAAACGTGTAATTTGGCATTTGATCTTCAATTCCAGGCAATATTGTGGTTATTACATCTTCAATGTTTGTTATAACACTGATGGACTCCTCCCATTTACCTACAAAGAACCCCCACTCCACTATATGGTTACTTATTCTACCAAAACTATAAGACCAGACAATGATTACTACTCAGACAACGACTTTTTTTAAGACCCTAATTCAAACCGTCATTGCCTGGCTTTCACCCAATAGTTTTTTAAGTTATAGAAAATAATGTAGTTTTCAGACCCCGCAAACCCCATACTATCTATTACAGAAGCTGAGCTATAAGTGTTCAAAAAAGTGCGGTTCTTTTTTGCCCACTCTGTATATATATATATATATATATATATATATATATATATATATATATATATATATATATATATATATATATATATATATATATATATATATATATATATATATATATATATAATGAGAATATCCCTACCGTCGATACTTGCTTGATCTGGGGATCAGTGCTCAGTGATCTCCAGATCAAGCAAGTATAGACAGTAGGGATATCCTCATTTGATAACTTACGAACTTGCGGTAACAACTTACAATTATACAGGGTGGTCCAAAAGTCTCCCCCCCCCCCCCCCCTCTTAACTTTTGAACAGATTGAGATAAATTAATGAAACTTGGGGGATCTCTACCATGCAAAGGGAAGTTTGTTTTCATTCAATCACCCACAAGGGGCAACCACCCACTTTGCCCCCAGGCCACCTAACTTTAAAATTTCAAATTGGAGTGTATATTTTTGATAGCATATTTGGATTCTACAGTGAAAAATAATAAACTTTTACTTGTAACTTTTTTTTCTATTTTCAATATTTTGCCCCCTATAGGTGGGCAAAGTAAGCAAAATTACCCTTCCGATAATACTTTGTAAAATCTAAACGGTTAGAGATAAATTAATGAAACTCGGGGGATCTCTACCATGCAAAGGGAAGTTTGTTTTCATGCAATCACCCACTAGGGGCAACCTCCCATTTTGCCCCCAGACCACCTAACTTCAAAATTTTGACCTGGAATGTATATTTTTGATAGCAGATTTAGATTCTACGGCAAAAAATAAAAATATTTTACTTTTCAACTTTTTTTTATATCTCCAATATTTTGCCCCTATAGGGGGGCAAAGGTGTAAAAATCGTAAGCTGGGGGCAAAATTGTGGTTGCCCCTAGTACGCGAGTGGATGAAAACAAACTTCCCTTTACATGGTACAGATCCCCCAAGTTCCATTACTTTTTTCAAACCGTTTAGATTTTATAACGATTTAAGTGTTATTTTTTTACTATTTCGGAAGGGTTATTTTGCTATCTTAGCCCACCTATAGGGGGCAAAATATTGAAGATAGAAAAAATAGTTTCAAGTAAAAGTTTATTATTTTTCACTTTAGAATCCAAATATTATATCAAAAATATACACTCCAATTTGAAATTTTGAAGTTGGGTGGCCTGGGGGCAAAGTGTGTGGTTGCCCCTAGTGGGTGATTACATGAAAACAAACTTCCCCATGCATGGTAGAGATCCCCCAAGTTTCATTAATTTATCTCAAACCGTTCAAAAGTTAAGAGGGGGGGGGAGACTTTTGGACCACCCTGTATATATGTATATATATATATATATATATATATATATATATATATATATATATATATATATATATATATATATATATATATATATATATATATATATATATATATATATATATCCATGGTAAAGAGGAAGCTAGTGTTATATTTTTTCCCCAAATAGAATGTATTTAAAAATAAGTTAATTAAATTTAAAGCAAGCGATTAGGATAAAATTGTTATTATAAGTCGTAAAATATCCTTATTTACTAAGGTTTGAACAAGTTCTACTACTAAGTTTTACTTGGAAAGAACCTACATTGTTAGCACTCTATCAAATGAAATTTTCTATCGGTATCTCGAGAGAATACAATAATGTTTCACATAATGGCGCTCAACTTGAGAATCCATGTTCCAGGTCAACAAGTGTTGAATCCTGGGGCGGCGAGAGGGCCTAAATAAATAATGCCTCAACAAGTTATACAAATAATCATTATGAAGGCATGACCGTCGCAGCTTCGACAACTAGTGCCTCTCCACTGAATAAATTAACACTATTTTGAAATATAAAATAAGCTTTTCCACTGTAATATCTTCATAAATAAAATTCCAACTTTTGTACCGTTAAATTAACTACTTCTTTCCTTTAAGTTTTATAATTATCTTCATATATATATATATATATATATATATATATATGTGTGTGTGTGTGTGTGTGTGTGTGTATAACAAGTGTGTGTAATAAATTCATTAATAAATTACTATGCCACCTCATTTAGCAGATGTAGTTATAATATGTTGTAAAATGCTCCTGCTTGTTCTTACCCCACTACAATATTTTCTTGATTTTGTGCAAAGTGTGTTTAGTTTCTTGAAAACAAAAAACAATTAAAATTTAAAAAAAAAAAAAAAAATGAAATAAATTAAAAAAAAAAAAATTGAAATAATTGACCAACTTTCTTTGGGTAATTAACACTGCATTTTAAGATAAACAAATCTTTATGCCAATATTTCCCATGAGCACGTTCAAAATACTTATATTTATATAGAGGATTTATAAAATAGAATCGAAATTTGCGCAGAAGTAGATTTGTAATAGATAGACGTAATGTTCTTATATTAGCCTATTATTCGTTTCTAAGTAAATTATGATATTTCCATAAAATAAATTTTAATTGAAGTTCTGATCGACTATTATAATAATTTTCGAATCCATTAAAAATAAGAATAGTTTAGTCTTAGTATTTTTTTTTTTCAAGTTTTGAAGAAACTGAAAAATAATTAAAAATGACGTACACAAAAATTAAGTACATAAAATCAAGGAAATATTCTTATTTTTAGAGCATTTAAAGCAAGCAAGAGTTTCTATAAAGAATGAATTCCTTTCAAAAACCCAAAAATAAGAAAAATTTTCCTCTTGAATACTCCATTTGTTTATTTTCATCCATTTAAAAAAAAAAAATTTCTACTTTAAATTCATTGATAAAAAATTAATTTTTCTTAAAATAGATTTCATGCTAAGACCAGGATTTTCCTGAACACCCTTTATATATATATATATATATATATATATATATATATATATATATATATATATATATATATATATATATATATAAATATATATATATATATATGTGTGTGTGTGTGTGTGTGTGTAAACTTTGAAAGTCTCAGGAAAACTTATATCTTTGGATGTGATTTCCTAAGAACATTCTAAGCTGTCAAATGAACACAGGAATTGCCGGCAAACATGTCAAACATCAGTATCAGAGAAGATTAACGACTAACTACTAGAACTGAAATGGAAATCTATTCGCAGGCAAGTAGTTCTAGTTATAACCAAGCATGCTAACCTCGCAAGATACAATAACGTGTGTAAAGTGTCATCGATCTATGTCTTGAAAGCAGTGAAACAAGATGATACGTGCAACTATTATGTGGGAAGGTACGTGGAGCTATTATGTGGGAAAGTACGTGGAGCTATTATGTGGGAAAGTGAACTGTCTTCATTAGGCAACACTTGGTATACTTTGATCAATAAAGACTAGCATTAATTATTAGATACTGAGAGGCAAGAAAATAATGCACTTTAGATGTAATTTGAAATGTAGGTAAGCAATGATACCTCTATAAAGAACTGAAAAATGAAGTATTGTTTAGTATTTTAAGGTGACTTTGTCATAAAAACAATACATATTGTCTATAGACAGTGTGAAATAATTGTCAGGTAAACAATTGAGTACTCAGAACCAATTTTTTAACATCAGGGTTTCAAAATCCTCGACTATTTTTCTCCAATGTGTGATAGTGATTCATTTTGAAAGAGGAGCAGTTCAATCAAACAACGTCTTTAAACAAAGTTATTGTAATTAAAACAATTGCTCGGTTTCGGCTGTCATTGTTAGTGAATGACTTTACAGTCATTCATTAACCATCACGTTAGTGAATGACTTTACAGTCATTCATTAACCATCACGTTAGTGAATGACTTTACAGTCATTCATTAACCATCAGTTTATCTAAAGAAGGCTGCATTAGAGCAGCCCAAACCGATCAATTGTTTCAATTAAAGATTATTTTGGGTGAAGGCGTTGATTGGTTATTTAACTACACCTCTGGTACCTCTTTAGATTGTTACTCTCCTCTGTTTTTTTTGGAATATAAATAACTTTGACTAAATAACTATTAAGACAAAGGGATGATTAGTCCAACGTACTTTGGGACAAAGGAATATCACACTTTGAATACCGCTGTTTTTTAAGAGGAGTAACCGTCTAAAGAAGAACATGCCATACACATTCTTTAGATAGTTACTCCCCTCTGTTTTTTTTATAAGGGGAGTAACAATCTAAAGAAGTGCCACACCTCTTTCATGTTCCAGTGTTTAGGTACTCTTCCTTGACCAAGTTTCGATTATCTTTTAATGTGATATTTACTGAAGTATCACACGCTAATTTCAAGAAAAACGATCGGATTGCAAAGACAAATAAAACAATATTAGTTTACATTCAGCGTCATAGCCCGTGCTCGATACACAAATTTCCCTAGAGATCATAAAAATGTCGAGTTTAGTTAGTACTACGAGTTAAAGGTGGAGGGTAAACAACGGTGTGGTCTGCGTGTTAAAGGCCACTAATATAAAGTCTAAATGTCAACAGATCTGGGTTTTGATTTATAGAGGTGAAAATAGTACTACTCTACCGACACTTAGAACTTACTAGAAGCCTGTAAGAAGAGCTCGTTTTCTCTGCCATTATAGTTATCGCTCACTGTCAGATCAAGCGAGAAATAAAAAAAGTCAAAAGCGAACTAAAGCTTAACACAATTAAAAACCTCGCTTTTAGATTTTGCATGTCTACTCAAGTATACAGTAAAACTACATGACTTACTTGACTTCACTCCTGTCACTCCATGGGGAACCTAAGGCAGCTATAAAGATTCTCTAGTCGTGACTATTAGCTACCAATATTTTAACTTTACTTCAGGTTTTGGCACTTTTCTTCGCTTCTTCTTCCTATTTTTCGGAGAATGTCCGATATTTTATTCCACCACGTCATTTGGTCTTGATGAACAGGACTCATGGAAGGCTGCTATTATTTCTGAGCTCAGGTTCACTGCCTCTCTTTTCAGAGCTCCCGTGCCAGATATCTGCTCTTGTAGGATGTTGTAGGAGTGTCCCTACAACATTTTTGAGTCCCTTGTCAAAGGTTTCCCAGTTCGTCTTTTATTGGGTGGCACAATGGTAAATGGTAATTCCTCTTCTTCTTGATCGATCCGGATGAAGAGAATGTCCATGGTCAGTCATCACAATGTCTGATGACACATGCCAGTCATGTATGCCGATATTTTCCTGGTGCTAATGGCTAATGTTACATCTAATACCTGTGTGCGGATTTTGTTAATAAATGTTGGTTCTGTTCATTACAACAAGGTCGGGGGATGCTACATATTATAGCATCTTATCCCCTCATTTGTTACAGTTTGTGCTGTCCCATGCATGATCATAAGCATTAGCATCATTAACTAATATTAGTATATATTAGATAGAGTTGAGTTTACAATGACTTATTTAGGAAATTAAATCTTATTAGCAAACAAAAATTTCTATGACCAGGAACTTTAATTAAAGCAACTTGAACGGTAACTATCGGGACAAAATTAAAATTAATTAATTTTTTCACAAATTAAAACCAATGTAAGAAATGTCCTCAGTAGACAATAATATTGGTTTGAGTCTGTGCGACGATTTGCAGGTGGTAAATACGTATTTGCAAATCGGTAAGTTGAAGAAAATTCCGCGACCCACATACATCTTCTTGTTGTATAGATGTTCGGCATCAAAATAAAGCACTAGCTGAATCAAAATCTGAAAAATACATTTTGGGCATAAAGGTTTGCTCAGAATTTTCAAAGTGTCACTTTTTTTTTAAAATGACCCTTTTAAGCGTTGCGTTTGCTCTCTTTATCTGCAACGATGCCGACTCTATTATTTTCTTAGCAAGTCTTCCGTCGGTTGATCTCACAATATGCCCGGCCCATCTCCATTTTCTTCCAATACCACACACATATTATTATACACACACATATTGTTATTTGTGTGTGTGTGTATTGTGTATAAATCACAGCGAACTTTATCAATACACAAGAGATATTCAAAACAACGTTCTGGTTGTAGTTACAACTAAAGAGGTCTTTCTATAACAATAGATTCAGTTCTGTCAAGGGTCCGGACTTCAAGTGTGGGATGTGCCCTTAGGGCATCATGTCCCTCAACAAAAAGCAAAGGAAAATTACAAAACATAAAAAAGAGGGGAAAAGATACGAAGCCATTAGGGACTACACTCAGAAAGATAAAATAAACCCTGTTGACACCTTATATAAAGAGTTTTAAAAGCTACTGTTTCTCATTAAACTACACAAAAACCACAACTAACAAATGTACATTAAAATTGAGTTATGCATTTTTAAACTGTTAATTTTTACCTTATGAGTTTAATTATTATTATAAAATTAGTTCGAAACTAATATTCTCCGTCGAAATAAATAACTTAAGCTTGAATTTACAAGAAATAGAACATTAATATTAAGAGATTGGTTACATTTAAATTTAATCAAATTTTAAAAGTTCAACTTTTTTTAAAATAATAATAAAGTAAATTGCTTTTATCTTATACTTCAATAACTTTTTCTTAATGTAAGGTGCTTTAATTTAAAGAAGGTATGCAATCAATTATTGAAGTTTTTTCAAAGTATCGACTTCTTGAATTAGTTGAAAGTTAAAATTTGTGAGGAGAGTTCTCTTAAATAAATACTAGGAGTGTTTATCAAGTTGTTCCCTGTCGCTTTAACTCTGTTTTAACTTACTTACTTATTCCTAGTTTAGGTAATCAAGGCAAGTGGTCTTAAGAAAGTACTAAGTATTTTTAATAAATTCAAATCTCCATCAGGTGCTATAGTCTTCTTCAAAAAATAGGTCTTTCTTCGAATTTATTTTCTCTCTTTAAATTTAACATTTCCTATATATATATATATATATATATATATATATATATATATATATATATATATATATATATATATATATTATTGAAAAGTTAAATAATACTCATCCAATGCTTTTGCCTTTAAGAGGTATTCATTAAATTTGTTTTGTAATTACATTGAAGTTTTATCAGCATTCGATACACTCCATACCTCCTCAGAGGTTAAATTATTATTTTTAACTCAAATTTAAAAATCATTACGGTGGCAGATAATTGTGCTAGAGTATTTTAACCACAATGCTTGTAAATAAAGAGATAATCGATGTAAAAATGTTATATATTTATAAATATATAACAAAAAAGACTGCTCCATTATCCGTTTTTAAAGAGTAAAAGTAGAGGTCTTTTCTGTTATCCCCCCCCCCCCATTCCTACCTGGCGAGTTTTCGCGTATACAAGGTTGCACCCTTCAACTTTTATGGCTGTCTGCCTTAGCAGACAACTGTGTAGAAGGTAAAAAAACCTCACAATTTATTATAGTAAACTCAATTTTTTTAATAAAAAACAATAACACTCAGAGTTCATTGACCTGGAGAGCAATATGATACATTGTCCGTTACAATGTAATCAAACAGGTCTCGAAGGTCGAACAAGGGCATATTATCTTCTAATTGGTTGCAGCAAACTAACATTTATTATACTAATACCTAGTAGAGTTATTGATTTTTCCTAAAATCTCTAATGAGATAACAACAATATTTGCATATCATAGTTTTAGACAAGATCAAAAAAGTATATATATATATATATATATATATATATATATATATATATATATATATATATATATATATATATATATATATATATATATATATATATATATAATGAGGATCATTTGATCGTTTTTTTGAGTTTGAAGATTTTTTAGCTTTATGTGCACTAGGCAGTCTTGGGAAATCTGAAAACCACATAAAAATTGAAGGGTTCAACCCCGTATATGCGAATGGAGAGGGGGGGGGGGTAACAGAAAATACCCCCTATATTCGATTAAGCAACAGATGAATTTGGATGTAAAACAACAAATACCATGCAAAACAATCACAGAAAAGAAGTGCAAACCTATTATATTTTACTTGATTTAAAAACTAAGATTTCTTTCCCTAAAAGAGAGTAGATAGAGTATAACACTGAACATCATTATAATTTTAAATATAATGCTTTTAAATAAAAAAATCACTTTAATCAGATCCAGTTCAAATACATGTGAGCCGATGTAAATAAAAATAAACGAACATCCCCGAAAATTTAAAGCTCCGTTGCGCAAACATTGTGTTTTGTTCGATTTGGAAGGGTACATTTAGAGCTACTATTTGAAATAAGAGAGAAGAGGGAGAGGGGGGGGGGGGGAGAAAAAAATTTGAAGGGTTCAACCCCGTATATGCGAATGGAGAGGGGGGGGGGGTAACAGAAAATACCCCCTATATTCGATTAAGCAACAGATGAATTTGGATGTAAAACAACAAATACCATGCAAAACAATCACAGAAAAGAAGTGCAAACCTATTATATTTTACTTGATTTAAAAACTAAGATTTCTTTCCCTAAAAGAGAGTAGATAGAGTATAACACTGAACATCATTATAATTTTAAATATAATGCTTTTAAATAAAAAAATCACTTTAATCAGATCCAGTTCAAATACATGTGAGCCGATGTAAATAAAAATAAACGAACATCCCCGAAAATTTAAAGCTCCGTTGCGCAAACATTGTGTTTTGTTCGATTTGGAAGGGTACATTTAGAGCTACTATTTGAAATAAGAGAGAAGAGGGAGAGGGGGGGGGGGGGGGGGGAGAAAAAAATTTGGAAAATATTAAGCAAGTTCGCAGTGGAGGATTTAGAGGGATTTGAATCCACCCCAATGCTATTTCAATCCAGCCGTGTGAACGGGGATTTCCAAAAACGATATGGTTTTAAGGTCTATTGGCTGGGGGAAGTGGATTGAAGGTGTATCGATTTACAAAATAGCACTAGTCAACGTCAGTTGAATTTAGAGAGTTTGTTTATGCTCTTGCATTAGGGATATGTTAACGTCATTGCTTGTTGTCTTTTTTTAAACTCATTTTAACAAAGGAAAAAAAAAAATAATAATAAAAAGGTAAATAAATATATTTGCGTTTTATTTTTAACAAATTATTAAAGAGAAGAGCTTGATGGAAAACATTTGAATAACAAAATAATATCATAGAATAAAATTATAATATAAATAAAACATTATTGAAAATAAAACGGAATCCAGTATAAAAGAGAATCCTAAAAAAAAAAAATAATAATAATAATAATAATTGGTATCCATTTGTTGAACGAACAAAGGAAATGCATATAATATTTTCCTTTGCCGAGGATAAACACGAGGTATTTTGATGTCATCGGCTATATCCACTTATGAAATATTCAAATGTATCTTACATATGTAAAATAAATACAATTTAATTCAAAGAAAATGAATAAATGTTTTCTCGGAAAGTATTCCAAAACTAAAAAACGTAAATTATTCGACCTTCTTTTAAAACGCGGTTTTGTTAAAAAATAATAATAATAATAATAATAATTTTGCTCTTTGGGTTTTAATGGAGTCCTAATTATGTTTTAGGAAGGCTTTGGAAAAAATGTATTTTCTGGAAAAATCATTAGTCTATAATTGAAAATTTTTCTTAAAATGTATTAGGCAATTCATTTAATGGCAAGGCCTACATGATAATGATCTCAACAAATTGGGATAACACTAGCTACCAAAAATCCAGCACGGACAGCGCACGGGAGAGGCATAATCGACAAATATAACAAGTTACGATAACGCTTAAGTGTAATAAAGAATTATGGCCTACAACAAACTATAAGGCACTTGATTTAATAGCTTGGCCTACATAATGCTGCAATATATTAGCACTAGAAAACATAGCCACCGATTCATAGCATGAGCCGAGCATGGAGAGCGCATGCTTGAGGCATATTCAAATACATTACAAGTTGATATCACTAAATTCCATTTAACAACAAATCAACGCATTAAGAACAAAAATCAAAGAAACTTTCAAATAGCAGAAGTCAAGGTTATTTTAATTAAAACTAAGCTGTTTTCCCAAAAATATAGTAGATGAAAGGGAACACTGATGGATGTAACACAACCAGTAGTGTTTTAACTTGTGGTAGGTGACATTAGTGGCCAGTGTACGCCAAGTTTACCAAATGAACTTAGGAAAAGAGACACTACCAGCAGTGTTTTAACTTGTGATAGGCGACATTAGGTTTACCAAATGAACTTAGGAAAAGAGACACTACCAGCAGTGTTTTAACTTGTGATAGGCGACATTAGGTTTACCAAATGAACTTAGGAAAAGAGACACTACCAGCAGTGTTTTTACTTGTGATAGGCGACATTAGGTTTACCAAATGAACTTAGGAAAAGAGACACTACCAGCAGTGTTTTAACTTGTGATAGGCGACATTAGGTTTACCAAATGAACTTAGGAAAAGAGACACTACCAGCAGTGTTTTAACTTGTGATAGGCGACATTAGGTTTACCAAATGATCTTAGGAAAAGAGACACTACCAGCAGTGTTTTAACTTGTGATAGGCGACATTAGGTTTACGAAATGAACTTAGGAAAAGAGACACTACCAGCAGTGTTTTAACTTGTGATAGGCGACATTAGGTTTACCAAATGAACTTAGGAAAAGAGACACTACCAGCAGTGTTTTAACTTGTGATAGGCGACATTAGGTTTACCAAATAAACTTAGGAAAAGAGACACTACCAGCAGTGTTTTAACTTGTGATAGGCGACATTAGGTTTACCAAATGAACTTAGGAAAAGAGACACTACCAGCAGTGTTTTAACTTGTGATAGGCGACATTACGTTTACCAAATGAACTTAGGAAAAGAGACACTACCAGCAGTGTTTTAACTTGTGACAGGCGACATTAGGTTTACCAAACGATCTTAGGAAAAGAGACACTACGAGCAGTGAATGTGTTAGAAAGTGTTTACGAGTAGACCTCAGAGGAATCAAAGATATAAGAGTTTGTGTAAGTTTATAGTAGACCCAAAATACATGTACAAGGGGGTGAAAAACAATTTATTATAGCGAACGGCCACCCAATTGCCAATCAGCGGCATAGGCCATGCAGCCTATAGCCTACTCACAAAAGGTTGAGTACCCCTGATCCAGAAAGAGAAGACATCAAACTACCTATAATAGAAACATGACTCATTCTTCAAATATATTTTCGTGATTTATTGATGTATATATTTAGACATGATTCGTTCTCCAATAAGTCCACAAATCACTAGCACATAATAATAGATACTGTCCGAGAATATGAACTCTCTCAGTTGACGCAGTAGTACATTTATTTATTTTTAAGCTTGATTGACTCTAGAAAGAGATTAGGACAAGTGTGTTAGTGAGGAGGTTAGAACCCCCAAGCATTGACCTCCAGGGTAAAAATAACAAGATTGAATGAGGTCTAGTAATTATTACGTGGCGACTCGTTCACATGGCAACATAATATCTACGACCCTTGTCCCTCTACAGAGAGAAGAAGAAATCATTTCGGTATTGCTTAACCTCTAAAATACTTAATACTTGATTGAACAACTGCACAAATAACGCTTTATAAACTTAACACAGAGTTTAATCAGCGAAACAGAGAAAAATATAACTTTAAAATTATTGTGCAAAAAGTTTTAAATAATTTAATAAAACATTAACTGGGAACTGATAAAAACAAATCTTATAATCTTTTATATAATTAAAAAAGTTTTGTAAACAAACGCGAGTCTAATGGCTAAGAGAGACAAGGGTAGACTTAACTATAGCAGTAGTTGAGTTGAGATATCCCCCCCCCCCCACCCTTTATGTTGGAAAGGGAAGGAGATATCTCGCACTGCACTCTCTTTCCTTTTACTCATTACCCAGCGGATTATTTTTTAACATTTTATTTCGATTTAAATTCGATTTAAATTCGATTTTGAGATTTTGATGGATTTAAACGTTTTGAGGTCCCCTGAGTCAAAAAAGTGGTTTTTAAAAAAGGTCTGTCTGTCGTCTGTACAGACGCCTGGAAACTAAACTAACTACTGGGCCGATTCTGACGAAATTTGGCATATATGTTCAGGAAAATCATACCCCGAGACGAAATCGAGAAATGAATTTTAAAAAATTCCCTAAATTTAAAATTTTCCTAAATTTGGGGGCGCTAACCTATTAAAAACTCAACTCTGAAAAACGGGGGAAAAAAATATTTCTCGAAAACGATTTTGATAAAAGAAATTCTAAAATGTAGTCATTAAAAAACGAATCTAACGATATAATATAATAAGCCGTTTCCCGGGAAAATCTAGTTCCTGAGAAAATAGCTTGAAACGCAGACGGAGAGATCCCGGGTTCGATTCCCCGCCCAGGAGAAGTTATTTTTATGATAAATTTTGATGAAATGTTCAATAATAATTAAATGCACATACGAAAACTAGTAAATGGAAAACACTGGGCTAAGTAATTATGAACTCGTATATGAGAAAGTTTTTCAGAGTTGTCTCAGACCGATTTTTTTTATATCTGTTCGAACAACTATCAAAGACGAGTCGAATGGAAAAAAATATCATGTCGAATAAAATACATATTTTCCTTTAAAATAAAAGAATACACTTTATTACAAATAATTGTGACTCCAATAGTCTACAACAAGTCGACCTCAGTGGTAGAGCTTTTAACTGCGGGTTTAAAGGTCACTAGTTCGAAAAAAAACAACTTTTTTTTTTCTTTTTTTTTGAACGAAGTTCCTTATGGCACGTTCTGGAGCCCGGGAGTGAATCCAAAAAAAAAAAACGACCGTCACAAAACCAAGCTGTTATCAAATCTACCGATGATGATAACATGAGTAAAAGATGACCGAGTGAGTTGAAATTTGGTACACATGTTCATTTTACCAATGCCCAAGGCTGAGTTCGTTGGACAACGATATCCGCCAAAGCGTTCACGCGCAACGCTCGCGTAAACGTAAGCTTCTAATTTAAAATTGGAACTTTAGGAACGAAAAAAATCCTAACTTCATCTATATAATGACACAAACAACTTTTTTAAATATTTCTTTTTTAGTAAAATGAACACCGACACTGCTATGAAGTGATAAAGATCGCTAAATTTATTAAAACGGACCTAAACGTTTAAAATAAAGAAAACAACGTTTTTACCGATATCTGACGTTCTAACGTAACGATTTTAATAAAACTTCTTACACATCGTCTAAAGTACAATTGAAACAGGCACGTAAAATTTCAACCTGATACAAGCAGAAGTTTTTGAGTAGGGAAGAGATATATTTTTTAATAGATTAAATTAGTAGGCCGGGTAGGCAGAAAACAGTTATTTCCTCCTCAGACTATGTACTACCAACCATACTCTTTAAGTATAAACTCATCATGATTAACTTTTTTCTCAATATTCAATACATATTTATTGTAAGACGCTTGCTTCAAATGATACAAATAATGCTTTTCTTTTAATTTTGCCTTACAATTAGAATTGTTTTTTGACAGTGCGGGAAAATAGACAAGAAGCCAATGAGAGCGCTGGATTTTGAATTCTAGAAGGTCGGGCCAACCAGGCAAATAAAAATGTCTCTAGTGGAGGGGCGCAGACCTAATGGTAACCGTTCCAAGAGACTTTATAACCTCCAGCGCTTGAATTCACAGCACCCCAAGCAGTAAATTGGCTAAGTAGCGGTCACCTTCTGGGGGTTGACGAGCAAAACGAAAATGGGTAAGAGCCCCCTAATATATTATAAAAATAGAAAATCATACAATCAAACGATTTATTTATCTATATATATAAAAGTCAACGTATGTGTGTGTGTGTGTGTGTGTGTGTGTTTGTTCTTTATACAAATCTACAGTTTTAGCCCGATTTTGATGAAAATTTGCACACTTGATCTTCAAAGCAAGGAAAAAATCAAGGTCTACATGAATTTTCTAAATTCAAATATTGGTACACAGGGGTACGGGGTACAAGTAATGAATACGGGGTCAAAGTAATGAATACCCTTCATGATGCATATCGTTGAAAAGCTCTTTAAGAGAGCAGTAATTGTTGTTATGTACACTTTTGTCATATTTTCATTTAGGAGGGGGGTAAAATGGAAAAATATAGCTATATCTTATTTGTTCTTTATACAACTCTACAGTTTTAGTCCGATCTCGATGAAAATTTGCACACTTGATCTTCAAAGCAAGAAAAAATCAAGGTCTACATGAATTTTCTAAATTCAAATTTTGGTACACAGGGGTACGGGGTACAAGTAATGAATACGGGGTCAAAGTAATGAATACCCTTCGTGATGCATATCGTTGAAAAGCTCTTAAAGAGTGCAGTAATTGTTGTTATGTATAGTTTTGTCATATTTTATTTAGGAGGGGGGTAAAATGGAAAATATAGCTATATCTATAAATAAAAGAATAAGAGTATCTATATGAGAGAATGTCTTTTATACAAATCTACAGTTTTATCCCAAATTGATGCATTTTTACACTCTTTTTCTTCCAAACAAAGTGAAGGTCACTGCCTACATGATTTTCCGAACTTAAAATTTTGGTACACAGAGGTACGGGGTACAAATGTCAAAGTAATGCATACCCTTCATGATGCATATTGTTGAAAAGCTCTTTAAGAGTACATTAATTGTTGTTAAGTACTTTTTTGTCATATTTTCATTTAGGAGGGGGGTAAAATGGAAATGTATATCTATATAAGTCAACGTATGTGTGAGTGTGTTTATTTTCTTTATACAAATCAACAGTTTTAATTCGATCTCGATGAAAATTTGCTCACTTGACCTTCAAAGCAAGGGGAAGATCTCTGTCCACATGAATGTTCGAAATTTAAGTTTTGGTACACAGGGGTACAGGGTACAAATGCAAAAAGTTGAAAACCCTTCATGATGCATACTGTTGAAAAGCTCTTTAAGAGTACAATAATTGTTTTTACGTGCATTTAGGGGGGTAAATGGAAAAATATATCTAAAAGTCAACGTATGTGTGTATGTTCTTTATACAATCCATAGTTTTAGTCTGATCTCGATCAAAAAATGCACACTTGACCTTCAAAGGAAGAAAAAATTAGTGTCAACATGAATTTTCGAAATTTAAATGTTGGTACACAGGGAACAGGGTACAATAATGAATACGGGGTCAAAGGACTGAATACCCTTTATGATGCATATCGTTGAAAAGCTCTTTAAGATTACATTAATTGTTGTTATGTACAGTTCTGTCATATGTATTTTCATTTAGGAGGGGGTAAAATGGAAAAATATAGCTATATCTTATAAAAAAGAAGAGTGCCTGTATGAGGGTACATGTCTTTTATACAAATCTACAGTTTTATCCTAATTTGATGAATATTTACTCACTTTCCCTTCAAAGCAAGGGGTAGGTCACTTTCTACATGAATTTTCGAAATTTAAATTTTGGTACAAAGGGGTACGGTGTAAAAATGTCGAAGTAATGGATTCCCTTCATATCATGCATATCGTTGAAAAGCACTTTAAGAGAAAAGTAATCGTTGTTATGTACAATTTTATTTAGGAGGGGGTAAAATGGAAATTTATAGCTATAAAAAAAAATATATATATATATATAAAAATCAACGTATGTTGGTGTATGTTCTTTATACAAATCTACAGTTTTAGTTCGATGTCGATAAAAATTTGCCCACTTGAACTTCAAAGCAAGGGGAAAATGACAGCCTACATGAATTTTGGAAATTTGAATTTGGTACACAGGGGTATGGTACAAGTAATAAATACGGGGTCAATGTAATGAATACCATTGATGATGCAAAAGATCTTTAAGAGTAGAGTAATAGTTTTTATGTATTGTTTTGTCATATTTTACTTAAGGGGGGGGGGGGGATTTAGGATATTTAAAAATTTGCTTATCAAAGAGGAGGGGGTATAGAAATAGGTGGGAGAGGTAGAATCTAGATATTCTTGCATAGTAAAATAATTTATAATGTTTCATTATGGTTGTTTATAAACTTATCTAATTATTATAACACTCCGTAGCGAAGCACGGGTACCCAGCTAGTATTATATATTAACGATATATTGACTTTATCGTACTTTCGTATAAGAACAGCTGAAAGAAATAAATAAATAAAAATAAATAAAAACTTGTCAAAAACATAGTTTTATTTGTGTCACTGTGAATTATAGAACACGAGATATTGAACAAATAAAACAGAAAAAAACTAAGAATAAGACTTAAAAGCGCCTTCCTTTTTATAGAAGAGAATGATGCGATATGAAAGTTTCATTAAAAATTATTTGATTTCCATTTCTTCATTTAATGTAGCAGTTATTAGACCAAAAATCGTAACCTATTACATCATCTATGGGTTTCTCAAACCGAGACCAGAAATTCAATTTTTTTATATCCAGGAAACTTTCAAATAAAATATTGCGACAATCGGGGAAACCCCGCTTGACAACGAATAATAAAATGATAAATAATAAGGAGGGGAAAAAGAGGCACGTTTTATTTTTTATTTTATATATTTTAAAGCCGATATAAAGACTTTATATCAGAAAAAACGGAGGTTATCTGTAAAAAAAAAAAAAAACTTATTTATGGGAGTATTTCGAGGTTCAAGTTCTTTTTAAGATAAAAACAGGTTTAGAAAGGTAAAGTTAAAAGAAATAGAGGAATGAAACATTCGAATAAAGAATATTAAAGACGATAGAATCATAAAATCATACGACGGAATGAATACGTAATAAGGAAAAAATAAATAAATGGGATCCAAATAATAGAAATACTCGATGCAATTCATTGAATCAAAAGGAATCGGAATAGATAAAGAGTCTTAAAAAACGTTCCGAAAAAGAAGATTCACGGAATTATTCATTATTCCTTGAAGTGACTTAAAACAGAAAAGAGTATAAAAAAAGTATTCCGTATCAAAGTCAAAAAACCTTATTCGAAGAATATAGATTTTTTTATTTTATTTTCATGTCGTGAAAGAAGTACGTCGTCTTGTTATCTAAAAAGTTGACAGTGCTAAAAGAGCAATGAATAGCCTCCCCCTATTCCATTTCGAATATACGATAAAACATACTTACTTTGGCTTTTAAAAAGGGTGAACGGACCCAAACTTCTTACTGCTTACAAGACAACCGCATACTCCGTATCACCAGAGCTGAGGTCAGGATTTACATTGAACGACACGACAAGACATGAGATAAGAATTGCCCTTAAAGCATATAATAATAGTGCGAGGGTGGACAACACCCTCGCACTATTATTATATGCTCGGAATAAGTTGACAAAACTTATTCTATGTTCTGTCATAAACAGAAATTGACATTTTCTTGCGGGACAATACGTCTGAAGTCGAGATAATCCAGACTGTTTTGAAGGAGTAACTGTTCAAAACGTATGCTTATATGCAAATTGCGATTATAACGTTAAATCGACGAGAAAATGGTACACGATGTAGTGCATAAAAGTATAACATTTTATAATTATGAAGTTATTTACGTTTGCTTATACACACACTTGCTTTTTAGGGCTGTATGTACTTATTGGTCACTAGTTGGACGGACTGCCAACTTCTAGCTTTCTTTCTTTTCTTCAGGTTCTAATATTACCCAGGGTGCTCATAAAAAATGTACGCTTATATCTAAAATATCCCGATCTTACGACTTTAACTCGTATAAGTATATAGATAAGGGATGGTGTATAATATCAGTATAGGGGTGGGTTCAAGGCTTATTTTTTTCAATTTGATAGATTCAGCAGTTAGGATATGGGAAAGACCCTCAAATTGCATCCAATAACACCCAAAGTCACCTTCTCCTTCTCGAACCTTGGTTAAAAAAATAGAGGATCCGGATAAACGAACAGAAAAGTGCACATGTCACTTTTACTCTTCGACATAGTACCTGTCCTCCAGTCATTCCTAACCAACTCCTCATTCCTCAGTCTAGCACTATCCGTTACCTTGGCCTTCACCTTGATCCACGACTCACCTGAGAACACTAAGACACCACAACCACGACATCACACTAACACTAAACGTACTGACAACTTAAGACGCTACAAGTTGCTGTTTCATATTCTAGATCCTAGGTCCAAGATTACACTGAGTAATAAACTTCTTATCTACAACACAGTTTTAAAACCGGCTTGGACCTACGGTTTGGAACTTTGGGGTAGCACCAAGCCTTCCTACTGCCGTCGCGTCCACTACAAACTCTTCAATTAAAGATCGGTCGTAAAATCACCGATGCTAACTTTTTACGTATCCAACCTCACTCTGCATAATAATGTCAATATTATTTTTGTCCGCTACCTATCTACATCAAGATACCATACATTCCACGGGTCTTTATTAAATCACCCCAATCATTTAGTAGAACATCTTTCTTCCTAAGCCATCACTATTCTATTAAATATGGAATTTCATATTAATAATTAATTATCAATTAACTCACACTTAACATTCCCAATTATATTTTTTTTTCTTTTCTCACTCACTAGTTGTTATTGTTTTGTTTTTTCATTATTACCTTTATCATATAATTACCGTCCAAAAAACATTGTTATGAGTATTACTTATTACATAAACAATTTTTGTAGACGTGATAATCAATAAAAAGAGAAGGAAAAAAAGGATAGCGGAGAATATTTTGCTCCCCCCCCCCCCCCCCCCCCAGTTTTATCTCCTAAGGATTCAAATTTCGAGAAAACATTTCTCCAATGAGTGAATTTTGAAAGGAAAAAAATACTAGATCTTCACACAAACTATTTGAATTAAATAACAAATAACCTGTTTCGGCTTCATAATAGCCATCATCTATTTTGATTGTGGTTTTTTTTTTTTTTTTTTTTTTTTTTTAATTTTCAAATGATGATGCCTTCTAAAATAATTTATCAGTTAATATTGGAGTTATTTAAATCGATATTTTCGATTCCTGGCTATATTAAATTTGGCGGCGATAATATATTCTCGACTAGTGACGGCTTCATTTTACTTACTTTAAACACCCTTTTAGAACTTAATTATTTTAGGCAATTAATTAGGGACTCGGATGATCCCAATCTGACTGTGCCGAGACACCAGAGTTAGGGTTCCGACCGTCTATCAAGAGCAATCGATCCGGCAAACTCCAATCTGAAGAAAAGTACCAAAAATATCAACTTAAAAGATACAAACTTCCTCTTGAAAACGGGTCGATGTACCAACCACAATACAACAACGCTGAAATAATTTACAAAAAAAAAAAAAAACTCACTGAATTTAGGAATACGGAAAATACGTGTAAAAAATGTTAAAACATAAGTATCCTTCTTGTTTTAAAAGCCCGACCTTAACGAAGATAGCCCCTTACCCTTACGGAGGTCTCCATTTTTTAAAAAAAAAAAAAAAAAAAGAAAGGGGGAAGTTAATGGAGGTCTCTCGTTTTACAAGTTAAGGGTGACACCTCTCAACATTACAAGAGCATATCCCTAATTATCCCTGGAGTCGACGCTACACTCGACACCGAGAAGCAACTGTCTTCAGATAAGAACACACTTCAAGTAAACACAGCATTTTTTCAAATTAACTTTTAGTCGGGATGTGATATTCGAAACGCACATTTTTGAGGCGCGTTTTTCAAGATCGAGTTAAGAGAATGCCGTGGGAAAGATAGATTTGGATTGAAATGTTAGTAACTATAGGGACCGATTGTTTTCAGCAATAATTTGACACATCATTAAATAATAAAACGTAGCTTAACAGCCTGTGTACGGCTTGGGTCTGCAAGAGGGCTTATTTAACTATATTTAGTCGGCGTGTAGCTCTATGAGACATATAAACCATATTGTAGAGATAGCATTCTGCTTAACAGCCTATGGACGGCTTGGGTCTGCGATAGCTACATAAGACATATAAAACATATTATAATGCACATTCTTCAACAGGATAGACACCACTTCACTTATGTAGTTATTCGTATAATTATTATTTATCAACACCACGAACGTAGGTACCCTTACCCGAGTCGGAAATCGAAGCCGGAACCCCCTACGGGACAAGCGCATATGAAATAGCAACGAGCTACCGGAGATTCTAGACGTAGACTCAAAAAAAAAATCCTGCAATCATTTTTGAACGTCCTAACCAAGCAGAGGACATAATAACTAAAGTTTTAACTCATTAACAATTTTTAGCTTTAGAAGAGCTTAAGTTACTAAATTCCAAGTATCCGACCACATATACAATACATTTGAGAAGAATAGAATTAAATAACAGCAACCCTAATCATTATATGTGCTAAATATTAGCACGTTATGATTTTTAAAAATCTGATTTTTTTAAGCACATGCAACATAAAGTACAGTAACTACTTTAATATCAACAAGGGCAATTAGGATGACCTCGATACCCTAAAAATGAGAGAAACAAATTAGTATTTGTTTTTATTAATACGTTAATTGAAGATGACAACGATATTCAATAGTAATTCAACTAATTAAAAGTTTTGTTTAACCCCTCCCCCCCCCCCCCCAAAAAAAAAAAAAATAAAATAAAATAAATAAATGTAATATATAGTAATATTTTTAGCGTAAAGAGTAGATATGCAAAATGTTTATCAGTCTTTAAAGATTTACAACGATCATTAAATCTTTTACTTTTTTAGATAGAAATATCTATACCTAAGTATATCTAAGTTTTTGATTAAATTGAAGATGCAATCTAACTTAATTTCTCTATGTATTTTTGAATGGGAATTGAATCGGCCAAAAGCCTCCGAATTTAAGGGATTGCAGTTTCAAGAAGAACCAAGTCAATTTTACCAAGAGGATTTGAAAATTACTGAAGAGGTCCTTTACACGTAATCACATGTTACCTCTTGTAATTTTTTTTTCTTTTGGGTTTTAGTCCTGATCAACTGCCAGGGTTATTACAGGACGGGGGTTATCCGGCCACTTTACTCATCTAATCGATGAGTTCATCAGTGTGAAACATGTCTTATCCCAGTGGGATTCGAACTCACAGCCGGGGCCGGTGTAGCCGAGGGGTAAGCGCACTCGACTCTGAAACCAAGGTCTAAGCCTCTTGAAATTGTCTAGTTAAATTGTGATTTTCCTTCTGTCATCCGTAAATATATCATATTACACCTTACTTGATCATTTTCTTCTTGCTTTTTAAATTCATGTAGTAAATAATTAATTAACCACGAAAAGCAATTAAAAACCTGTGTCAGGAAGTCAGTTAAAAATAAGGGTTTAGTTAAGATCTTTTATTTTATAAAAATGGTAGATGGAAATTTTGCAAAATTGTTCCAGGTTCCGGCGTGACTCCGGCCTCGTTAACACTTATCTTTAAATATTTACAAATTCCGATGACAAAACAGTCGGACCTCCTTATAGCGAACTTCTATACAACGAAAATCTCTATAAAACGATTTTTTATGTCCCACGAATTCTCTGTGTAAAAGTATTTCTATAGAACGAAAATAATTTCTCTACAACAAACCAGATTAGAAAAGAGGACAAGATCCGACCGACAAACTTTCTGTGGCGGTGTTTTTGCTTTCCTAAATTATCTTGGAACCATTTTTAAGCGATTCTTGCTCTAACACTCTAATAATTTTGTAAATGCTACATCCATTAGTTTAAGTGGAATCGAAATCATCTTTGCACAGTATATAGAGAAATCTATTAGGCTCAGTTTGGAATTAGTTTTGAACGTTTATGATGCTCTTGACTTTTTACAACATAATTAACTCACCTTACAAAAATGTCTTAAAGATCATCATCGGTTTCAAAAATTACCTAATCTATTCAAATACGTAGATAAAGGAATGAAGAAAAAAAAGTATCCTGCAAATACGAAATCGCGTTCAGTGTCTACAATTTTGAAAATCAGAATTCAATATTTAAAGAAGAGAAGATTTTTTTTAGAAAAAAATCAAGAGGTTGTAAAAATATGAAGACGTAGATTAGCAGTTCAGGTATGGCACGGCATAAAAATCATCCTCTTTCAGGGCCTTATTCTTTCACTTAAAAAAGATCTATAAAACAAAATTTCTATGTAGAAAATGTTTTTGCTGGAGCCATCAATTTCGTTATATGGAGGTACGACTGTAGTTTTATATAAAATATCTAAATAAGTACTATGTATTTCTTACCATTTATCTTATTTGGCTTTAGGCTATCACTACTCGTATCTTAGCACCTTCTAACCACGGCCTTAGAAGTAGGGTGTGCAAAATCGCTTGGCAAGAGGAAGATCACTAGAGGTGATTTAATTGGAATCGTCAAGGGGTTACAATTCTAGTATGAATATGAATATTCATCTCAGTAGAACTCTATTGAGATACGGCACTTATCCACGGCCTCCCAACCCTTTTTCAACGACGGTAGGGTAAAACGCAACTTATATTAAGAAAGAAAGGAGTGATAGTTGAAAAATGAAATAGAAAAGGTATAATGTGAACACGATTAAGGCGAGAAGGTTCCACACTATCCGCGCTACCCGCATAACTAACATGTTGTATCTGCCCAACCCGCATTTCAAATATGTTGAGCTTACCTTAATCACATTCTATACAACTAATCAAGCAAGCGCCGCAACTTAGGCATGTTACAGGTTAAAAATACCTGCCAAAATGACTCGACTTTAAGTAAAGTCAAGGCAAGGTATAAGTTATCAGGAATTATAAATGAGGAAAACACTCAATCAGCGTTAACTAGTTAATAATAAATAGGCAACTGTTAACAAAATGAAATTAAAATATAACGCACATTTTGATAATCTTGAAACCGGTTCTTAATTACATTGATAAAAAGAGGTTAAAGGAAATTTGAAGTTTACTTCAACTTTTATAGAAACATAAATCAGTTTATTCTCGAAACAACGACACACACAGATACAGAAAAATACCATGAATATTTAACGAAGCGTTAAATTTAACAAACTCCTTTCTAGAAACCCTCTCCTTCTAGTGCCTTAATTGAAAACTGAAAAAATACCGAAAACGAAAGAAACAAAGAAAACTTTATGTAAGAGTTTCGCTACTTTTATCGCCGAATTAATATTTGAAAAGTAATAAATCTGATGGAGGGTCCAAAATTATTTTTTATAACTTAGGTATATTTTAAATTGAACATTTTTTTCGAACTACAGACGTACGGAGTTATCAATTATTAATCAACTCTTTATATGATACTTTTGAAAAGAGAGCTTTATCAGGTAATTTACTAATGGAAAAAGTCGGAAAAAATACAGATGAATGAAATATGATAAAACGAGTTACCGAGATATTTATATAATGAAGTAAATGAGATATTAGGAGATCAAATAATACGAAGAGAAATAAAAGGTAGACAAGAGATTAATCAATATATATATATATATATATATATATATATATATATATATATATATATATATATATATATATATATATATATATATATATATATATATATATATAGGGGAAGTCCTCGGCATTTCAAAAATTCAACTTAATTTTTATACGGGTTAGGTAAACTAAAATTGGGTTTCTTAACTATGCTTGAGTTAGTCACCAGTGGCGAGTAACTAGCATTACAGTAGCTGGCATGGTGGAGAAGCAGCATGCTTTTAATCATCCGGATGATCGGTCATATGCGAGCTATACGAGCACAAGGCACGCGTTATCAGTTCCTCCACCCCTTGACTCGTGCCACGACAAAAATCAACCCCCCTGGGATTTGCTCTATATACATATACATCCCAGTGGCTCTTCTCTGCGAGCTACTCGCCTGCTTTTGTACAAGTTACTAGCATATTCATTTCCGCCTTATTTGCATGTTTACATGAAAAAATCGATGTACCTAATTCCAACGCTTTCTTATCTGAATAGCGAAAATATTAAATATTTAAGTAGGCCAAAATAGCAGTAAAAAGAATATTTTTATAATATTTTTAAAAAGTTTTAACGGTGCACATAATATTTTTAAGCTCGTGATTTGTCACCATTAGTCGAGTCGTCAGATGAAATAAATAATAAACAATAAAATTAGCATTGCTCATGCATGTAGAAATCCTTGTGTCATGTGATGGAAAAACTGCTTTTAGGGGGTACGGATAACTGAGGCAAGGAAGGTTCTCGTCAAGGGATTAGAAACGGGGCAACGATGTAATTCAAAGAGCAAATGCCAGATACAGAGCTTCGGGTAATTGTTATTACCTACATCACACCATGCACTAGTATCACGCGATATAAAAGCTTTTTGGTCGTACCAGCACACATGACATGATCAACAAACGTTAATATGAAGAATCTCACTGAAGCCTAAATTCCTTGACATCCCGCTTCGCAAGAGCGGGACATTACACTTGCATTTTATTAACAACCTTTTGTTGGATTTAAGTACTGTGCTAAAGCGGTCACATAATTCACCCTATCTTAAGTCGATCTAAAAAGAGATTTTTTAAAATTATTTATTTCTTCTAGAATCGTTTATGGAGACAGTTTTTATCTGGAACAACTGCTGAATATAAGAGGCTTGTAGGTCATAGGTTTAAATGAATCAGGTTTTAAGTTTAGACCGTCTACCTCAAGTTACTCAGTTTGCCTCAATCAGGATGCAGCCGCATTTATTTTAAAGGTTTATCTATCTCAGGTTACTTAGTTTTCTTCGTAAAGGTTATGGTTGTACCACAGTAAAGTTAGGCCTTATTTATCTCAGGTTACTCAGATCGCTCCATTAAGTTAGGGAGAACTAGCCTAAAGAAGGGAGGAATCCGAGGTTCAAGTTATCATCTCGTGCAGATTACGATACGAACTACAATTTTATTCCGTTCGTTCTACATCAACTTTTAATAAAATTTGTACCTGCAACGGTCACATCAAAAAAACTTACATGCAAAGAAACATTCGATACGAATGCGTTGTTGTCCATTTAAGAAGTTATATACAAAGGATACTTGGAAAACAGTTAATCATACTAACTTGGAAGAGTATGGGAAATTTCTTGAATCCACTAAAGAGACAGCAAAACATTTTGATTCCTTCACTGATCTAGTTAAGTCAAACCGAGTTACTAAGCTCATCCCTTCCTTTGTTAGGAATTTCATAGATTGTCCTGTGAAAGCAATAATTAATAAAAGGGACTGACTCATATAAATTGAATTACCTAGACCGCTCTACGTTTGATCTGCTGTTAAGCTGTTAAGCTTTAGCTAAAGCGCCCAGTTCAGATCAATAGTCAAACAACATTGGCAAAGGCAGTACCGGTGTACTGCTTTTAGATATGTCTAAAGCAGATAAGGCACAATAATAATTGAATCCTAATCAATATAGTCTTAAAAGGTCCTTTTGAGCAAAGGCATTGTTTCATAGTTTCACGACGGAGAATAATAATAATTTAGTTATAGAATGTGCACCATTTAAATAAAATTGCCTGAAACACTAATACGATTCCAACATCATACAAACCATCATCTTACTAATAATGATAACATGTGAGCAAAAAATAATTGTTTATGACCGCTGAAGCGGGCGTAAGCGAGCTTCTTGCATCCAACAAACTTTGCATCTTATCTGTGTGTGTGTGTCGGAAAAGTACGACGATAACTTGAGTAAATGTTTACCGATTTTGGTGCAATTTGGTACACATGTTTATTTCACCAATGCTCAGGACGACTTCGTAGGACAACGTTATCCACTCAAGCGTTGCGCGTAACGCTCTCGCGAACATTTAAAATTGGAATTTCAGTACGGGGAAAATTTAACTGCATCTATCCGATGAGACAAACAACTTTTATAAATACATTTTTTTCAATAAAGCTATTTACTTCGCTATATGACGTTGGATAACTCGTAATTCTTAGGGTTTCGTAGATGATCCTGGAAACCCTTATGCCGAGGGTGATGCATCTGGCTGGCCGTCGTAGTTTGGTATTCATACCCCCGAGATGCACGCTAGAGATGCTAAATTTGAAAAACTAGTGTAACATTTTGACCCACACGTAGGAAAAATATTGAGAAGTTAAACATTTAATATGATCCACAACTCACTTTTAAAACTCACTTTTCTTTTAATTTGTGAGATGGGTATCAAACGAAAGCTACTCAAGAGTAGATTACAATAATATATAACATTTTATGACTATTGTTTTTTTTACCGTCAAAATTTCACCCAAAAATGCCTAATTCGTGCAAATACCTCATGGTGGGTGGGGCGATGAAAATTACCAGAAAAAAATTAACTTTATCTTTTTACCGATAAAAATCATTGTGACCCCCCGGGGAATCGAACCAGGGACATCTACTCTAGTCTCCTTACTCTATACTTTTTTTGGGGGGGGGGGAATTCATTTAAATAAATTTATATTTTTCTTTTCTTTCATATAGGGCGGGATGGGGAAATAATAAAATGTTATTTCAGCATATAATAACGTATAATCCTATAATACGAAACCCTAAAACGTACTTGGATGCTAGTACTTCCCTGTGATTTTTTTAGTTTTCTTTAAAGAACAAAAACACATTTTTTACAGTATCTCGAGCTGTAATAAACCGATGTTTAAACATTTTGATTTATAATTTGTAAAAACTATCATATAATATATGTAAGAAATTTCAGCAGCCCAGGTGGAAACAAGGTTCCTTCCATATGTGCCAAAAAAAAATTATTTAAGCAACCTCAAAATATCCGACCTTTAAGCGATTGTCACTGAAAATCCGAATTGCGATAAGCGATTAATTGCATTCGATTCAAGTTTAAGAGGGTTTAATTCTTATTGGTTCACAAGAAGTCAAGAACTGGACTTCTTTCTGAAGAAGTATGGTCGAATCCTTAGGGACTCCATCATTATTTTCTACTTTGAGCGCTGCCGATTTATACTGGCCAGACCTCTATCAATTATTGACCCTTGGCAGCGAGTTGATAAAAAACAGAAATCAACTTTTTCTAAATAATAATCCCTTATGTCAATTAATTAACAAGCAGATTATTTTGTCTAATATATAATTTGTCCTTATTTTTTGGTATCGAACTGAATTCCAGCATAGAGGAAGCCCCCACCCCACATTTACGGTCTTTTATGGCTAGAGGGAGCTCCGTCAGTCGAAAATTTAGACCGCGCCAATCAGACTTAATTTGACGGCATTAAAGTTTCTTCGATCAAATCATCACATTAATGAATCCTAATTGTAATCAGTCTGCTCCAGCTATCCATCTGAGCTGAAAAAAAATATTCTACGGATAATAGAGAGGAGGATTACGCGCAATTAGTCAACTCTTGTCAGCGCCATACGCAGCACGCTAAACATTGCCTCCGTAAAAAAAAGGTTCGAATTCAGAAGTGTTTCGCTTTCATTTTCCTTGTCACCCATAGGCGGCCGAAGGTATGGGCTTGGGGGGGCTAAGCCCCCCTAAAAATTTTGAGTGTTAAAAAAATTTTATCACCTAAGAAAAATCACAAGAATTGTAAAAGGAAAGGCTAGATATACGTAAACATAATGTGAGCCATACTTTTGTTTATTACTGATCGGTAAACTTTTACATTAGTTTAATAATTGTATTTTTCGTGAAACCATATCCAGTGAAGTTGTAGTCAGAATATTTACAATGAAGCCAAGAAAACTGCATTTGGTTTAGATTTTTGTGTTAGTTCAAGCTATATTTTGTATAAGTAAAGTTAAAAATACATTTTCTTAGTTTGCTCAAACTGTTATTGTACATTTCTTGCTCTCTAAAAGCTAATCAATAGAAATCAATATCACTCTGATAAATTATTCCTTTTTTATTTTTTATTACTTTTATAAAACGATTTTTAGAAAGACGTTTTTCTCCCGCGGAAACGCCATTTTCGTTGCGTTGTCAGTAAACGCCGCAAGGGTCGAAAGGATTTTTTTCATGAGTATTCTTGGTTTCTTCGGGTTCGAGTGCTAGGTTGTTTTCAATAGGAAAGAAGAAAATATTTGGAAATTCAACCCAAGATAATTGCAAACCCCCACCAATTTTGAACAAATAAAAACGGTTATTTAAATACGGTCGGTTGAAATCAGAAAAGAATAATTGAAAAATTATTAAGGCACTAAAGTAAACAGTTACCAATCCTCTAAACAGCTTTAACTTGGCAAAATGGCACAATAATTATTATTTGGATAATAGCTTGGATGAGTTTGTAAATAAATGCTCTGTGGCAGTAAATAACGTCTGCTGTTTAAAACTTTAAAATTTGTATTTCTTTTAACTTTTGAATGATTTAACTTTAAATAAATCTGATTCCTCCATTTGAAAGCCATAAAATACTGCTCATTGTTTGTATCTAAAGGCGGGGATATACTAGAGCATTCGCCCCGAATGAGCATGCGTTCTAATAATTTATAATGATACATTAAAAATTTCTCCAAAAAGGATAAGAATAATGGACATCGATTTCATTACTAAAGATATGTAAGCCAAAGCCACCATTTTAAAACTGTAGGTTACATACATAAATTTTAAGACGAGGATACACTTGAGCATTCGCCCCGAATGAGCAAGCGTTCGCCCCGATTTGCTTAGAAATGGACAGGGCGAGCCGAACAGAAACGCATGCTCATTTGGGGCGAATGATCGAGTGTGTCTCCGCCTTAACAGGTATAATAAACAGGTATATTGACACCAAAATACCTTAAAAATGTAATTTAACGGGGAAGGACCCCCGACCCCCCCCCCCCCCCCCCCTCCTTGAGGAGTATTTCAAACCCCCCCCCCCCACCCACCCCGGTAGCGTCAGCCCCCCTTAATATATTGCTCTAGAGCCGCCTATGGTCACCTGGAAGATCGTGCAACAATAAAAAAAAGTAGATAATAACTGGATATTGTTTACCTCCCGGATTGACCCTCTCTTAAATGCACACAGTAAATTTACTTTAGAAAATTGGAGAGCTAATACAGATTTTCAAGCAATTCTGTGCAAGCATGCAGTGACACAGTATGTTGCAAAATTTGCAAGTAAGTCAGAAAAGTCAGAACCGCGTTCAAACACTTTAGTTAATTTAAATCAACTTTTTTTTGGATAGTGTTGACAAGGATTCTTTAGCAATTAAAGTTCAAAGTATATTGCTAAATAGTTGTAATGAAAGAGATTATAGTGCACAGGAAACCAGTTTTTTATGGAATAGCCTCTCTACAGAGCCAGTAGAGTCTTCTTAAGGTTTAATATAGAAGATGACCAAAATTTATCTAGTTTGAGGAGCTCTTGTGCAATTCAAAAAGTTAATTACCAAAATAAAAATTAAGAAGGGTTAGTAACATCTTTAGCAGTAGCAGTTTCCAATAAAAGAGAGCTCATCGTAATAAAAACCATGAGCAAATCCTTGCAAGAACTCAGTAAATAAAGAAAGAACATTATAAGCTTTTAAGATAAACCTTGAATTACAATTTATTTTTTAAATACATGTTAATTACGGGATAAAGGGATGGCGATCTAATGGTCCCCCCCCCCCCTCCTCCTCCCTACCAATCTAATTACAAGAGACATAGTGTTGTTTGATATTCATGTTCTCTTGGACAAACAAAAATAGATACAACGTCGCATTTAATAAATGCAAATTGTTCCTAGTTAAAACAATAAAAATACTTTATTTAAAAAAAGGTGTTTGATAGTCTATCGATTGAATATCGCCTGAAGCATTTTGTGTGTAAAATGCCGCATGATATACAAATTAAGCCAATTGTGCGGATAATTTATTTGAAAAAAAAAATAAATACTCATTTTCACCATTTCATGGAAAAACATTGAATCATCAGATACTAGGCATCGCGTGGCTCTATCATTGAAGCGAGCGTATTGCAATGAAATACTGAATATTGAAATTTATTAATCATGATGAATGTCATAGTTGAAGATAAGTGGAAGAGGGTAGTGTAGGGAAGAGTGGGGTTACTCGGTACAAAGCTTTACTTCCTAAACAAACCTATACACTATCCAACGGTGGGCAACCCCCGGCCCGCGGAAAGATTCTATCCGGCCCGCGAGATATTTTATAAATATAGAAGTAATTTAAATAATTTATTTTTTAAAATTTTATAAGAAAAAAAAAAAATAAAAAAGTTTGTTACAAAGTAAAGTGTGTTGAACATCGTTGTATTTACATGCCTCACCATCACTGAAATCAAAGCTACTCCAGAAACATTTAAAATGGAACTTTATAATCTCCATAAAAGAATCGATTTAATTTTACATCTTTCCATGAGTTTTACAAAAATCTGTCGACTGAAGAATTTCCAAATTTAGTTGATAATGCGAAGTATATTTACTTTTTATTTGGATCAACATATCAACAGCTTTTCTCCAAGATGAAGTACTTAAAATCCAGATGCGCATTTGAAGAACAACTTGTGCTTGTACATCACTAATTGAACCAGATGTAGAAATGATTTTGAAACCAATATAGCATCATACATCACAATATTTTTTTCCAATTTAAAATTCATTATTTTATACTTTCATAGTTTCAATTTTAATTCAATACATAATATTTCACATGTACAAATTAACGTTTTTATTTATTTCTTATTTCCTGACTAAAAAAATTACAGGTGTTAAAGAAAGATGTCAATTAACTACTATTGACAAACACCACACACACACACACACACATATATATATATATATATATATATATATATATATATATATATATATATATATATATATATATATATATATATATATATATATATGCGCACTTTAATTACTGCGGCCCGCGAAAAAATAGTAACATTTATTTTGGCCCCTGCTATAAAAAAGGTTGCCCACCCTTGCCTATACGACCATAACAATCTTCACCACCCGCGGTAGCTTTTAAACAATTATTATAAATGTATCTCGTCACTACGCAAAGAATTTTGCTTGTATCAAGTTGAAATTTTGCATACCTGTTTCAATTGTGCATTAGATGGTGTATATGAAGTTTTATTAAAATCGTTTCGTTAGAACGTAAGATATCGGTAAAAAGGTTGTTTCCTCTATTATAAACGTTTAGGTCCGCTTTAATAGTTTTAGCGATCTTTATTAAGTCATAGCGGTGTCGCTGTTGGTTTTAGTAAAAAATGTTCGTCTCATCGAATAGATGATGATAGAATCTTTTCCCGTCCTGAAATTCCAATTTAATTTTTGTACCTCTCGTTTACGCGAGCGTTGCGCGCGAACTTATGGACGGATCACGCTGTCCAACGAACTTAGCCTGAGTATTAGTAAGAGGAACATGCATACCAAATTTCAACTAAATCGGTCAACTTTTACTCAAGTTATCGTCACACGCGTGAACGTTACTGACAGACAGACAGACAGACACGGAGCATATTTCGTTGAATGTAGGAAGCTCGCTACGCTCGCTTCAATTACATTGGAATAGATATGTTATAGGGCATTGAATCAGATATAACATTGGAATAGATATGTTATAGGGCATTGAATCAGATAGAATCAGATATAACATTGGAATAAATATGTTATAGGGTATTGAATCAGATATAACATTGGAATAGATATGTTATAGGGCATTGAATCAGATAGAATCAGATATAACATTGGAATAAATATGTTATAGGGCATTGAATCAGATATAACATTGGAATAGATATGTTATAGGGCATTGAATCAGATATAAACATTGGAATAGATATATGTTATAGGGCATTGAATCAGATATAACATTGGAATAGATATGTTATAGGGCATTGAATCAGATATAAACATTGGAATAGATATATGTTATAGGGCATTGAATCTACGTATCGACATTTCAATGTTTTTTCCAGGAAGTGGAGAAATTCAGTATTATATTTGTCTAATTGATGAAGTAGATGAATCTTAAGGTCTTAAGGTGTGAAATTATGAAACATTAATCCATTTTGATAACCATATGGTCCGCTAGGAGCTCTCATATCATTTTATATAAAATTTAGAAACTTCTATCGGCGAAATTCAGCATTACAATGAATACAAGTGAAATCCAATCTACCTCTTATAATATTCTAACTTCCTGGCACGATATTTAAGAACGTCACATTTTTATCATGTCGTTTGTTGCGTGACGGAAATTTTTTCGGTCCCTCATAGATAAAATATATACATGTGAAAAATATAAAAAATTAGTTGGAGAAAATTTAACCTTGATAAATTTAATAATTTAAAATAAAATGATCAGTCAGTACTATATTAAACTAGACAAATGAACTCCCGCAATACATAACAATATTTTTAACTATACAAGAGCATTATAAGATTTTTTTTTTAAAACAGTAACAATAACTCGGCTTGATGTCATTTTCTCCGACAATACCCTTTAAAAGGTTACTCAAATCGAGAAGCACGAATATAATAATAATAATATTGGAGGTAGAATATACTGAGAGAATGTCAGTAAGGCAAAGCAAGGATGAATAAGTAATGTCTTTTAAGCATTAAGTGAAGTGGAAATTGACCATACAGGGAATGGTGCTCGATAACCTTAATGTCTTCTAACTGTCTCTCAACAGATGTGATCCAAAGCCTGTAAATATACCATATTAAAGCCTTTATCTTAACATCAACCCCAACAGAGACTTACTCCAGGCTAAGAAGACCAATAAATGGTATAAAAAATACAATCCCGTTTCACAGTTTTATGGATTCCTATATCTATGTATTTAAAAATTAAAATAAAAATTTAGTAGTTAATACCAACACATAATCTTAATTTAAAAATACCAATTTTATGTTCCCTCTATGAAAGATACATATATCTAATTGCTGTCAGATATGGTATATGGTCGTTAATAATAACAAATAGATAATATATCAATTATAATAATGCAACAATAAAATTCTAAATTGTAAAATCATATCGGCAAGTGTTAACATTTACATGGTAGGTACCTCTTCATAATTATGACTCGAGGTTATTAAAAAATAACACAACACTATTGTCACAACAATTTTATATTCATTATTAACAAACGCATTTGGACATTTTATATCCTCTTCAGTGTTAAGTGGGCATAATAAGAGTAAAGATTCTATCAGCTACATATTTACATAGCTACATATTATATAATAAATTATTGCTTAGCTTTAAGCAGTTGAAAAATAATCTTATACCTGACTTAATGCTTCATATTCCTTATCTTGGGTCCCATGATCCTCCTACAGCTATAGTCTACCCCTACTTTGTACAGTTATTTTAAGTCATAAAAGCTTTTAAAGTAGAATCTTAACTCTTTCTATGTTAACACTTGACACTGAAGATGGTATGGTATAACATGACTTTTCATTAACCTCTCTGGTCATAATTATTTAGTACTATGGTGAAGTCAGTACGATTCAACAGTTAAATGGAGAACTGGAAGTAAACCAAGCCCTTTTTCTATTGTCTCCTTTCACAACAAAACAGAGGATAATGCCAGCCAAATATATGTACATTCGGATCTAAACATAAGGAAAATGTACGAGATGTACGTTGAACAACAAAAAAAGCAGAGGAAAGGAAGCAGTCAAGGAATAGTATTATTATTATATGTTGTCATCTAAATTTACTTTACACTTCAAAGTTCCTTCTATAGCCACCTGCAAGACATGCGATGAGTTTGAACTTAAAATAAAGAAAACCAACATGATCCGGAAAAGGGAAAATTTACAAAACGGAAAAGGAGATATATCTGCTTCGAGCTGAAAAGGTTGAAAAGTAATGAAATCTGAAGAAAAAAAAGAAAGAAGTTTTAACGTATGTCTGAAGAGACATACCCTAACCAAAACCAGAACTTTTTTGCCCTAACCAAAACTTACAACTTCTGTTGCTTATTATAAAAGACACATGTACGTTTACAACTATGGCATACACTCGTGTAATTATTTAGCTACATGATGGCTATACATGCTTGTATGGGATGAAACAGATGGAGGCATCTATAATTTTTTATATGAAAAAACCTCAAAGAACAAGCAAAAAACCATGACCACATATTGTTTTTCTACAGTTGACCGATAAAGTGGTTGTTATCGCACTCAAAACAGTACGCAAAACAGCAGATTCCTGCACTTACTACTTTACCGCACTCATTTTACTGCTCGTTCAAGATCCTGGTATGAAAGTAGAAAAAAGAAACTTAAAGTTTCTTCTGTCAGGAAACTCTTTATTATCAAATGATACCGACTTCGGAATTATTGAGAAGACCAGTCGTAAACACCCAGTCGCAAAAGTGAGACTTTTATTCCTTTGTTTGACCCAACTTCTAAAGGACTTACATCAATGTTCCAGAAGACTGAATAATAATAATAATAAAAAAACTGCCTAAAAGAGGAATCCTGGTTTTAAAGTTGAACCGATGTTGAGAAACAAATTTCTCAGCACCAAGTCCTAGGAGGTAAAACGATAAAAATGGGAGTACCGTCAACCATCTAAAGATGCACTGGCTTAGGTTTAAAAAGAAAGACCCCTTCACAATTCATTAAAGAACCTTTTAATGATCTAGAAATAGACATTAGGAAGAAGAACGTTAGAAGACCATTGCAACCGTTGGTTGGCCTCAGTAAAACAAGACTTACTGTACCACACCCAAAGGCCAATAACAATAATAGAAAAACGAGGATAGTCATTTTTGCCACACGTGGCCTCCATTTATCACACTCGCTTTAAAACTATCCCAATTCTACAAAATATCCAATACTATCATTCTGTGGTAAGCGATATCAACGAAAAGGAACACGATGAATTCATTTTTGATGAATGGCCCTTTTAGCGAATTTTCGAAGAAAATTAAGCTATTGCAATCAAAATCTTGATCTTGCTATTGCTTCAACATTTTTGTAATGCGAGTTTTTGAAAATATTCTCCATAGAAATCCGTTTTAGACCATTCTGAATCGATTCCTGAAATGTAACACTTTTTTTATGTATGTATGTATGTATATTATATGTGTATATGTCACTCCAGACTATATCTCAAGCTAGGATGCACTTAAAAAATCCAAGCAAATTTTAAAATGTCAATAATATCAAAAGAAAGGATGTGTTCGTTGGCCAGAATTTGTGGAGTTCATTTAGGGGTCAAATTTTGACAATCTAGGGTCAAAAATAGCATGAAAACGTGTTTTATCCATTTACCCCCCCCCCCCCCCCCCCCCCTCTTAGATTATATACGACAAAAATGTACATAACAACAATTACTGTAATCTTAAAGAGCTTGACAACGACATGCATCTTGAAGGATAAATACTATTTTGACTTTTGTACCCAGTACCCCCGTGTACCAAATTTCTTTTTTTAACCCATCCAAATTCTAAACCATCCAAATTCTAAACCAACATTTTCCAAATTTATCACGCGCAAGCGGAACTCCTAACTGACATATATAATGCTTATTCTGAGGGAAAAGTCTTATTAGCACTCTTTGTCGATATAGAGGGTGCTTACGACAACGTCAACCTGGATATACTGGAAAAAAAGATGATACAAACAGGAGTACCAAGGTTAATTATTAGAAACCTTCTAAAACTGATAACAAACCGAGAACTGGTAATAGAACTGAGCGGAGTAATATATGGGCCCCGAAAATGTTTTACAGGGTTACCACAAGGAGGGATAGCATCGGGTAAACTATACGCCTTGTATACTAATGATTTAGAAGATGTATGTAGCAAGTACACGCGCATAATTCAGTATGCGGACGACGCAGTATTATACGTCACCGCAAGCACAATAGAGCAGGCGATCGAGTTATTGTCACAGACGGTCGACAAACTTATCCACTGGGGAAGGGAGAACGGTTTAAAAATTTCGACGGACAAGTCAGTGGTATGTCCTTTTACAAACAAAAGAAAGTTAAATTTAGGAGACAGTATACGTCTAGCTGATATTAGCTTGCCGGTGGTTAAGACAGTGAGATTTCTTGGACTTAATGTTGACACTAAACTAAGTTGGAAATCGCATTTAGAACATTTGAAATCAACAGCAGAAAAATAGTGCTCAAAGCCGTTACTAACTCTTATTGGGGAGCCGACCCAAACATCGCTCTCCTCTTTTACAAATCAACAATTAGAGCTACTATAGATTTTGGCTCGATATTCTACGGACAAGCATGCACTGGGAAGCTACAAGCTCTTAAAAAGATACAAAACGAGGCCCTGCGAAGGTGCCTTGGATAGTTAAAGTGTACCCCGATACCAGAAATATATGCTGAAGCCAACGAATTACCACCAGAATATAGAATGCTGCTCCTAGCTTCTAGATTCGTAATTAGGAATTATGCAATAGGAAATAACGTCTCGAGGAAAATAGCTGAACTTGCAGAAAAAGTATTAACCCAACCGTACTGGAGTAAAAAGACTGAACCACCTCTCGCCGAGGCTTACACACTAGTTCCGGATATTCTCATGAAAACACAGGTACTCCATCGTTATCCTTATCATCAGATCAATTACGAGGCTATAACGCACAAAATTAAAGTCAGTTTTATGGATGATTTCGGCAAAATTCCAAAAGAAAACAGGAATCAACTTTTCTGGGAAGAAGTAAATAATAGATGGGCAGATGCTGAATATTTTTTTACTGATGGTTCGAAAACCAGTAATAGGACCGGATGCGCCTACATTAATTACACCAAAGAAATGATGCAGAGCTACATAATAGAAGAAGAACACTCAATATATTCTGCCGAATTAATTGCGATAAAAGAGACTCTCCAATATATACTTGACAACGAAACCTGCACAAAAGCGATCATCTTCACTGACAGTCAAAGCGCGGTTAGTGCTTTAAAACATATTTCATTTCAAAAGTTGCACTCACAAAGCCACCTGGTAATTCAAATAGCAGAATTGATTCACAACAGCTATCTATTACGTAAAGATGTTACCGTGGTTTGGCTGAAAGGTCATTTAGGAATAACACCGAATGACATGGCTGATACTTTAGCGAGGGAGGGGGATTACGAAAGTGAAAACCTAAAGTACAACTTAACAATAATGGACTCAATAAATCAAGCTAAACATCGAGTTAAAAAAAAATGGATAGATGAATTCAAAGGTGATAACAGAACACGGAATTATAGAAGAATCGAGCCCACCCTGAGGTCCAAACCATGGTTCGCAGAGGTAAAAGGAAAGAACTTGGTGAGCGTGATAAATAGACTAAGATGCAACCACGGAATCTGCCCCAAGTACCTAAAGATGATCGGAAGAAGCTCCTCAGATATGTGTGACAGATGTAATGAAGTCGGAGATCTAGAGCATTTAATTATGAAGTGTACAAAGTACAGAGATAGTAGGGAGAGATTGCTCCACAGCATCTCAGATAAAATAAAACAACCAGTTCCAGTTCTTTATAAAAGCATTCTTCAAAGCAATAATATCCTTGTGTTTCGTGAAATATACAATTTTCTAAATAGTGAACAAATAAAAATTTAAATTAATAGGAAAACGAGCAAATAAAAAACATTAATACTTGTATGGCTGTATAGTTGAAAAGCTAATGCCAACACACAAAAAAAAATAAATAAAAAAAAAATAATAATACGCAGATTTCTTTGAAAATTCGCCCATTAAGTCATGGTGCATGACTGGACTTTTTAATTTTGGTTATTTAGTTTATTAATTTTTCACTTATTTTCCTATTCCCTGTGTCATAATTTGACTCATTAGCATTACTGTTATTATTACTTTTTTCTTTTTTTTAAATTTACTTTTTACTTTCATTTTTTTTTTTTTTTTTTACCTAAAAAAATTATGATTTTTTTTACTTTAAAAAAATGTTTGAATCTACTTTTTTAATTTAATAAGTGCTTAATAAGAAACGATAACACGATACGTTTTTGTTTGATTTATTTTAATTAAAATTAATTCCAATTTAGAGCCTTATTAATTTATAGCTTTGACTGAACAAATTGATACCTTACAACTCAAGGATATAACTAGTAAAAAATATCTCAAAAAATTAAAAATAAAGGCAATAGTCCTTTTGTGTTTTGAGGTATTGAAATAATGTTTTTAGAAGGAAAGTGAACCAAGTCCAAGTATTATCCCTAGCATGCCGCTAATAGGCCACATAAGTTCCACTAATGGGCCACATAAGTACGACTCATGGTCCGCTTTTAAAAATAATAATCCACATAATTTTTTTTAAAGAATCAATCAGAGGCAGGATTTTGTTAAACAAGCTTGAAAGTGCAATATTAATTGATTAAATATCATAACGTAAATATTTCTATTAACTAAAATCAGGTTTAATGGTCTTGGTTCACTTTAATTCTGACCCCTTAGAAATTTAGTTAAGATGTATAAATCACTAAGATGTTTGAGACAATTCGGTTGTTTCTATCAGTGAACTCATAAACCAAAAGTGTTTGAGACCCATATGTTTTGATCATTAGCTATTGTGGCATTTTGATGAAAAAACATAACAATTATATAAACCTTTCAGAGCCAAAGCTAGAATAAATAACTAAGACTGACCTAGACTTTTTTATTTTACCCTGGTATAATGTGGTTATTATTATTATAGATGACCAATTTTTTTTTTTTTTTTTTTTTTACAACAATAGTTTGTTTCAAAGAACTTTACAAATGGTTAAGAAAGGAGTTACCCCTTCTTGAGTTAAGAGCACTCAAATATTTGAACAGGTATAGGGAGGGGGATGTGGAAGGCCGTGTTTACAAATAGAAATCTTGAAGGGTATGGTCCTAAAGGGCTAGGCTACTTTTATACACAACTTGACGAGCCTTTTAAAACCAAGTGCAACTCGACCTACATCAGCCTGGTCATTTCTTTTTTTTTTTCACCCAGTACTAATCGATCATTCTCACTTAAACTACGAATGTCTCAAGAACAATTTGACTCCCCCGAATTTTCCAGCACTTAAAAAAAAAATGTTTTCCCAACATTAAAAAAATTCCAATTTCTAAAAAAGGGGAACAGTTTTAAGTAAAGTGATGAAATTGCCGACACTTTTTCGATTGAAACACTCCATTTTAAAGGCTACTTTTATCTTAAGTGTAGAACACTTAAATGTCACTAGTAATATAAATAATAACACGCCGCTATGGTGCTTTCTAATCTCTAACTAAGAGAACAGAGAAAAAAATAATCGTCATAAATTATTACTTGAAAAAATAAATAAAACCTTTTGATCAAGAGAATCAGCTATAGCTCTTGAGGTCTTTAAGATAAGAAAGAAAATAAATATAATAAAATAAAATGTTTAAATTGCATTACAGCATTAGAGATAAATAGTTTAAATAAAAACACAAATGCGGTGGGGACTTGAATTTTGTTCCCAGCATTTATAGGGGAAATCTTATTTATTATTTAAATATTATTTATTTCTTTAATAGAATAATTATCATTTTAAAACATGAATTATTTTACTTTGATCCCCTTTTTAATAATTTTCATGTTTTTATCAAACAAATTAATATACAACTTTTAATGCACTTAATGAGACCTTCAAATCGACCCCTCATTAATTATAACCAGACAAATTTGACTTTTTGTAAATCGCGGTGGGGGCGGGGGGGGATTTTTAATACTTTTATGAGAAAAAGAAATTTGAAAAAAAAAAATGATAAAGAATACTTAATTCTCCAATATTGGAAATTTGGTCTGGTTTCCTCTTGTACGATTTTAGAAAACTGTACCTTTTGGGTATAGGGTACATACTATAAGAACAAGCAGGAGATTTTATATTGAGTTAATTTTCTTCGAAAATTTATTTTTTTGGAATTTACACGTATAGGCAACTCTATCCGTAGACATCCATCCATACTGCATATTATTATTATTATAATTATTAATCAATCTACTATAATTCGATAAAATAATTATAGTATAAGAAGAGTTTTTGAATCTATTTGTTATAAAATTATAATTTATCAATCATATATAGAGAGTTTCTTAATCGTGGTTTCAATAAAACCAATCAATTATAAAAATGATTTAAAATCATTTATAAATTTAAATTAACTAATTACACGCAGAAAATTAATTAATTTGATACTGGATTTAAATGAAATTGTAATTTACTAATAATCAAATGAAAAAAATAACGTTCTTTTCATAATTAATTACACGTATTAATTTAATTTATTGTTGAATTAGCTAATTTTACCAATCGGGGTATTATAATATTTTATTTATTGTTTATATTAAATGCTGTCTTAACCTTCTAATGTTTTCATAAACATTCAACTAGTAAACAATATAATACCCATACAAATATACTTGTGTAAATACAAAATCAAAAAGTTTATACTTTCGAAAAGATATACAAGAAATTACAGTTCTTCAGGTAAATAACGATGAAAATGATAGGTAAATTAAGCAATCTGTTTAGAGGTTAATTATTCAATACCTTTAAGGGTTATTTCAGAAGTTTTAGGAAAAAGAATGGAACACGCAAAGAGTTTTCAAAGTAAAAGCAACTGGCCCCGAAAACTTTTAGAAATGTAAATATTCGATGTCTGTGGATGTTTCGTGTGAGAGTGACTCAAACTCTCACCTTATGTAAATATTCTACTATCGCGTCTCGAAACAGTGAGAATGTTGCTAATAACGTCTCTCAAGTATAAAGTCTCTAAATATGATGAGATTTTCCGAGTCTTCCGAAAGGACATTCGGAAACTTTAAGAAATGTAAATATGTATCTAACTATAGGCCAAGAAATTCGAACTAGAACTGACTAAGTTACAAAATGCAATGGGGCGAAAACTTATTACAAATACTAACACCTGTTATGAATGGAATAAAAATTATCTAGCTATCACAAAGTTTCAAACCAATTAAAAAACCAAAAATATGAGAAATAGGGCAAAATTAAATTAGAAAAATATATGTTTAAGAAATGAACTAATAATTGGAAGTAGTATTGTTTTAATGAAAGTATTAAAATATTCATAAACTACGTTTTTTTTTTTATTTCTTAAAGATAAGTTAGTCACGCAAGAAATAAGCGAACTTTTACACTCAGACTTCTTAATAGAAATCGTGTCGTTTTATGCGGGCTAATTTTTACGGTCTGACCTTAAATTTCGTGGTAATGCAGGATTCCACGAATAATCGTTGAAGGCCTAAAGAGAGAAATAGTGTTGAAAAAGATAGGATTGTGTCAATGAATTATGAATTATTCAATTGTTTCATTTTTTATCTTTTTTATAAGCTATTATATATGTGTGACACGTATTTTGAGAGGGATAATGGAAGTAAGTGAAACTTCTAACCATAATAAACAGGTCAAGTGTGTGCTAGTCAGCACACAGCAAGGGTCCGTAGGCCACACTGTATAGTGTTTAACTGTAAAGTGTATAAACAGTGTGGGGGGGGGGGACACGTTTCACACCCACTTCAAACGACTACGATCGCCCTAACAAAGTTTTAACCAAAGAATTATATATTTTTGTAATCAGCTCGACGTACCCTTTCATATGATACCCCTCACGGTGTCAAAAAAAAAAAAAAATTGGGCCCTCAAGTTCTTTTAACATAATTTTTTTTTTATTACAAATATTTTCTTTAAGGCTATATTTTTAAAATAGGTGGGTAGGTACAAGACACATACATGCCACATTTTAAAGTGATCGGACGAAAGGTGTAGCCGTGAGAGCAGGCGACCGGACGGACGGACAGACACACGCAGGAAAATATAAGGGTCCCTGGTTTTACCTACGGACCCTAAAAATAGAAACAATGAGTTCAACGTTGATCCGTAATATTTTTGATTCGAAGAACCTTTATTAGGGTCCGTAGGCAAAACCAAGGCCCCTTATATTTTCCTGCATGTGTCTGTCCGTCCGTCCTATCGCCTGCTCTCACGGCTACACCTTTTGTCCGAACACTTTGAAATTTGGCATGTATGTGTCTTGTACCTACCCACATATTTTAAAAATATAGCGACTTAAAAAAATTATTTTTCAAAACATTTAGGGTAAAAAAACTTAAGGGTTAAAATTTTTTTTATTTCTTTTCGACACCGTAAGGGGTATCATATGAAAGGGTACGTCGAGCTGATTACAAAAATATATAATTCTTTGGTTATAACTTTGATAGGGCGAGCGTAGGCGAGTTTGAAACGGGTGTGAAACGTGTCCCCCCCTTCTATCTCGCTTATGTGAAGTACAAAAAATCCTGAATATTCTTTGACCAAAAGTAAAGATACCACTTTTTGGAAATTTCTAAAAAAATATTATTTAATTTTTTATTGACAAACTACGTTTTTTTATAATTATGGTATTATTATATGGTTGTAGTCCGGTTCAGTGGCAAAAAAATACTTTATCGGAAGTTTGTTTATGTGTTTTGAGAATATCAGAACCATATGATAGTTCAAAGTAAGCTTTTTAGCATTTTAAAAAACACCATCAATAGGGTACTACTTAAACTATACAGTGTGGCCTACGTACCCTCGCTGTGTGCTGACTAGAACACACTTGACCTGTTTATTTAAGATATGAATCATATTTCCAAGATAAAACGGTCGTCTAGATTAAAAATACGAATAAGGATGGATATTTTGTCTAATACATGCATTGTAATGATCTTATAAAAAAATCTATTAAGTGCTGAGGAATAATCGAATCTAGTGTCAACTAGACAGAATGATTAAGCTACTAGTTAGTTCATGATAGTCTGTGCCCTCAAGTATTATGACGGGCAAAATGAGAATTGAGGTTAATAGAGGAGACTGGAGTAATGGTAGTCAAAGGGTAAAGACGGTCACTAAAGTCATTATGATATGATTTCTGGTAAAGTCGGTTACACAGGTTGCATCTGATTGGTGGTGTCGTAGAAGGTCTCTCTCTGAATCTACTACACCAGAGCTCGCCATCTCGGCAGTTGTTGTTTGATGTAAGAAAAGCCATAGAACAGATTTGCACAATTAATTGCCTGTTTACTGCTTCTGCTGACATACTAATGATTACACAGTATCAAGCTCAGCCTTTCTTTTGTATCACATAGTTGTTTTTGTTAAGGATTTTAAGTACAGTATTTTTTGGAACGAAGTTCCTTATGGCACTTTACTTACAGCGTCTATAGCCCAGAAGTGAATCCGAAAAAACGACCGGTAACCAAATCCACAGACAGATGATGATAACTTGAGTAAAAGTTGACCGATTTAGTTGAAATTTGGTACTCACAGGGCCGGATTTAGGCATAGGCGACATAGGCGCCCGCCTAGGGGCCCGCACCACAAACCATTTTTTTTTTTTAATGCTTTCATTAACTTCGGTAATCTCAGAAATTGGAAGGGAATCCTACTTATTCATAGAGAACGTGACAAAAATCTTTCTTTAAAATTAAAAATATTCAATCTTAGTCCTGTTAACAAAGGAAACATTGTTGCGGAACTAAATGAGAAAGTTTTGATGTAGGTATGGCATAGTTTTTATATAGATCATTGATGTTTGAAATTGAACGTATCAAATCCTGAAAGTTCTGAGGGGACGCTATGGCCTTAATCTTGGAAAGTAGATTCATTTTATTTTTTTATTCATTATTTTACAAATATCTAGAAAATGATTAGCATTACCTAAAATGTCATTTCGAAACCAATACTGTAATTAATTTAAATGAAATGGATGATCACTTTTTAAGAAACCAAACGGAAAAGGAACAATTAAACATTATACAAAGAATTGGTGTTGCAGAAGATTCATTATAATTTAAAAATACTAACAACAACATATATTTTACGCCAGTATATAAGTTTAACAGCTCTCCAAAACCTGTATTTGTTTTTACATGTAATTAGAAATAGTTTGGCACCTGTTTCCAAGCGGAATTACTGCAACACATTTGTAAGTCTAAACCTAAATCAAAGTTCTGATTGTTTGCTTCTTAGGGTTAATATTAAAAAAAAACTATTTTCTAGCGGTGAAATCACTTTCCTTACTCTATGGCAAAATGCCATGTGGAATACATTAGTTCCTTTTCGATTTGAATAACACTAAAATGGTAATGGGTATAGCTCTAGCTCAGACATCCAAGGCATACGTATCTCGTCTTACATAGAATACAAGTTCTCTTACAAAGAAAAGGTCGGATACAAATAACGATTTGGTATGTTGTAAAACAAAAGATAAACGCGATATCAATACGACAAAACTTTTTCAAATACATAGCAAGATTGAATTTAAAACCAATAATATCTAATAATCAATTTATTTTAACAGGAGATTTTCAGTAAAATCCGATTTATTATCATCAATATCTCGAGAACTGGATTTTTCACGGGAACAATGTTTTGCATTATTAGATTTGGCACAGAAGTTTAAGCTCCACGCATCTGCACACAATACAGAAGACCTTTTTTTAAATGTGTACCGCTTATGACATATAAATCCACGAAACTCGGATTTTCGTGCCATCACAGTACTTTCTCTATACGCAATACCTATATACCTACTACAATATATAATTAACTACAGTTCGCACCGCTTAATGTAATCACAATCACTGTTCATATGAACAACCGATTAATGTGATCAAAATAGCTTGAAACTGGCCCACAGAGTATCAATGTACAGTAGTACGTTACAAGAACGGACTAATAAGGGCTGAGGGTTGTCCGATATTATGAGTCCGTTAAATAATAATGCAAACGAGTGTATGCCAATGAGAGTACTGTAGTTAGGTAAAAAAATATTTATTATACATCAAATAAAAGAAAGCCATAATTTAATAAGCGATATTTGATGAATACTAAACAAATGAGAAACGGATTTTTTAATTTTTTTTTTTGTCCGCTATAGAAAAGTCCTTAATAGTGAGGTTCTACTGTATGAAAATTTTTCCTTTTATTGTTACCAATATTTCGTTTACTGTGATCATGTCGAGATTGAAGGCAATTTTCATCATTTTCGGAAACAACTGGAGCTATGTTTCGGTAAACATCCCCCATTACTACGAAGCAGTGGCGTATCCAGCGGTTAGGTCTGAGGGGGGGGGGCACATTCAGTTTAGATTGGGGAGGGGGGGGGAGTATTCGTAGTGGTAACAAGAAAAGGGAAATACTTATTCAACAAAGCTGTCCCCCCCCCCCCAAAAAAAAATGTACGACTAATAAACAAAAAAAAAATCTCCGCGCCCAAGTAACAACAACTGTATTAGAACGTATTCGTAAGAAAATGTTATGCTGATGCTTACTGCAATACAATATCTTACTGTAAGTCATGGGCGTCGTCTACAGTTAATAATTGAGGGGGGGATTTATGGAGGGGGCCCGGGGAAGATTTTGAAAATATGACCTCTCAAAACAGCGGTTTTATGCATTTCTGAAAAAATTGAATATGAGGTGAATGTATAAAAAATGTAAAAAAATATGTATTACAAAAGAAAAAATAATTTTTACTCTATTGGGTCTGGGGGCACGTGCCCCCTGTGCTCAGATCTCAGAACTTGGTACGTTAGTCTTTCAACGATTCGTATTCTTTTATGAACATATTCACATTTGTACAAAAATAATTAGTTTTATTTTTAAACGAAGGATAGGCCCTTGGAAAAGTTGTCATCATGTACATACATATATGTATACACATGTATTAGTTTTGTCCCTAAAGATTTATATACTTCTTATTGTTCCTAAAAAATGTTTTTAAAAAATGAAAAAAACTATCTCATACACATAATGACACTTAATTTTAAACCCATAATGCCTAATTTAATTAATTTATTATTAAATATATTTTAAAATAGTTCGGCTAATAATTGGGTAAATATGCATTTTTTGGCCAACCAATTTTCTTAATTTATTTATTTTATTTTTTTAAACTCTTCCTTTTTTTATATTATATAAATGATTCCGGTTGTAGCATCTCGGTAAATTCAATAGTTTTTTATAAGATACACTTAAAGTGTCACTTTCTAAGGAAAATAAAGGAAGGTTATACATATTTTAGGTTAAGGTAAGTACTTTTCCACCTAACCTTCCTTTATTTTCCTTGTAAAATGGATTCTTTTTTTTAAATTGAATTTACCGAGATGCTACAACTGGAATCGTTGTTATAATGCAAAAAGGAACAGCTAAAGAAAAGAGGAAATAAATAAGATAATTAGAAAAAGGTGGGCCAAATAGTGCATATTTACAACAATAATTGCGTTTATATTTCGTTTTCAATTTCCAGCAAAATCAAATTTTTTTTATCAATATTTTTCACGGGAAAACTAATTATACAGTTAAAATCCTATTTAAATGTACTACATTAAAGAGATTTAGATGAAAAATATTATTCGAGTGACACCTTCTATATAATATTTATCAGTTATCATGAATAATAAATACTCACCGTCAACATGTATAACATTGGGTTTTTGTAACGAAAACCTAAATGGTTCCATTTAAAATGTTCAAACCTAAATAATTAAACGAAATAGCTTATTGAGAAGAACAAGACAGCTTACAAAATATAGAAGAGAACAACGAATGGTATTTTTTATAAAACATAAAAGGATTTCGAAGAAAAAGTAAATCAAACAAAGAATGTAACAAAAAATAAGCGAGAAGGAAGACTAAGGGAGTGGGCACGTTACAAAGTCTATAAGATAATTCTCCCCCACATTAAAAAAAAAAATAATAAAACCAAAATCTTCACTTTTTGAATACCTTTTAATTCTAAGGAAATAAGTAAACAAAAAACAATAGTTTCTTTGATCAAGAATTCAAATAAAATTCCCTCCCACCATAATCCTTGTGTTATGAGATTGTTTATTATAACTAAACATAAATCATTCAGATTCAATTAAACTAATAGGTAAATAAAAAGAATCAAAATACCTTTTTAGCTGCGCTTCGTTCTTTCTATCTATCCAGTGTATATCTTCATACTCCTTTATATTCTTCAAATTAACTTTGAAAGATATTATACTAAATAACTATTCGACATATCACCAAAGACAAGATTTTCACACAGAACAATTAATAAAATATACACTACATACACGCAAGATGTACATTTCGAAAGAAAAATGTATCGAAATGTAAATGAAACAATTGAATTATAACACACACTAAAAATATAAAGACGCGATAACCGATTTTGAATACTTTTTCTCATTTAAGAAGTAAATTTAAAGTGTAAGATTCGATTAAAATTAGTTGGTAAAAACGCGTATAAAAAACAGTATGGCCGACGCACTGAAACTATAGAAAACCGCCACGCTACAACTCGACGGCCTTCTACCAGGGCTACCACACTAACATCGCAACAAAATTAAATAATCTAAAATTTATAAGTAATAAAAACTTGTTTAAAATAAAACAATATTATAAATAATAATTCTAAATGGTAATATTATGTATAAAAATGTATTTAGTTTAACCAATAACAAAATAATATATGTTTAAGTTATTTTATTATTTTGTTGGTTGACCTTATTATACTGTTAAAAAATTATTTCATTTACACAAGTTTAAATTTAATAAATGTTTAAGAAAAAGATTTTGTTTTTTTAATATAAGTTTAATCAAATGCTATAATAAGTTATATATTTTATCTACGATTGATACGAAATATAAACATATCTCAGTTTAGATGCGAGGAAAGTGATTCTTTTCGTAGCTGTATTCATTGCGCATGCGTGTTTCATAACCGTGCGATAAAGTAAGGAATTCCTCCTTTTTTCCGCCTTAGGTCAGAAAAAAGAGAATTTCTTTACCTTAACGCACGATTAGCGAGTTTGTTTAAATTTAACAAAACTAATTTGCTGTTTGTTTAATTAAAGTAACTGTTTATATTGAGTTTTTAGTGAAAAACAATAAGTGATTTAAGTGATTATGACGATAATGAGGAGAATATACGCCTTCCGAATAATACGCCCGCCTATCGCCTATTAACTAATTAATTCAATGAATTAATGTCATCTTAATAAAAAGAGAAATACGAACTTACATACAGGAAGTTTATTAAATTTTTATCTGTATCTATTATTAAAATACGCAACTCGTGCGAAAACTGCATTTTGCTTTGCTCGTGTGGTTTTACTAGCCTCGCTGTAGCTCGGGTGCGAACTCAAGACTGGCATGCAAAATGCTACTTTGCGCACTAGACGCATAATGTACCTACTAATATTACGTAAATAATTGAGTTCAATCTACTTAAACAGTGATGTATATATTTGATTAAACTGAGTGTAAGTTAAAATGATTAAAATTATACCTAAGTTATAATTAAAATCTGCTTAAGTATATCATTCGCTCATGCGATTTATAGGGCTATTTTTGCTTCTACCTTGTACAACAAAACATACTTCATTTTTACCTAAGTGCTAGGAGGCATGGTCGATTTACGCGACGGAACTTAAAACTAAAACAGACAACACTTGACAAAAAAATATTAGAAGAAACCGGACTGAGAACGAATTTACGTTTAGTGTTTAGTGCAAGACGGTTGAAACAAAACTAAAATATTTTTCTTTATATAAAGTGATGTTTCCTTTCTTCCTAGAAAACATGGGAGGGGGGGATAGTTGATTACTCACAATACTCAGGAAAAGAAGGCATCTTTGTTTTTATAAAATATTCCTTGGACTAATGTTTGCCACCCGAATTCTCCGAATCCTTATTAGAGGTAGGTAGGTACGTTTGTTTAATTGTTTTTATTTAGATGCATATCTTTAAAACTACTGGACCAATTTGAATAAAATAAAACAATCACCTATGTAGAGATGTAAAAAAAAACCTGTTTTTATCTGGTAAGGGTTTTTTCTCATTTAAAATGTGTTTTTTTCACGACCATGTTTTTTTTTCCACAGATGCTAAAGAAGGTATATTTTTTTTAACTTAAAAGGCAATTGCTAATCTTCAAAACACCTTTAATTTATATTTACTTTAAAAATACAATGCAAATAATTCCTATAGATGTTATTTTAACATTCAACATTAATATAAAATATTTTTGATGAAAAAAAAAAAAAAAAATTACTTGTTACTAACATAGTCAAATAAAATAACTGATATTTATTGTCAACTTTTTGATTTTTTACTATAAAAATTAACTCAAATTTTATTAATCAATTAATAATATACTTTACGTTTACAATATTTTATTTGATAATAAGATTATAAATATGATAATAAATCATATAATGTAATTCTATTTGAACTCATTAAACAAATTGGACTTCAAATTATGATTTTTTAAAATAAAAGTTAGTTTTACTCTGGAAATCTGGAAATTAGAGGATGAACTGGTAGATTGTCTAACCATTTAAATAATGGAATAATTTAATTCCTATTAATCGGAGCCAATACCCGAGGACAATATCAATTCCAAGATACTGTGTTAGTTGTGTAACCTTACTTTGTATAGCATTTTGTTTCTTATATCGGAGTTAAATAACCATTCTCAATAGTAAAGCTCTTAATATAATAATAAACAGGTCAAGTGTGTGCTAGTCAGCACACAGCGAGGGTCCGTAGGCCACACTATATAGTGTTAAACTGTAAAGTGTATAAACAGTGTTTTTTTAAAATGCTAAAAAGCTTACTTTGAACCATTCTAAGGGTCTGATTTTCTCAAAACACACTCTGATGAAGTATTTTTTTGCCACTGAACCGGACCACAACCATATAAATACATCGAAAAGACCATAATTATAAAAAAAAAAAAACGTATTTTGTCAATAAAAAATAAAATAATATTTTTTTCGAAATTTCCAAAAAGTGGTATCTTTACTTTTGGTCGAAGAATGTTCAGGAATTTTTTCAGATTTTTTGCACTTCACAAAAGCGAAATAGAGGGGGGGACACGTTTCAAACCCGCTTCAAACTCGCCTACGCTCGCCCTATCAAAGTTATAACCAAAGAATTATATATTTTTGTAATCAGCTCGACGTACCCTTTCATATGATACCCCTCACGGTGTCGAAAAAAAATAAAAAAAATTTTAACCCTTAAGTTTTTTTACCCTAATTTTTTTGAAAAATATTTTTTTTAAGTCGCTATATTTTTAAAATATGTGGGCAGGTACAAGACACATACATGCCAAATTTCAAAGTGATCGGACGAAAGGTGTAGCCGTGAGAGCACGCGAGAGGACGGATGGACAGACACACGCAGGAAAATATAAGGGTCCTTGGTTTTGCCTACGGACCCTAAAAATTAGTTTAAAAAATGCATCTGACAAAAACGAGGGGCTTGGTTTTATTTAAAAAAAAAAAAAAAAAAAGTTTTTTTTGTTTCATTTACATCTGTTCTCTTCACCTATGTATCATTTGGTTTGTTTAGATTGCATAGGCACCCCATCATATTTTATTCAAAGAAGATTAAGCAGTGACGGTAATTGTTAAGAAAAAAATTGGTAGTGCGTGAAGTCTCACGTAAAAAGGGTTTCGTTGGTGTTGTAAACATGAAATTAGTTGCTGGGGGGGGGGGGGGGGGGGATTTGGATGTTTTTGACAAAATGGCGCTTTCCACAAGCGTTATATATTTTTGTAATCTACTCTTCAATACCTTTCACTTGATACCTCACTCAAAATTTTGAAAAAATATTTTTTTCCCCGTGACACCAATTAGCCGCCATCTTGGATTCCCAGTTAATCCGGCCAAGTTGCTTTTCTTATTTTTTCTTTGGCCCATCAGCCCGCACATTTTGCATATTTTTCTATATTTTTAGTAAGAGCGGAAATACGATTTTAGGGAGGGGGACACGCAAAATTTCGATGTTTTTTGACAAAATGGCGCCGAAAATTTAACACTTTCCCTAAGTGATATATATATTTGTAATCTACTCTTTAATTCCTTTCATTTGAGACCCCACTTAAAATTTAAAAAAAAATTTTTTTGCATGACTTGAGTTATCCGCCATTTTGGATTTGAACAGCTGATAATTTTGAGTTAGCTATATTTTTCCTGTGTGCGCGTCAAAACGATCTTTAATATTGGAAAGTTTCACGTTTCTATCTCTTTTTATTCAAAAGTTATTGGAACCGTACAGAGTGACAGACAGACAGACAGACAGACACATGAACGAAACTATAAGGGTTTCTTTTTTTGGTTTTACCAACGAAACCCTAATAAGTGCTTGCTTATCACCCTATATACCGTTTCTTCGCGTGTACTACATTAGACATAGCCTTATGAATAATACCCGGGTTACACCTGCTACACAATAATACATGAATAACACCTGCTACACCGCTAGTATTTTATCTTATGATCTCTTGTATACATAATAAATATGCAAAAAAGAGGTCCGTTTTTTCGATTGTATATTGACACTTTTCTAAAGCCTAATGCACACCACTAGTATACACGTTGCGCAATATGCCTATACACTGTCTCGAGACATCGCCTGTGTATACCGTCTGCTGAGACCGTATATTAACTCGGCCTAGCGTCCACACTTAAATTTGATTTAATCAAGTTATGCTCGTCTCTTGATTATGGCCGACATTGCTACGTGTAGGATTCGTGACTGCATGGTACTCATTCTAATAGACTTTACAATAATGCAGCTCGTGCCGATACAAAGTTCTACACGACATTGCATAACGTTATAAAAAAATCCAATATAAAACTATAGTAAAAATATAAGTTAAATAACAGCCAACTGTTTAACCTCTTACTGCTGCTTAATTGCCAAGTCAGAAATTGTTTTTAAATTTAAACGTGTAGAGTGATTTGGAAAAGAAAATGAAAAAAAAATTGAGTTTTTGAGGGGTAGAGAATAGAGAGAGGGGAGGGGGGGGCAGACAAACGACATACTCGGACAGGGGGAGACTTGGCTATGCGATCTTTTACAAACTTTTTACTCGATTTCTTTTTTTTTTTTACGTAAGTGATTTTGTTGGGATTTGAATTTTCTATTCTTGAATTTAATATTAATTTATTAATCATTATTATCATAATGATAAATTGATTAACTAATTGTTTTTTTTTTGTTTTTTTTTAAATTTAAACAATTTTTCTCCCTCTGTTTTTTAATATTGTCTTCTTAGTTGTGGGTCGTGTAGGGTGAATAATTTCTATAAAACAACTAAATTGTTTTCATGCGGCTATATTTCGACCACCTCCTGGTCAAATTCATGCCTAAAACATCGTTAATTTAAAATTACATATTACAATTTTCTTTTAAAAAAAAAATATATATATCAATGTATGAAAATTCAATAAATCACAAAACAAGAGTTAAATAAATATTATTCAGCCATCTTAAAATTATGAAATAAGTAATTCAAATCATAATTCCCGCAAAAAGTGAACTGGTCAAAAAAAAAAAAAAAAAATAAAGGAAATCATATTAGTCAAAGTTTTTAGGGTTTTGTAGATACTTCTCAAAACCCTTATACCGAGGGTGATGTGTCCGTCCGTCCGTCGCTCTTTGGTTCATAGGGCCCGAACCGTTTAAGCGAAAGTACTGAAATTTGAAACACTTGTGCAACTTTTTGACCCAACCACAGGAAAAATATACAGAAGTTCATAATTAGATTTGCGCATGCGCAATTCGAAAAAATGTGGTAAACTCAAAAATTTATATTTTTTTAAATTTTTGAGTAGGATATCAAATGAAAGCTGCTGAAGAGTAGGGCACAAATATATATATGATTTTTTAAATGTTGCATTCCTTATTGGTTAAATAAATCAAAATATACCCAAAAAAAAAAATCCCCCCCCCCCCCAACCACTATAGATCGGCTGGTGCTAAAATTTCGAAATAATTCATACTAATACCTTATAGTAGGGCGATGATATTTCCGGGAGTTCATTCCCAGGTTTTAAAAATTACCAATTTTGTGCGCGAAAATTTGGAGTGCGCCCAAAATTTTATTTTTTAAAAATTATGAGTTGGGTATCAAATGAAAGCTGCTGAAGAGTAGGATACAAATATATATTTGCTTTTTTAAATTATTAATTCTTTATTGGTTTTATAAGTCAAAATATACCTCCATAAAAATCCCCGCCCCCAAATTTTATATAATGGCTGGTCTTAAAATTTTGAAATTATGTTTGGGTGATAAAAATTTCCTAAAAAATGTAATTTATCTTGTCGTTATTACCTATAAAAAACATTGTGACCTCCCGGGGGATCGAACCCGGGACCCTTAGGATCGAAGAAAAAAAATCATAATTACATAACGGGTATGCTTAATCATCTACAAAACCCTAAAAAATACTTGGACGCAAGTACTTCCCTGTGATTTTTTTAAAATAAAATTAAGTGCAATAATTAATAATTATTAAATAATAATTAATTCAATAATAATTAAAAATAAGTACAAATAAACTAATTAAATTAAAAGTTTTTAAATCACATGTTAAGATAGAATACGTGTAGGAAGGTTGCAATTGGTTACCCACAGTTACCACCATTTTAGTTACGCTAGTCCCGTTTTTGTTATAATTTTTATTAATTGTTAATGTTAAAATTGTGTTACCGTATAAATGTCTAATTTGTTAATTTTACGAGATGTTATGCGAGTAGAAAGTGACAAAAATTCAAACAAATTATAAAAACGGTGGAAAAAAAAACCTTTTCATAATTGATCAATTTACAAGGTATGCCAATTCTTTTAAGTGTAGATAAGTAAACTATATTATGTAATGTAAGAAAGCATAATAGGTAGGTATATCATAATTTTATTTTGAAGAAAATTGTAATATGTACCTACTTTTAAATTAACGACGTTTTAGGCATGAATATGACCAGGAGGTGGTCGAAACATAGCCGCATGACAACAATTTAGTTGTTTTATAGAAATTATTTACCCTACACGACCCACAACTAAGGCCCAATTCACATACGAGTGGTGTATGGCACTGGCGTGGCTCTGGCGTGGGACTGGCGAGGAGGAGGAGGAGGCGGTCATGGTGGACCCCCTCTGCCACGCCAGTGCCACGCTATACCAGTGTACATTAGGCCATAGGTTAACATAGAGGTTGCACAAACCAGCACCACGCCAGAGCCACGCCGCGCCATTGCCACGTCAGTGCCACTCGTGTGTGAATTGGGCCTAATAAGACTATAGATTAATGGACTAGGCTTATGCATTTCTTTCATAAATCTGGCCTGGATTGTTAATATTGTATATTTATAAAAAATAAAAATTAATTTAATTATTCAATTCAACAGACCATTAATTATATAATTTCAACTCAAAAAATGGACGTAGAAGCGGGGGAGACCGAAGTCTCGTCTCAGATAGCGCCACTACCGTTGCACCTTGTCTACCATTTCCAACAGAAAACTGTATACTTGCGAGTTTTGGTCTCGCAGCGAGTGCTTTAACGCCGACTCGTCTAGCCTATGTCTGTCTAAAGACAAATAGCTAGACACCGACTCTGAGACCAAAATGTCGCAACGTTGTGACAACAATTGTGAACTAGGCTTAAGAAACTACTGGACCAATTTAAACTTTGACCCAATGTTACGTTACCCAATTTTTTACGTACCTGGTACGTGTTGTGTCTTTTTGAGGAAAGCAGATGATAGCTAGAGATAAATAGGCACGCAGGTAATTTTTTGTAAACATAGATTCATTATTGGGGAGTTTCATTATTGAAACAGAGTGTTTATTCTAAATTAAAACAAGAAAGGTTTTCTGTACATGAAATCAATAAGTTACCACTTATTATCTGCAATATATTGCCCACTTGGCTAAAATATTTCGATTACAGTGATTCTTTTGTTTGTCCCATGTTGAAGGGTTAAGAAAACCATTAGCGATCAGTGTTTCTTTATTCATCATATACGAGTAAACAATAAAACATAAACAGCAAGCAAGAAGAAACAAGTAGTAATTGTTTAAACCCGTGAAAAATATTATCTTCATACTTCATAGTAGAAGTTAACTTATCAATATTAATACTGCTATATAATGGAGTGTTGTGTGATTTTTTAAACGCACTTCTCACTTTTTCCTATATTTATTTTTCCTCTACATCACAACACACACATGACAAACACACTGTCCGGATAATCATTGCCTGGAAAGATAACGAGTTGTCTGAAACCTAGAAATAGAGGCAAGCACAAGCTAAAAAAAGTTGGACCACTTAGTGAGGCACGTCGTTTCCAATCACGAGCATAAAATCACTTGGTCCAATGGTTACTCATGTAGTAGTCCGATGTTGTTGGAATTGTAAATAAGAATTTCTCAAAAAAAGCTATAATCAACAAAACAAAACAAAAAAGAAGAAGAAAATAAATATATATCCAGCACTCGGATTTTCATTTTAAATATAACCATCTAAATAAATCGTATAAACAATAACATGTTATTTTTCCTTAGCTTAATATTTAACCAATTATTTACATTTATACAAAACAAACAGAATATTCATTTATTCGTTCTTTCCAATAAAATTATTAGTAGGGGTATTGAGTAATAACAAATTAAATCAATAACTTATGTAAATTTATTTTAATTAGTGATATTATATAATTTTGGATTTGCGGCCTCACTAATTATTATCAGAACGAAATTAACCTTTTTTTTAATTATTTCTTTTATGCAATATTGTATCACGTATTTTATTTCATATATTACAAATAAATTAACTTGATAAATATCAATTATGTATGTGCTTTATTTAATTTGAAATGGAATGAATAATTCACGCGAATTATTTAAACAAACAACATTTTTTCACCGTATGTTGGAGGTTTTTTCATGTTTGTTTTAAGCTAAATTACATTTATTAAAAAAGAGTCTAGCTGTGTTTTGCATTCGGTATTAGGTTATACTTGTCCTCAATTTCAACATTCCAGTAGTATGCTACTATACATACCATGGAAATAAAAGCCCCCACCACCCAGATCACGGTTTTTCGCGACAATTCGCACCATGAGAACGTAGCTGAACAGTAGGCTTGTCTATGTTTGTGCGCAAACATAGACCAGTCTGATTGTACGTCTACTGCCGCGACAATTTGTATCCCCCCGGGTTTAGTTCAACTGGACTGGCCAGCAACTGTCCCGCAACCAGTTGAAGACCACTGTCTCCCACAATTGTCTCACATCCTGTAGACCCTGCTTTAGGGACCATGAATCTCCATGACATCAATCGCGAAAACGTACCCACGAGTACATGCTTAGAAGATGGGAGGAAGAAAGTTTACTTACTTACGTACTTATTCACGTTCTCTTCTACCAGGTGATGGAGAGAAGATTGACAAAGAGTCTCCCCTGAGAATCGTGGTCACCAAATGCACTCTATACTCTATACTTTTGGAAGTTAGCTTGAATAATGTCTTGCAGTCGCGCTTCTACCTCGCTGTTACTTTCTAAGCTGGTTTGGCTTTTATTTCTGTGTTGATCCTTATAGCATGTCCTCACCATCATAATTGGTTTTTTTGGACAATGTCTTTGATGCTCACAGTTTTTAGTGACATCTATATTTTGAAATCTATCTTATTATGTACGTAGCCATTTGAGGGAGAACCCTCTTATATCCGACACATTGTAAACGTACTGTCTCTGCAATGTTTCACAGAAAAAAGGGGGGGCAGAACTCTCTAAATAATAACTGGGGGCGGGGGGCGATTACATACACGTAGAGGCTCTAGGTAACTTTGTGTGACGTAATCGAGGTAATCCCCCGTTTTGCCCCGCTCTTTTTTACCTACTCCAAATTTTATGAAATGAGTTCCATTTTTGTCCACCAAATGGTGTAAACTGTTTTTAAGGTTTTTTTTTTTTTTTTTTTTTCACTTCTACGTATATTGTAAGTCTTTGGGTAGTAAGGGTAATAAAGCAGTAGCTCCTCATGTGGCAATATTTTACCTCCTCTTGAGGCATCTTCACGCCTTTAAAATTTACTTAATGGGGCTTAACAACATTTACTAAATAACATTTAATTAAATCAATTAATTATTTTCAATAACATGTAGGAGGGGACTAATCCCTTAACTCACATGTAGTGTGCTTTGTCTGCGAGAAAATTAAATTTGCGTGTTGTTTATGCATTCGGAGATTTTTCATTGGGTCAAAAAAAGATCAGCGTGTAATTGCCACAAAAGCAAATATATATATATATATATATATATATATATATATATATATATATATATATATATATATATATATATATATATATATATATATATATATATATATATATATATATATATATATATATATTCTTGTATATATTTTTTTTTTAAATAGGAAATTAAAAATAAATATAAATGTATTAACCCCCAGATTTTAAAGACCTAAAGATGCTTTAAGAGGTTCTTCTTTAGATTGTTACTCCCCTTATAAAAAAACAGAGGAGAGTAACTATCTAAAGAAGGTGTAGGGAATATCTTTCTTTAGACTGTTACTCCATTTATAAAAACAGAAGTGTGATATTCCTTTGTCCCAAAGTACATTGGACTAAACATTCCTTTGTCTTAATAGTTATTTAGTCAGTCATGTATATTCTAAAAAAAAAATAATCATAGTCATTTATATTCTAAAAAACATAGGGGAGTAACATTCTAAAGAAGTATCCCTTAAAAAGAGGAGAAATATTGCATATATACAATATATTTATAATTAAAATTCATAAAAGGGGTTTCTACTAATTTTTAGGGTCCGTAGGCCGAACTCCATTATACGATTCTGCGCTTGTCTGCCTGTCTGTCCATCTGTCAGTCTGTAACGCACATGATCTCCGAAAGGGCCCAAAATAAATATTTGAAACTTTGCATTTATGATGAGTAATAATCTCAACACAGAAAATTTATAGGATAACCCAAAAATCATCTCACATAGGGGTTGAAATTTATTTAACGGAAATGCGTCATGTGGGGGTGTTACATGAAAGAGGAGGACGCCCTGAGTAAAAATACATACTTAAAAATTGCCTTCTTCCGCCCTCCATTTCTTTTAACCCTTAAATGCACAAAGTTGCTATTTTTGAAATAATTTAGCCAAACCTTTTTTCTGAGTCCATTTATTAGCCACAAATAGAAAAGTAATGCAATTTTGTAAAAAAAAAAATTAAAATTCATAATTTTTTTTACATTTTAAATTTTGTATCTCCTGAGATATATTGTGCATTTCCAAGGATACTACGTCCAGGCTTATAATGTATCTCGTGAGATACGTTGTGCGTTTCCCCGGAATTTTTTTTCCTATAAAACAACGAAGGGGTGTAATAAAAGACTGTTATGTTGTATTAAATTTTCTATATTAAATATAAAAATAGAACATTTAACAAAGGAACATAATTTTTTTTAATTTAGTAATCAAATCTCTTATTATCTAGAAGTTCAAATAATCGAGTAACTTCAGGTTCTATTTCAACATCTGAGAAACAATCATCTCCAACACAATCTTCCTCTCCAAAGTCATCTTCTTCATCACCTGGTCCCATACATTCTTTTGAAACAATTACTGTGAAGTTTGTTCCCTCATTGATATTACTATCCACTTCATCTTCTTTTTATTTTGGTCCATATTTTTTCCAAGTTAGAAAACATTTTATCTATTCTTCTACTTCTGCCCTTCAAAGCAGTCTATAACATAAAACAAATAAAAAATAGAGTAACAAATTGTGCACCATAACATAAGCAAATAAGTAGAAATATATTTATTTACTAGTAATATAATTGATTATAATTATATTTACATATATATTATAATTATAATAATTATCATTTCTTTGCAGTATATATATATATATATATAATTATTTTATATTATAATTATAATATTATAATTATAATTGTAAGAATTATAATTATTATTATATTTACTCCCCTACTAGCTTTGCTCGTCGAAAAGCGGCCGCTGCCTTGAACCTTTGCACAATTTGAAGCATTTGTTAGTTTACAAAACTTTTTAATGCTATATATATATATATTATAATAATTATTATTATAATATAAATGTAGTAATTGTTATAAAATAAAATAATAATTATAATAATTATACTACTTATAATTATAAATATATATATATATATATATATATATATATATATATATATATATATATATATATATATATAAATACAAAAATAAAAACACACGACCGCGAATATTTAACAAAACATGAAAAACCCAGGGATCGGTCATAAAACAAAACAACACCTTACAACATTCTCAATATACCCGACGTTAAACCTTTAAAAAAAAAGGTAAACCTTTAAATAAACATTTACATGAAAACAGAATGACTAGTCATTCTGTTTTGTTCTAGTCATTCACTTTTCTAGTCATTCTGTTTTCATGTAAATGTTTATTTAAAGGTTTACCTTCAACTGTAGTCTTTGTAAGTTTCAACTTTTAAGCCATCAGCTATGTTTATTTATTTCTGTTTTTGTATGAGTTAGGCATCTTGATGTTAATACTTTTGAATTGTTTTTTGTTGTAGATCCCATGAAGAAGGTTTTGATTAAAGCCGAAACGTCGGGTATATTGAGAATGTTGTAAGGTGTTGTTTTGTTTTATGACCGATCCCTGGGTTTTTCATGTTTTGTTATATATATATATATATATATATATATATATATATATATATATATATTGCAAAGAAATGATGAATCCTGAGAAATGCACATTGTATCTCAGAAGATACAAATACTGATTTTCTATAGGAACACAATAACCCCCAACTAAGCACACTGTATCTCAGGAGATACAGTTACAAAATTACCAATATTTCACAAAGTAGGGCTTGTAATCATATAAAATGTATGCTAAACTAAAGTAAAAGTGTTAGTTTTTATCCTAAAAAAGTTACAGATAACAATTTATCCTAGAAACTAGTAAACAAAAATATAAAAACTTACCTTTTTTGTAAGAGAAGCCATTCCTGAAGATTTTGACAACTTGTTTGTAAATATGATATTTTGAAGGTTATGAAATAGTTTTAGAAACCAGATGAGAAGAAAACACTGTAATAGACTCCAATAGAAAACTAAAAACTAATTTAAGATATAGGAATCTATGAAGAAAAATTAGTTTTGGGGCTCCAAACTTTTGTATCTCGTAAGATACATTGTGCGTTTAAGGGTAACAAATCGACGAAAAAACGCGTTTATTCTATATCAAGACACAAAAATTGATTTTTGAGGAATTCTTCATGTCGTGTTGCATATTTTATAAGAAAAAAGTCCCCCCCCCCCCCCAAAAAAAAGAACTTAAAAATGTAATTTCATAGGAACGGAGTGGGCTTAACACTTTGTGTTTGTTTCATTGCGTTTATACAATAAAAATGCAATCGGAGGTGATTGTTTCACGTCATTGTTATAAATGGTCCAAAAGTTCAAGCCAAAAAAAAATATTTATGGCCACCATCTTGATTCGGCCGGGCCGATAATGCTGGTTAACGAACTCATATCCTATTTATTAAAATGCCTACAGACCCTAATAGCATAACTTGGCCAAATTATTTTTAAATATTTCACCTTGTTTCATTTTGTTTTTCGATTTTTAAATAATAATAATAATAAATCAAGATTATTTTGCATTTAATTAAATTTTAAAAAAGGAATTAAACAGTTTATTATACCATCTTATTTTATATTTCCCAATTCAAAGATAATTAGAAATTGAAATTTAACAGCTAGTTTGCTACAGAGTTTATCGTATTTTTGGTAATTGTGAAGAATAAGAAAGTAAAAGATGAAAAAGAAAGTAAAATTAAAGAATTAAATTAAATTAATAAGAAAAGTAAAAAAGAACTGTTAGAAGCACAAAGTGAAATTCTAAAAAGGAAACGCTAGAAGTGGGTATGCATATATATATATATATATATATATATATATATATATATATATATATATATATATATATATATATATATAATAGGTTTCCTTTTGTTAAGAAGTCAGTTTAGTGATTGTTGTAGGTAACAGAGAGTTTTTCCGCCATGCTTCTACGATTTTCTTACGAGAAAACCCTCTTGGTTTTTCTTCCTTCTTTGCTATGTCAGTTCTTTAATCCGGTTTCATTTTCAAGCGTTTTAAATGTTTTCCGTTTCCATGGAAACGGAAATAAAAAAGCGCGTTTAAGTTTAGGTACAGCAAGCAGTTTTGCAACTGCAAGATTCCAACCTTACAGCCCAGAATTACCTCCCTCAGTTTAGCTTTTAGAATAGAATATTATATAGAGTTTTATAACTTCAAAAATATTCTTCCTTTTTTATATTCCCTCCCCCCTTATTTTCTTTTATGTTTTTTTAAAAAAGAATACTAGAATTTTAAAAATACCCATATTAAAAAAAATATGAAACATAACAAAAGAAATAACAATAAATAATAGGGGGAATAGGAGGGAGAAACAATAATAGAGGTAGAGGCATTATGTTATTATTTTTATTTCTCTATGGGTTCTATTTATAAAATTTAAATTTATTTTTGATCAATTTGATCGAAATTTATATTATGGTGTAGGGTTGTAGAGGAGTCTTAAGGCCCCCATACACGATCAAACATTTTGCGCAAACCTGATGTCGGGCAAATTTAGGCCATACACGTCAAACATCATGTTTCCGCAAACATTTTGTCCGTGCTTGGGGGCCTTTAAATTTGTTTTTTGACGACGTGTCTTAAAAGCCATGTTCATAGAAAAGTACAGAGCCCGATGAAATTAAATTGTTGAGTTGAAAATATCTCGAAGATTAAAAATATATCAGTTTATGATTTTAATATCTTTAACTGATCGTTCTTGACGAAGATAAATTTATCCTCGACTGTGTTTTTCTCCAATGTGTGATATCGACTCATCATGAAAGAGGTGTAGTTCAATAACCAAACAACGTCTTCACACAAAAATTGTAATTTGAACAATTGACCGGTTTCGGCTGTTCTAAAGCAGCCTTCTTCAGATAATCTACAACCAAAATTATAAACTTGAACTTAAATGTATACAAGGTAACATAAGTTGTAAAACAAAGAGAAAAATACAATAATTAATTAACACAGAATGAATCAAAAATAAAAAAATAAAAATATGTATGTATAAATTTTAAAATAAAATGGAAGAAAGAAAGGAATGCAAAATACCTTGAGGTTACTGGATTGACTTCAGGAGTACAAGTGAGAAAAAAGAAAAAAGTTAACAGGAAGGCTAGGTTTGTAAGAGATTAAAACAAAAACGGGGGAAGGATTATTACCTGCTAAAAGGTAACAAACACATACCCTCTGTACTTTAGACAAAAAGAAAACTTGAACTTGACAATTAAAAAATGTTACAAAAATACACAAACAAAGTCTAACAAATTTGCTTGAAAAAGTGAATTGGAAAAATAGAGGACACTTGGATAACACTTTTTTCAAATATCATGATAAATTCTTTGTACAGTCTGAAGGCCTACCTATTGGCTCATGTATTTCTCCAATTTTAGCCGAGATTTTCCTTAATAATTTCGAAGAAGAGTTGTTCAATTCATGCCACCCATTAATTAAATACGTAAGCTTATGGCTTAGATACGTTGATGATATTCTTTGTTTATTTTGTGGAACTAAGAGACAACTTGACCTTTTCCTTAATTTGTTAAATTCCAAACACCCTAGAATTAAATTTACTGTAGAATTAGAAAAAGACTCCAAGCTGAATTTCCTAGATCTAGCTATCACTAGACATCCTAACAAATTTACCTTCAATATTCACCGTAAAGAAACTTTCACTGACTCTATCATTCATGCTGATAGTTTTCACCCAAAAACACATCAACTTTCAACCTTCCATAACCTAATACATAGATTAACCACTGTTCCTCTATCACAAGCTGATTTCACTACTGAACTTAATACCATTAAACTTATTGCCAAGAACAACGGTTATCAACCCAGTATGATTGATAATTTATTAAGGAAAAAAGAAAGGAACTTAGTACTTAGTACTATTTATAATACTAACCCTACAGATGTTGACACTAGAAAATGGATATCCATACCGTTTATTGGTAGCACCTCTTACAAAGTTGCCAAATTATTAGAGAAACTTGATTTCAGAGTATCTTATAAGTCACCTAGCTCTTTGAAACAACTTTTGAAATATAATGATCCCCTGTTGAAAAAACAAGACCCTCTCTTAAAAAATGGAGTTTATAAATTAAACTGTTCCACCTGTAAAGCTTATTATGTGGGACAAACAGGTCGTGCCTTTAATATCAGAATACTCAAAGAACATGTTAAAGAATGGACTAAACATATACAGAATCCTTCAGATAAACCCATTAAGTCACATTTTGCTGCACACCTCGTCAATAATTAATAATAATCATAGCTTTGATCCCGATAAAGACATTGAAATTTTACATTTTTGTGACAAAAGTAAGAAACTTACTGTCCTTGAAAACTTCGAAATCTCTAAGCATTTGAAGAGTGTCAATTATAATTGCCTTAATGATCAGTTCCCCCCTTTGTCTCCTCTTCTTAAAATATTTTTGGAATAATTGCCCTTTTCTCTTGCACCTCAGTCAATTCCTTCAGTAAATCGTTTTTATTAGTTTTTTCAATCAAGTCATTTATAATTTTTTCTCTAGACCTTTTTGTCTCCTCAAGCACTTCGTTCTTTGTATTTTTATCAGTGGCGATCCTATGGGGGGGGCAAAGGGGGCTTGAGCCCCCCCAGAAATCAAATTAGCCCCCCCAGGAATCAAATTAGCCCCAAATAGTTTGACATTACCCTTCTTAAATTATAGTAAAAACTAAATAAATGAGTAGATAAGCAAACATTTAACAAGTCGTAAATATCATTTTATTTATTAGACTGATTTTTTTTTTTTTTATATCCTTTCCATAAATAATAATTATAATAATAAATAAATTTAACTTATAATGATGATTTTGTAGTTTTAAGTATTAATTTTTACGTCGTAGCAAGGGGGCGGAGAGGACACGTCCTCCCAATGTTTGATTTGTACTAAAGAATTCAACCTTAAAAAAGAATAAAATATCTAAACCATTTTTACTTTTCTGCCCATATTTTATTATTAATATGTGTTATCAATTGTGTGTCATTTTGATAATCCATGTTGCACTGAACAGTGAACAACTAATTTAGAATCTGAAGATGGCTATTAAGTAGCCAAAACCTGGAATTAGTTATTACAAATATTTTGTGTGAAGATCTAATTTTTCCTCCCCCTCCTCCTTTCAAAATGATTACGAATATGGTATTTATTGTGTGGGGTAAATCTGCATTATATGTCCCGCACCTATTTCTAAACGTCCGATTTAATTCTTTTTTTTTTTCTTTTTTTTTTTTCAGACTGTTCTTTTTTACATTACAAAAACGATTTCCGTTGTAGCATCTCAATAAATCCGATCTTTTTTTAACTTTATTTTTAATTTTTTTATTTTATTTTAGGGAAAATTATGGAAGGTTGTGGTTAGTTTCGGTTAAGGTTAAATCTTTTTGACTTTCTATTTGCCACATTACACGTGGGACTTAGTGTATTTAAAAAAAAAATATATATATATATATATAATTTTATCGAGATGCTATAACCGGAATTGTTTTTACAATGTACAGGGATACTGTAAAAAAGATAAATTCTGTAAAAAGGAACATTTAAAAAAAATATATATATATGTGTGAGGCTCTCACGCATTAGAAGTGAAACTTAAGTTCTAGAATGCATTGCTCTCTTTCATTTTTTGACGAATTTATTATTTCAGGATTAAGAAATGGTTATGGGAAATTTAATTGAAAAAAAATATATTGCTACGCTAAGGCAACCACATTTATTCCAATAAAAATAAATGTTTGTTTTGATTTGCTGGTCTTTAAATAGATATAATACAATTAATCTGTAAAAATGTTACACTTGGACGAGTCTCGAATCGCAAACTTCGTTACACGATTTCACTATATGAAAAAATTCACTCTACCGCCGCCAAAGAAGTTTCACTTCAAAAATGAAGTAAATCGTATCGTACAAAATAGGTGGGCCAAATAATGCAGTTTCAGTTTTATCAATTGATGTCCGAAAAAATGTATCTAAAGTTTTTCTTTATCAAATTTAAACTTTATCCAAATTTTTCCTAGGGCCTCCACTTTGATCTGGGGGCTGCAATGGACTGAACTTTATATTATGACCACCCTAAGAAAACATGTTTTTCATAACTATTGAATAAATTAAATGACACTGTTTATTATAGATTTTTTTTTCTTTTGGGTTTTAGTGCCAATCAACTGCCAGGGTTATTACAGGACGGGGGTTATCCATGGTTATTATACATGTAAAGTAATATTGCATAATTGCTATAACCTGATCTATTTAATCAACTATGATTAGGTGCACATATTTTATTATTTTACAAATACTATTTTTAAAGTTGTATTAAAATTCTTTTAAAAATACTTGTCTTCATATTTTTTTCCCAACGAAATACACCATAAGTTTACTTTACTTTATGACAAAGTATTAAAATCAAATTTTACCTCAGATGCGAGAGATGCGCATAAAAACGCTGTTTTGAGAGGTCATATTTTCAAAATTTTCCTTACAATAATGCACTGCTGTCGACGCCCGCTTGTTAATTTTAACATTTTTGTTATTTATAAATATTACCTTTTTGGCACTTCTTTAGATTGTTACTCCCCTTATAAAGAAAACAGATGGGAGTAACAATCTAAAGAAGGTGTACCCGATGTTCTCCTTTAGACAGTTACTACCTGTTACTCCCCTTATAAAAACATAAAGGAGATATTCATGTATCCCTAATTACATTGGGCTAAACATCACTTTGTCATTATAGTTATTTATAAGTTAGTCATTTATATTTTAAAAACACACAGGGGAGTAACAATCTAAATAACAAATTTACATGGTACATGTTATATTCTTGTTAAATTATTATTATTTAAAGACCAATATGTACTTTCTTTTGTGATGATATGATAAGTATCATAGTAAACTGTTTAAATAAGCCTCCAATTATACTTACAATAGAACTTCCCAGTCCCAGTTCAATAGCAATTATAACATTATTGTATGAAATTAATTGTTTAGCCTGAGCGAAAAAATTGCATAGAAATGCCAAATGCCTCAGGGAATGACTCCAACAATATATAACATACAAATGAGTTCTTCCTGGTATATTAAAATGAATACTAAACCCACAAAACATGGGTGGCTTTAGCCCCCCCAGAACTTTTGACCTAGGATCGCCACTGATTCTTATTTCTTATCTTGTCAAAATCTAGTCATTTTTATTTAATATTGTTATATGCGTTTTCACATGTCTTTTGTTTTTAGTTTGTTTTATTTATATTGTATTATCTTATGTTAAACCTTTTTTGTTTACTTTGTTTTAATTAATTTATGTAATTTTAAGTTGTTTATTCTTTTAATGTAAGTAATTTTTTGGTCTCCAATTTTTTTTATTTAACAATTTTTTTTGTTCTCTATGTTTTTGTAATTTACACTTTGTTTTTTTTTCTTTCATGGAAAAAAATAAAATTTTTGTTGTTTTACTTATTGTTTGTTTTTCAACTCATTCCAATAACATTTGTTAAAGTAAATTTGTAAAGTCATGTTTTAAGTAATTTGTTAAGTCTTTTGTTTTAACAATTTTTTTTTTTTTTAATTTTAATTTTATTTTTAATTTTTTTTAAATGTAAATAGTTTTTGTCCTCTATTTTTCCAATTCACTTTTTCAAGCAAATTTGTTAGACTTTGTTTGTGTATTTTTGTAACATTTTTTAATTGTCAAGTTCAAGTTTTCTTTTTGTCTAAAGTACAGAGGGTATGTGTTTGTTACCTTTTAGCAGGTAATAATCCTTCCCCCGTTTTTGTTTTAATCTCTTACAAACCTAGCCTTCCTGTTAACTTTTTTCTTTTTTCTCACTTGTACTCCTGAAGTCAATCCAGTAACCTCAAGGTATTTTGCATTCCTTTCTTTCTTCCATTTTATTTTAAAATTTATACATACATATTTTTATTTTTTTATTTTTTTATTTTTATTTTTGATTCATTCTGTGTTAATTAATTATTGTATTTTTCTCTTTGTTTTACAACTTATGTTACCTTGTATACATTTAAGTTCAAAATTTTGGTTGTAGATTATCTGAAGAAGGCTGCTTTAGAACAGCCGAAACCGGTCAATTGTTCAAATTACAATTTTTGTGTGAAGACGTTGTTTGGTTATTGAACTACACCTCTTTCATGATAAATTTATGTAATTAGTTACAATTTTAGAGATACCTTGATTCTCAACAACTTAAGTTAATCGGGTTTCTATCAAGATTATATCAACTCGTCTTACATATTCTTAAGTAATTAATTGTCGAACTCTAGGAATCGATTTATCTCTAAAATAGTAACAAAAAAAAAAAAAAATGCAGGTATAAGTACTCACATCCAAGTACTTTTTAGCGTTTCGTAGGTTATTAAGCATATATGTTATTACATTCTGAAATAACGTTTTATTGTTTCCCCATCCTGCCCTATATGAAAGTAAAATAAACAAGGAGTAGAGTAGGGGTCCGTGGTGCGATCCCCCGGGGAGTCACAATGCTTTTATGATATAAACACAATGTTTTTATGATATACACAATGCTTTTATAATACTCTATGTCATTGAGAAAGACAGAAGAATTTCAGTTCAAAAATTGCACACTGATATTTTTGGACGGATGTCGTGTGATTGTTGCTGTTATTGAGATGAAAATCGATTTACAGAGAGCAGCAATTCAGGACTGGGAGTAGGGACACCCATGTTTATATCACTTACTTTCAGTGTTAATGCAGCTAGTTAATAAGTTATAAAATGAAGAATTGCCCTCAACACTTGCTGTATTTGAAGATCATTGTGCTGTTTCGGTTAAACATATCAGCAGGAGAATATAGAACTCTAAGAAAAGTCAAAAGTTTACATTATGGAATGTGTGGGCTTCGTTCCTCATTGTTGGCTGTGCAAGTTCATTTTGACTCCTAAAGAGTTCTATATTCTTCTTTTGATGAAGTCATTTAACCGATGCTGGTCCAAAAACCTTAAGATTCAGCAAGTAATTCTTCTAATATTTGTTGCAAACCCCCCTTTTCCAGGCCCAAGCTGCTTTGTGTTTTCTGCCATGTGTCTCCAGCGACTATTGCAGCACATCAGTAGATAACTGAAAGCAAATGTGAACTTCTCTGTAGCTTCAAGAAAATACTGCTTCTTATGTATTTACTAATAAAGTAATGGAGGAATAAGATGATTATGTAACTGCACCAAGAAAATATTGCGTTCTTCCCGAAAATTAGTACATATACAATTTTCAAAACAAGAATCAAGGAGGCAGTTTCCTGCAACTCATCCAAAATCATTTGAGGCAAGATGCTGAAAAGTTTCGGGAATATTTTAAATTGACCGCACAGTTTGATTTTATTTTGAAGAAGATGTCAAGAAGACAAGTATAGATTCAATAGAAATCTACACCCGAACAGTCAAGAGAAAATTATTTTGAGGTAAGAAGAAATAATAATTATTAATTGCTTTTTACAAATTTCAGTATAAAATCAGTAAAAAAGGCTATTTAGTTTGGTGGTTTTAAGTTTCATTTATACGTACGTTTATAAACGTCCAAGTGTTCGCTTATAACGTATACGCTTTAATGATTGATGCCTACGTCTGCTTGAGGAGGTTATGAGTGGTCCAGGAGCACTGCTATGAAAGCGGTAACACGCAAACTCACAAGAGGAGCCGCGATAACGCTCAGTGACAATCACACAGCGTCTATCGCTAAAATCCCTTGTAGGAAATCTTTAAAGCTGAAGTGTATAGTATTATTTCTACTAAAATGATGTTCGAAGTTAGTCAATAAGATTTGATTAGAAAATGAACGCAGAATTAGAAAGGAGAACTTTACACCAATGCTGTTAAACTATTTAAAAATTATTACTACTATTAAAAAAAAAAAAGTTCTGCTCAATTAGACAATCAACTTTTTTTGTTAACTCGAGCATAAAATGCAAAGCTTTAACAAATGCACGTGCAAATTCAAAGTTAGGAAGTTTTAAATTGGATAGAAATACAAACTAATCGACTCGATGAGGCAAAGAACTTTTATTTCAGGAATTTAAAAACTTTTAGTACTTAAGATAATGTACAAAGTATAAAATTGTGTATTATAATATGTACCTGTATTAATATTCACTGAATTCAATTTCAATTATTTTAAAAACATTATACATAGATGTGCTTTGATTATTTGAGATAATATAGACCGTGGATAAGGTCGAATTATATATGAAATAATGTAGACTGAATTAAGCTGGAATTATTTTAAATGATATAGATGTTTAGTGAGTTGAGATATTGTGTCACCGTAGATAAGGGTAATAAACAGGGAATTAGATCTAATTATATATGAAACTAGCTGGATACCCGTGCTTCGCTACGGAGTCTTATTTTAATTTCATAAGTTTATAAACTACCATCAAGAAACATTTAAATTATTTTACTATGCCAGAATATCTAGATTCTATCCCTCCCGCTTAAATTCCCTCTTTGATAAGATAATTTGAAAATATCCCAAATTTACCCCCCTTCTAAATAAAAATATGACAAAACTGTACATAACGATATTTACTGTGCTCTTAAAGTGCTTTTCAACGATATGCATCATGAAGGGTATTCAATACTTTGACCCCGTATTCATTACTTTTACCCCGTACCCCAGTGTACCAAAATTAAAATTTCGAAAATTCATGTAGACAGTGATTTCCCCCTTGCTTTGAAGGTAATAGATAGAGACATGGGATTTGCGGGGTCTGAAAACTAGATTCTTCTACTTTAAATTTCATATGTATAACTTAAAAAACCATTGGGTGAAAGCCATGCAATGACAGTTTGAAATAGAGTCTTAAAAAAAGAGGTTTACAAGACCATAATGAAAATTAAAATTAACTCCTTATAAAGGTATTCAGCAAAATGTTGCCTGAAGTCAGGGTAATTCTCTTGCAAAGATTGAATTGTTTGCAAGGAGCGATGGGACGGGGCACCATCTTGCATAAACGTGTAATTTAGAATTTGATCTTCAATTTCAGGCAACATTGTGCTTAACACATCTTCAATGTTTGTTATAACACTGAGGGACTCCCCCACTTACCTACAAAGAACCCCCCCCCCCCTCCCTCCACCATATGGTAATTTATTCTATCAAAACTATAATACCAGATAACAATTACTACCCGGACAACAACTTTTTTTAAGACCCTATTTCAAATCGTCATGGCTTTCACCCAATAGTTTTTAAGTTATAGATATGAAATTTAAAGTAGAAGAATGTAGTTTTCAGACCCTGCAAACCCCATATCTCTATCTATTATAGAAGCTGCGCTCTAAGTGTTCAAGAAAGTGCGGATTTTTTTGGCCCGCCCTTTATATGGCAGCTATCTTGAATCAAAATGCCCGATTGGTAAACCATTTATCAAACGTTACTAATTTCATAAAAGGAAGCCAACTTCTAAATTTCAAGGATCTAGTGCAATTGGTACCGGAGATATCGTCTTGTCGAATTTTGTATATAAATGGCGGCTACTTGAATCAGGATGGCGGATTTTAAAAATATTTCTTAGCGAGCACCCAGGAGGTAAGAGGAACACACCTACAACATTGTATGGTCATAGGTCCAGTGGTTTCAGATATATCGTGATGTGTCAAGGCGCAATTCCACTGAGGCAACACTGACCGACAAGAAGCATGCTACATGTTTCCTAGTGTTGCCTGTTTCTAGGTGTGCCATAAATTTTGCCAAAAATGTCGCATGCGGCTTTTGTCTCCCCCTGTCGCATGCGCTTTGTCGCCTATCTTTGTAGCATGCGTCTTAAACGATTCCATCTAGGCATAACTTCAGTTTAGTGAATCATGTCTTTAGAAACTATCGCGGCGGCTGCATATTTGGTAATTGCTTTACAACGTAAAAAGAAGAAAGCCACGTTGGTGGAGGAGAGAATTGTACGTTGGTAGTACAGAATCTCGGAATGATTTTTTTGACAAATTGGTTGCTGACGACGAAGCTCTATTTCGAAATTTTACTCGAATGACGAGAGAAGATTTTGAGTTCTTGCTTGAGAAAGTCTCACCTATTATAATGAAATCTGATACCAACTTTCGTGAGGCAATACCACTTCGTGCGAGGATGTTATTAACATTGAGATATTTGGGTTTGGGTGATAGCTATCCATCAATTATGTATTTGTTTCGGATATCTGAGCCAAGCATTTATCAAATTATTCCAGAGGTATGCAGAGCTCACAGTACAATCGTAAGGCATTGACGCATGCTACATGTTGCCCAAATGTTGCCTCAGTGGAATTGCGCCTTCAGTCAGTCAGTGAGTGGTATTTGGATTTTATATATATAGATAATGTAGACTCAATTAAGTTGGAATTATTTTAGATGATATAGTCCTGGAGAAGCTTTGATCAGTTGAGGTATTATGTCACTGTAGATAAGGGTAATTTATTATAAGAACATGGCTATCTGTACCTGTCACGGTTTTCAAAAAACAAAAAAAACAAAAAAAACACCCCGTTATTTTTAACATGATTACTGACTTGATGTCAGTAATCAAGTTTACTCCCTGGACGTTTTGCGGAAATATAATAACGACATAACATTTAATAAATAACAAGCGGAAAAATAATAATATCTAACTGAAACAAATTGTCGAATGATTATATATACCATTGGGAGGTTACAAAATAAAATGTTTAATCTATACGTTTTTTTAAAAAAAAGAAATAATAATACAAACCTAGATATTACATGACTTCAGAAGAACAGATAAATTTAAAATATTTGTGTATATTTAACATGTGGAAATTCACTGAACCGAACAACGTAAAAGAAATTCGTAAACAAGGGCATTGAATACATAAAGGTGGTTAATATTTATGTATAAAGATTAGATGGCACAAAGATATTGCACTAGATATAGAAGATAGCGTAGAAGTAGAAGAGTGAGGCATCTATTTACATAGAAGATGCAATACATGTATCTAGGACTTGGTCATAAGACTTCAACATGTATAGAAAAACAATATAGATGAGATGAACACTGAGAACTCAAGATATATACATAAACATGTACTATGTATACATATTGACTCGACAACCATTTTAGTTACGTGAAAATAAAAGATTGACTACTCGTATATAAATGCAGACAGTTATGTATCACACCTATAAATATCTATCAATACTTATATATTTATCTACTAAGAAGGAGTAACTGTAGTTAAAAATCGTGGTAAAATGTACGAGATGTTAAAATGATACATAAACCACTGAATAATTTATTTCTAGTACGAAGTACTGAAGAATATCAACAATAATTGGCTTTTAACTTTTTTCTAGCATCTAATTTCAATTTTTGTCGGGGTTTCCTTACAGCAAAATACACAACATAAGAATTACATTACAAAATAACTAATTAATTTCTCCTAAACCGACGAACAGAAGTTAAAGACTTGTTTATCTTTTAACAGAAATAATTAAGTTTTTTTTTACGAAAGAAAGTTTTTAAACATCCTCTAACTTTTGGCTTTTTAGCTTGAAGCAAAAATATAGTTAACTATTCATGTTAAACAAACTACAGAGAGACCAACACACTAAACTTAGCAAGAAATAACTATTTTTCTACGAGAAATACTGTAAGATCTAGCCCAAGTTATTTAAAAAGAGTTAGTTACCTTGAAATCAACGAAGAGAGGACCAAATATTTAAAAATGTCAAGAACACAAGCAAAAAGATGGTACCAAAATGAAACAATAGGCGACCTTCGTTTAAATCTGCACAAACATCGACAACCTGTGTGTAGAACCTTATTACAGATGAAGTAAACAGGAGAATCCAGACAGGGAACACGGCGTATTTCTTACTACATATAAATATTCTCAAATCAAATCATTTCTCCCGCGAAACCAAGATTGAGCTTAATAGAACACTTACCAAACCCTTAGTTACATGGGGTCCTGAGGCTTAGATCTTAACATCTCAGAAGGGTCTACACAAAAAAGAGTGTTTGAACGCAAAGTAAATAAGGAGAAACGAAAGAAATAAATACCTGGAGAATAAATAAACAAAGAGATTACGAGGACTTTATGGAGAAGATATAGTTAGCTTCATAAAATCATTACGATTAGGATGGTATGGAATAAGGATATGTCGAGAGAATGGGTAATAACTTTTGGGAACTCAAAAAATAGTTGTTCGTGAAGTCTCACGTAAAAAGGGTTTCGTTGGTATCCTTAACATAAAACTAGTTATATTAAGGAGGAGGGGGGGGGGGGGGCGTAAATTGTTGATGCTTTTTGGCAAAAGGCGTGGAAAATTAAACAATACTCTTTAATACCTTTAATTAGTTACCCCACACAAAATTTCAAAAAAATATTCATTTTTTGTGGTGGGGATTATCCGCCATATTGGATTCTCAGTTAATCAGTTAAAATTGCTATTCTACTTTTTCCTATAGTCCAGCAGACCACTATTTTATACTTATATATTTTTTATACTTCTAGTTCTTAAATAAACAATTTTCACGTGTTACAGAGAAAGAGGTTCCTGGTTCAATCCCCCAGGGGGTCACAACGTTTTTTATCGGTAATAACGAAATGATACATTAATTTTTTTCTGGAAATATTTATCGGTCCACCATAGGGTATAAGCATGAATTATTTCAAAATTTTAAGAATAGCCGTTATAGGGTAGTTGGTGGGGGGACATTTGAATTTTTGTATATTTCGATTTATAAATACAATAAAAATAAAATTTAAAAAATGTTTTATATTTTTGTAATCTACTCTTCAATACCTTTCATTTGATACCCCACACAAAATTTTAAAAAAATATTTTTTTTCGAGTTACATGAATTATCCGCCATCTTGGATTCCCAGTAAATCAGATCAAATTGCTAATCTTATTTTTTCTAAGGCCCACCAGACCGCACATTTTGAATATTTTTCTATATTTTTAGTAACAGCGGAAATACGATTTTAGGGGGGAGGGGGACACGCAAAATTTCGATGTTTACAGACAAAATGGGGCCGAAAATTAAATACTTTCCCTAAGTGGTATATATTTTTTCATTTGATACCTCACTCAATATTTAAAAAAAAAAAAAAAAAATCGCATGACGTGAGATATCCGCCATTTTGGATTTGAACAGCTGATAATTTTGAGTTCGCTATATTTTTCCTGTGTGCGCGTCAAATTGATCTTAAATATTGGAAAGTTTCATGTTTTTATCTCTTTTTATTCAAAAGTTATTGGAACCGTACAGAGTGACAGACACATGAACGAAACTATAAGGGTTTATTTTTTTGGTTTTACCAACGAAACCCTAAAAAGAGTAAGGCCGAGAAAACGAAGGATAGAAGAGAAAGAAAAAGATCAGAAAATTATTAGTGAGGAACTGGTGGAAGGCAAAATGACGAAATGAATAAATGGGGATTGTGACAAAGAACACGAGCTCTCTCCCTCCATGTTTTAAGCTTTTTTCTCAGGAACTAGATTTTTCCCGGGAAAACTGCTTATATCGTTAGATTCGTATTTAAATGGACAACATTTTAGAATTTTTTTATCAAAATCGTCGGAACCGTTTTCGAGAAATAATTTTTTTCACGTTTTCTCAGAGTTTTTGGAGGGTAGCGCCCCCTAATTTGGAGCTAAAATTCATTTCTCGATTTCGCCTCGAGGTATGATTTTTCTGAACATGTATGCCAAATTTTGTCAACATCGGTCAACAGTAGTTTAGGCTCCAGGCGTTTGCACAGACGACAGACAGACAGACATTTTTTAAAACCCACTTTTTTGGACTCAGGGGACCTCAAAACGTGTAAATTCATCAAAATCTCAAAATCAAATTTTCGCGACATCACAATACTTTCTCTTTATATGAGAAAGTAAAAAAGCCAATACAACAGTCCCCCTAATAATAACTTAAATAAAGGATCAGCTTTTCAAATTTAATAATTATTCCAATAAACCAAGTTCAATACTGGGATTAATTAAATACTATGAATCTTTTATATGAAATTAATTTAAGAAGATCTAAAATGATAATTATGAACAAGTAGAATTATAACAGATGAATAGCTCGTTTATGTTTAAAACGTTTTTAATTAAGACCATTTTGCATGCCCTCAAAAATTAAATTCATATTAATCGAAGCGTAAATGTGGTGTTATACATATTTTTTTAATGTTATTATAATGTATAATGTTCAACATTTATATAAAATGGATTCACTATTACACACATACACACACACACACACACACACACACATACACATATATATATATATATATTAATAATAATAATAATTACGACTCACAGTCTGCCCCGTCAGCATATCTTTCCCTTAAATAGATTAAGGGTACCTATACATTTAAATAAATATGGTATAACTACAGTCTATATGTATCTAATTAATCATAGTTCTATACATAATTCATTGTCTTACAATTAGATGCATATCTAACACAATACGTATCGATATATGCAAAACTAATACTCTGATTTGCATGTTAAATTACCCAGACATATATTTTATATAGATTCAGTGTAAATATTGTTTTGTTAATTTAACTCGTTCATTTATTAATTTTACTAATACTGTCACAATGCAATATAAACTTTATATAATTTATGTATTTGCTTGTAAAATGCTGTTTTTTTTTACAAGTCGTTGAAGATCATGGTCCGAATTTGAAAGCAATGCGCATACGCAATCAATTACTCTTGCTCCATTGTCTATTGTCCAATGCGCATACACAAACTTGATTAAAAGTCTTACATTAAAAGATTAAATTAAAACCTTACCCAGATTATTAATAATAAAATTTTGTACATATAAAGGCCGGTCTAGACGCTACGTTTTGCACAACCTTTTATCTGCACAGTTCAACACTCTGCAGATAAAACGTTGCGTGTAGATACGAAAAGTGCTCAGTTTTGAAACCGGCGCGAAGACGGTACAGTTGCAGCGATAACTGAGCTAGAGAGCATAGATATCGTTGAACTGTGCGGAAAAGTCGGCGCTTGTAGACGGTAGCTCCGTTTTCCGATTCATTTTGTTCCTCGGTTTCTTTGTGTATGTTTGTTATTTCGACGATCTTTTATTTTTCTTAACAAGACAGCATGTCAAAATTGACCAGAGTAGTACCTCCTCCATGGCGATGCCACTAAAACTGTGCAAAATATACAGATATCTCTGTACCATGTATACGCTCTAAAAATTTCAACGTCTTCATTCCGTCTTAAGACTGCGCAACGACAAAACGTTACGTCTGGACCGGCCTTAATATAGTGCGGGTAAATATAATATAAACGCCATTTTATAGACTCGTGTGAATTACACAGCAATAAAACGCACTTGCCTATAAAATACAACTTTGACTGCTTTTTAATTTTTAAGTTTTAGGTAGTATTGATCTACGGAAAGTTTAAATTTTAATTTAAATCAAAATATAATTATTATTAACAAAGCGAGACGGACAGAGAAAAATAGACTCCAGCGCAGGGACTTAAACCACGGGCTCCTAAATTTCCAGTATATCGCTCTACCAACTGAGCTACACTGTAGAATAATTTCCTCTGTCAGTAACGATACCTAGTCCCGAATTAAGCTTTCAATTTTCCACAAGTCTAGAAGTCAACATTAACGACAATTGAACTAGACCGAGAAGTATCGCTTATAATTATATAAAGTACCCATTAAGTACCTGTACCTGTACGAACAATTAGAAATTTCATTTTTAAGTTTTAGGTAGTATTCATACTATGGAAAGTTTAAATTTTAATTTAAATCAAATTATAATTATTATTAACAATGGGAGACAGACAGAGAAAAATAAACTCCAGCGCCGGGATGGCCGGGGTGGTTCAAGTCATTTCCGTTGTATGAATCTGGTATAATCTGGGTAAGGTTTTAATTTAATCTTTTAATGTAAGACTTTTAATCAAGTTTGTGTATGCGCATTGGACAATAGACAATGGAGCAAGAGTAATTGATTGCGTATGCGCATTGCTTTCAAATTCGGACCATGATCTTCAACGACTTGTAAAAAAAAACAGCATTTTACAAGCAAATACATAAATTATATAAAGTTTATATTGCATTGTGACAGTATTAGTAAAATTAATAAATGAACGAGTTAAATTAACAAAACAATATTTACACTGAATCTATATAAAATATATGTCTGGGTAATTTAACATGCAAATCAGAGTATTAGTTTTGCATATATCGATACGTATTGTGTTAGATATGCATCTAATTGTAAGACAATGAATTATGTATAGAACTATGATTAATTAGATACATATAGACTGTAGTTATACCATATTTATTTAAATGTATAGGTACCCTTAATCTATTTAAGGGAAAGATATGCTGACGGGGCAGACTGTGAGTCGTAATTATTATTATTATTAATATATATATATATATATGTGTATGTGTGTGTGTGTGTGTGTGTGTGTGTATGTGTGTAATAGTGAATCCATTTTATATAAATGTTGAACATTATACATTATAATAACATTAAAAAAATATGTATAACACCACATTTACGCTTCGATTAATATGAATTTAATTTTTGAGGGCATGCAAAATGGTCTTAATTAAAAACGTTTTAAACATAAACGAGCTATTCATCTGTTATAATTCTACTTGTTCATAATTATCATTTTAGATCTTCTTAAATTAATTTCATATAAAAGATTCATAGTATTTAATTAATCCCAGTATTGAACTTGGTTTATTGGAATAATTATTAAATTTGAAAAGCTGATCCTTTATTTAAGTTATTATTAGGGGGACTGTTGTATTGGCTTTTTTACTTTCTCATATAAAGAGAAAGTATTGTGATGTCGCGAAAATTTGATTTTGAGATTTTGATGAATTTACACGTTTTGAGGTCCCCTGAGTCCAAAAAAGTGGGTTTTAAAAAATGTCTGTCTGTCTGTCGTCTGTGCAAACGCCTGGAGCCTAAACTACTGTTGACCGATGTTGACAAAATTTGGCATACATGTTCAGAAAAATCATACCTCGAGGCGAAATCGAGAAATGAATTTTAGCTCCAAATTAGGGGGCGCTACCCTCCAAAAACTCTGAGAAAACGTGAAAAAAATTATTTCTCGAAAACGGTTCCGACGATTTTGATAAAAAAATTCTAAAATGTTGTCCATTTAAATACGAATCTAACGATATAAGCAGTTTTCCCGGGAAAAATCTAGTTCCTGAGAAAAAAGCTTAAAACATGGAGGGAGAGAGCTCGTGTTCTTTGTCACAATCCCCATTTATTCATTTCGTCATTTTGCCTTCCACCAGTTCCTCACTAATAATTTTCTGATCTTTTTCTTTCTCTTCTATCCTTCGTTTTCTCGGCCTTACTCTTTTTAGGGTTTCGTTGGTAAAACCAAAAAAATAAACCCTTATAGTTTCGTTCATGTGTCTGTCACTCTGTACGGTTCCAATAACTTTTGAATAAAAAGAGATAAAAACATGAAACTTTCCAATATTTAAGATCAATTTGACGCGCACACAGGAAAAATATAGCGAACTCAAAATTATCAGCTGTTCAAATCCAAAATGGCGGATATCTCACGTCATGCGATTTTTTTTTTTTTTTTAAATATTGAGTGAGGTATCAAATGAAAAAATATATACCACTTAGGGAAAGTATTTAATTTTCGGCCCCATTTTGTCTGTAAACATCGAAATTTTGCGTGTCCCCCTCCCCCCTAAAATCGTATTTCCGCTGTTACTAAAAATATAGAAAAATATTCAAAATGTGCGGTCTGGTGGGCCTTAGAAAAAATAAGATTAGCAATTTGATCTGATTTACTGGGAATCCAAGATGGCGGATAATTCATGTAACTCGAAAAAAAATATTTTTTTAAAATTTTGTGTGGGGTATCAAATGAAAGGTATTGAAGAGTAGATTACAAAAATATAAAACATTTTTTAAATTTTATTTTTATTGTATTTATAAATCGAAATATACAAAAATTCAAATGTCCCCCCACCAACTACCCTATAACGGCTATTCTTAAAATTTTGAAATAATTCATGCTTATACCCTATGGTGGACCGATAAATATTTCCAGAAAAAAATTAATGTATCATTTCGTTATTACCGATAAAAAACGTTGTGACCCCCTGGGGGATTGAACCAGGAACCTCTTTCTCTGTAACACGTGAAAATTGTTTATTTAAGAACTAGAAGTATAAAAAATATATAAGTATAAAATAGTGGTCTGCTGGACTATAGGAAAAAGTAGAATAGCAATTTTAACTGATTAACTGAGAATCCAATATGGCGGATAATCCCCACCACAAAAAATGAATATTTTTTTGAAATTTTGTGTGGGGTAACTAATTAAAGGTATTAAAGAGTATTGTTTAATTTTCCACGCCTTTTGCCAAAAAGCATCAACAATTTACGCCCCCCCCCCCCCCCTCCTCCTTAATATAACTAGTTTTATGTTAAGGATACCAACGAAACCCTTTTTACGTGAGACTTCACGAACAACTATTTTTTGAGTTCCCAAAAGTTATTACCCATTCTCTCGACATATCCTTATTCCATACCATCCTAATCGTAATGATTTTATGAAGCTAACTATATCTTCTCCATAAAGTCCTCGTAATCTCTTTGTTTATTTATTCTCCAGGTATTTATTTCTTTCGTTTCTCCTTATTTACTTTGCGTTCAAACACTCTTTTTTGTGTAGACCCTTCTGAGATGTTAAGATCTAAGCCTCAGGACCCCATGTAACTAAGGGTTTGGTAAGTGTTCTATTAAGCTCAATCTTGGTTTCGCGGGAGAAATGATTTGATTTGAGAATATTTATATGTAGTAAGAAATACGCCGTGTTCCCTGTCTGGATTCTCCTGTTTACTTCATCTGTAATAAGGTTCTACACACAGGTTGTCGATGTTTGTGCAGATTTAAACGAAGGTCGCCTATTGTTTCATTTTGGTACCATCTTTTTGCTTGTGTTCTTGACATTTTTAAATATTTGGTCCTCTCTTCGTTGATTTCAAGGTAACTAACTCTTTTTAAATAACTTGGGCTAGATCTTACAGTATTTCTCGTAGAAAAATAGTTATTTCTTGCTAAGTTTAGTGTGTTGGTCTCTCTGTAGTTTGTTTAACATGAATAGTTAACTATATTTTTGCTTCAAGCTAAAAAGCCAAAAGTTAGAGGATGTTTAAAAACTTTCTTTCGTAAAAAAAAACTTAATTATTTCTGTTAAAAGATAAACAAGTCTTTAACTTCTGTTCGTCGGTTTAGGAGAAATTAATTAGTTATTTTGTAATGTAATTCTTATGTTGTGTATTTTGCTGTAAGGAAACCCCGACAAAAATTGAAATTAGATGCTAGAAAAAAGTTAAAAGCCAATTATTGTTGATATTCTTCAGTACTTCGTACTAGAAATAAATTATTCAGTGGTTTATGTATCATTTTAACATCTCGTACATTTTACCACGATTTTTAACTACAGTTACTCCTTCTTAGTAGATAAATATATAAGTATTGATAGATATTTATAGGTGTGATACATAACTGTCTGCATTTATATACGAGTAGTCAATCTTTTATTTTCACGTAACTAAAATGGTTGTCGAGTCAATATGTATACATAGTACATGTTTATGTATATATCTTGAGTTCTCAGTGTTCATCTCATCTATATTGTTTTTCTATACATGTTGAAGTCTTATGACCAAGTCCTAGATACATGTATTGCATCTTCTATGTAAATAGATGCCTCACTCTTCTACTTCTACGCTATCTTCTATATCTAGTGCAATATCTTTGTGCCATCTAATCTTTATACATAAATATTAACCACCTTTATGTATTCAATGCCCTTGTTTACGAATTTCTTTTACGTTGTTCGGTTCCAGTATCGCTTATAATTATATAAAGTACCCATTAAGTACCTGTACCTGTACGAACAATTAGAAATTTCATTTTTAAGTTTTAGGTAGTATTCATACTATGGAAAGTTTAAATTTTAATTTAAATCAAATTATAATTATTATTAACAAAGGGAGACAGACAGAGAAAAATAAACTCCAGCGCCGGGATGGCCGGGGTGGTTCAAGTCATTTCCGTTGTATGAATACTACCTAAAACTTAAAAATGAAATTTCTAATTGATTGTACAAGGTACAGGTACTAAATGGGTAGGTGCTTTATAATTATAAACGATACTTCTCGGTCTAGTTCTATTGTCGTTAATGTTAACTTCTAGACTTGTGGAAAATTGAAAGCTTAATTCGGGACTAGGTATCGTTACTGGCAGAGGAACTTATTCAGCTTTTTAATGTAATGTACTATTATAAGAATTTAATTTGGGCAGTGTAAGTAAGAAGGAGTCAAAGGAAAATATTTATTACATCTTCTCATTATTATTTTTAATTATTTAAAAAACAAATGTGTCGGATACAACTAGAACAAAATTTACTCCTATACATACATAACTATCGCCCAATGATTTCCATTTGTTAGACATTTCTAGTTTCCACGCTTTCATTAATACATTAGTCAAATTTTTATCAAAACTTACTATAGAAATAATTCTTCCCCTAACAGAGAATCCAAGCCGACCTCTCACCCTTTTTAATTAAATTTATTTTTATCGACATTTTAAAAAATAAATTATGCCCATGTGTACTTTTATGGTTAGATTATTATTTAAATTAATGGTAGTTTTGACTGAGATTTTGTGCTATCACTTTATAATTATGACGAGAGGTTAATAGAAAAGTAACACAACAATATTATATTGTAATTAAAAAACTAGTTTGGACATTTTATGTCATCGTCAGTGTTAAGTGCTGACATAGTAAGAGTTTCCAATACACCGTAGTAGAGAACTTACACTTAACACGTTATCACTTAACACTGACGATGATATAAAATGTCGAAAGCCTTTGTAAAATTGTGGTGACAATATTGTTGTGCAACTTTCTATTAACTTCTCTGGTTATAATTATATAATTATTTAAATAGAGTACATTTTAGAATGTTTTAACCAAAATCGTCGAAACAGTTTTTTTGAGAAATAACTATTTTTTCACGTTTTTCAAGATTTTTGGAGTTAGCAATTTAGAGTTAAAGTTAATTTCTTGGTTTGATTTTTCTTGACATGTATGCTAAATTTAATCGAAATAGTACCAGTAGTTTGGCCTCCACAGACGGCAAACGACAGACACATTTATTAAAAACCACTATTTTGGATTGGGGAAACTTAAAAATATAAATCTATCAATCGATTTACATGACATGGCAATACTTCCTCTCTATTATATTATACTAAATCTAAAGTAAAAAATCAAAAATGTTATGTTTAAGATTAAATGCACGTATGTATTAGCCAAAGGAGGAGTCACTCAATATTGGTATTCCATCATTTAATTATAATTTTACTAGCTCTTAAATATCGTGCCAGAAACTTAGAATATGATGGCAGGTAGATTGGTTTTCACTTGTATTCATTGTAGTACCATCTTTCACCGATAAACGTTTCTGAATTTTGTATAAAATGATATCAGAGCGTCTAGCAGATCAAATGGTAATCAAAATGAGTTCATGTTTCATAATTTTGCACCTTAGGATATTAGGATCCATCTACTAAATCAATTAGACAAATGTACAACGGATTTGTCCACTTTACTGCTTTGCTTTGCTATACTGGAAAGCATTGAAAGTCGATATGTCGATTCAATGCCCAAAAGCGTATCCATGATTCAAATTTTTTTTTTCCATCAAATGGAGAAAATGAGTATTTTTTTAAATTTTTAAATGCCTTTTAAAATTCAATGAAGTTCAAGAGTTTGTTTGATAATTACTATTATTATTAGGTATCCATTTTATACTGCGTAGGGAATGGAAGCTCATAAGACATGGTATAATTGTTTGTATATTAACACATCACAGGAAATCTGCTACACATAAGGTTTTATAATGGTTATAAGTTATAAAAAAAAGAAAGGAAGTAGGCGCCAGATTATTTTTAAGTCGTGGGAGGGCTTCTTTTAGATTCTTTTTTTTTATTAAAATGACTAGCACATCTAAAACAGGCACGTCAGCTAGTTAATATATATTATAGTCTACACATTTTTGTCAGGGCACATATGTCGACGTTAACCCCCTGCTATTCCACATATATACTATTACGTGCTAACCCCTGGTAGATAGAAACTCTTTACCTTTCTCCACATTAAACCACTTCCATCCAGTGTTAACTTATTTTAAATTTCCCAAAACTATGTTTCACTGTTTGGTGTTTAGAAGAACCATATACTATTTTAATGTATTTTCAAGTCGATAAATAAAGAAACCTACTCCCGACAGTATAATATACAATAATTGATAAAAATGCATGATTTCGTAAATTTTTTTATCATTGATATGTTTTAGCTCATAAGTACAGAAGAAATTTCCGTCACGCGACCCTCTTAAATATCGTGCCAGCAAGTTAGAATATGATATAGAAGGTAGGCTGGTTTTCACTTGTATTCATTGTAGTACCATATTTCGCTTCGCTGATAATATTTTCTAAATTTTTATATAAAATGATATCAGAGCTCCAAGGTGACCAAATGGTAATAAAAATGGATTAATGTTTCATAATTTCGCGCGTTTCGATTTTTACTACGTTTTTATTAGCTTGCTTTCTGATTGTGTGTCCAGTACATATCTTACAGATGATTTTTAACAAACTTCCCGACTAGCTAGACATTTGAAAATTTTAGAATAGCTCAGAACACGATGACAATGCATTTTTTAAATACTTGTAGCTTGTAGCCATCTTTCGGCAGAATGTAATTCATTTTCAGTAAATTTTGCTGTCTGGAAAATTAGTTCGAAAAAAATCCGCAAGAATAAATTTAAATATAGATAAATGATAACCACCTTGCGGATTTTTTCCGAACTAATTTTCCATAAACAACAAATTTTATCTTTCTATTATTATATGTATATAATTATGATGGAATTCGGTTATGATTATGTTATAATCCCGAGGCTTAGGATATATAGGCTTAGTTTCGGTTTACCGTGAATTATTACGTACAGCAGTGAGCAGTGTAATTACGGTGTATATTAATTGATATAATATATATGATTGATAACTTCTTTCCATTTTTGTGTGAGTAAAACTGTCCATGGTTTACTCATTTGTCCTTTGTCTAATGTTTATGTTAACCCACAAAAAAAATATATATATATTAATACGTAGAATGGTCAGGTTTATATGATCCAACAGACATTTTAAAAATGTAGTATATAAAAAGTAATTTTTATCTTGTAATTTTCTTGATATAGTAAATCCATCTACTATATCCTATTAGTAGATCCATCTACTAGACCGTATTAGAAAACCCTACAAAAAAACAAGTAAAATAAATTTTGTACACTTCCGTAATAAACATTGCTGATTACACCCATAATGAGTTTTATTTGTTCTTGTATTGTGGATGTAGCTCACAACAAAATAAATCTCCCTAATACGTGCGACCCCAGACAGAAATCCCAACTCTGACATTTTTACTGTAAACTATTATTTTAGTTATTTTTATTTAAATATTTTATCTTGTGGAATAAGATTTAAAATTTAATATTAATTAATTAATTTAATTATTATATTTATTTGTTTAATTAAAAAATTTTGTTTTTCTATTCTTAAATTACAATGAAGTGTAGTCAATGTGAAAGGAATGTAACCGCGGACGAATCTACTATTACATGCAACAACTGTAAGTTAGTTTTTCATATAGAGTGTGTTGGGATGACGTTATCAAATTTTAAAAAAATGAATAATGATAATAAAATAAAATGGAAATGCGTGAAATGCAAAAATGCTCATGATGCTCTCCTGCCTAGCTCAGCTCAGCCTAGCTGTCCCACAGATATAAGTCCGGAAATGAAAGCTTTTCTTGAAAAATATATAGCTGAAACTAACCATTACATTGAGCTTTGTATTGAGAAAAGTACAAAAGAATTAAAGCAATCCATCGAATTTATCAGTTCTCAATACGATGCACTTTTAGGGGAAATAAAAAGCCTTAACGATAAAAACAAAAACTTAGAAGCCGAAAATAGGGAATTGCGTTCTGAAATTGATAGCCTCAATCAATACTCGAGAAGCGACAACATAATTGTTACGGGAATACCATCTACAAATAATGAAAATGTGTATGATATTTTGAACAAATTGGCAGATGTAGTTAGAGTCGATTACAAAGAAGACGATGTAAGTGTAGCTCACAGAATTCCATCTTATAATAAAGAAGCCCCTAGACCTATAGTGGTTAAATTCGTTAGAAGAAAGAAGAAAGAAGAATGGATAAAAGCCTTCAAATCCACAGCCGGAGAAGAACCGGAGCCTACCATATCCACTAGAAAACTATGAGCACGTCTTCTAGAGGGACGAATCTTCGTATCGGAACACTTGACAAGGACAACCAGGGAACTTTTCAACAGAGCAAGGTTTGCCGCTAGAGAAAGAGGCTACAAGTACATCTGGTATTCTGGAAAAATACAAGTGAGGAAAACTCATGGAGATCGTGCATTCACCATAAGAGATATCTCTCATATAAACAAGATATAGTCTTATAAAGTAATGTACTTTAGTCTAGGAAACAATATTAAAATGTGGTGGTTTTTTGTGTGTATTAGGTATGGTTGTGTGTATTTATGTCTGTGTGTGCATTTTTATTTTTATTCAATCTTATTTTTTTTTATTTATTTACTTTCACTGATAATTCATATAATTAATGCTGTATCATTTTATATAACATCACCTAAATTAAGTTTGTGCAGGTTTAATCCAAGAAAAAATACAAATATGTTGTGTTATATGAGCAAGGGGTATGGTTGTGGGTATACATATCGGTCCATGTACTATTATACTTATGTCTTACCAAATGAGATTTATTTATTTTTAGTGTGTTGCATTTTTATTAAATTTGTAACTTATCATCACTGCAATTAAATGTAAGAAAGTTTAATAGGAATGTAGGAAATAATATTATAATGTTGTTAAGTTTTATATGTTATAGAGATATTTATGTGTGTGTATGTCTGTATGCTCTGTTGTATATTTATGTATTGTTACAAAGTTTTATTGATTTATTTGTATTGTTAACTTATAAAATTAGTGTTATATTTTTAAATTTAAATCTACTCCAACAAAATTTAAGAAACTTAGGTACACAAAATAATAGTAGCTGCTATAATAACAGTTGTCTTATGTTGGTGAGAATATTTGTTTTATGTTGGTGTGCGTGCCTGAATCTTTTCTTCTACCAATCTAATAATAATATTATAGCAACTAATAATACTAAACAAATAAAAATAAGAAAGATAATTGTTATTATGATAACAAATGGCTTCTAGATTTATAAATGCTCTAGACGAAGAGGAGATAATAGAGGAAGTTATCGTAAAAAATTATAACTTGGACGATTTACCGGTCAAAGCTCTAAATATATTCCACACCGACATTAGATCTATCAGAAAGAATTACGACTCACTACTTCTACTATTAGAACATCTAAATAGAGACATGGATATCATAATTCTAACAGAATCGTGGATTAGACAGTACGACGACTTTTTCAACTTGGAAAACTACAATACTTATTTCGATACAGGTAACAATAGGGCCGAGGGCATTGTGGTATTTTGTAAAAAAAATATACAGATTATAAAGGTGACAAACAGACCTATAACAGGATGCAACAGCTTACTACTAAAACTAAAATCGACAAACGTTACGTGTAAGCAATTCTCAGTCACATCAATTTATAAATCTAGTGAAATAAGTATAGACGACTTTTTAATTAATCTCGAATCTTATCTAAACAGCCAAAATACAGGGAACCATTATATTATTGGAGACATGAACTTAGATTTACTCGAAGATACAAATTCCAAAAACAACTATCTCAATATATTGAGTAGATTTGGCTTCACAAGTTTTATAAACAAAGTGACGAGGAAAGAAGGAGAAAGTATTTCATGTCTCGATCATATAATGGTAAAAAACAATAATCCCGACATAATTATAAAATCGTTTATAATAGAAGATAGAATCACAGACCACTATCCAACTGGACTTTCCATTTACTGTAATAACAAAATAGAACATAACAAAAACAAACAACATCAAACAAAAACTCAAATTCTTAAAACAAATACTGTTAAACTAGAAGCATTACTTGAAAAAACAGACTGGACTAAATTGTACACAATGAAAAACGCCGAGGAAGCTACCAATGTCTTCATACAAACACTAAAGAACCATATAAATTCTTGCACAGAAACCAAACATATAAATATATCTTGCAAGAATAAAAAACTTAAACCGTTGATTACAAGCGGTTTGCTAAGATCTATAAGAATGAGGGATAAAATACGCAAAACATTGGATAAGCAGCCCTTTAATATTCAGTTAAAAAAAAATTCATTAAATACAAAAATCTGTTGACAAAATTGATAAGAAAAACCAAAGCAAAATATTTTAAAGATAATTTACCGAACGATGTTAAGGATTCTGTGCAAATTTGGAAAACCATTAATGAAAGTTTAAACAGAAAACAATTTAAAAGAGAAACTATAAATAAAATTAAAATTAACAACTCGGAATATACTAAACCTATTGAAATAGCTGATAAATTAAATCAATATTTCAGTACTATAGGGGCCAAACTAGCTAGTGACATAAAAACAGATATAGGACGAGGAAAAACGGACGACAATCACGAACACTCAGAATTAAAACAAACATTACATACATTTGACATAGTTACAGAAGAGGAAATATACAAACACATATCTAATTTAAAAACCGATACATCTCCAGGGGTAGATGGCATTAGAGCTCAGTACCTTAAATCGTCCAAAGACAACATAACAAAACCGATGACATTTATTAGCAATCTCTGTTTACAGCAAGGAGTATTCCCTGATGTTTTGAAAAAAGCTGTCATAGTGCCATTGCATAAACAAGGAGATAAGACTGACCCCTCCAACTATAGACCGATATCTATCTTATCTAATGTAAGCAAAATAATAGAAAAATGTATAAAGGTTAGATTAATACAGTATCTTGAAAAAAACAATATTATCTCAGGAAACCAATATGGATATATTAAAAACAAAAGTACAGCGGACGCTGTTTATAGACTAACTGATCACGTTATTACCGACTTAGACAATAATAATAAGACATTAGCAATATTTATTGATCTAAAAAAAGCTTTCGACACCGTGTCCCATGAGGTCTTGTTGCAGAGGTTACATTCATCAGGGGTTCGAGGTACTTGTTTTAATCTATTTGAGAGCTACTTAAAAAATAGGACCCAACAAGTGAAATTGGACAGTTCTCTAAGTGAGCCGATGAGTGTAACCTTTGGAACGCCTCAGGGGACAGTGATGGCCCCGTGGCTCTTTCTGATTTATGTAAACCAAATGTTAAAGCTTGAAAATACTTTCTCGGAAATTATTTCCTTTGTTAATGATACATTGGTATACTTTAGGGGAGCCACGGGGGAACAAGTGTTTCAAAATGCTTCTTTGGGAATAACCAAGATAAAACAGTGGTTCGACAACAGCCTTCTTACTTTAAATTTAACAAAGACAAAATACATGTGCTTTTCACTTGACTCCCGGGGACAACCGACTAATGACTTACAGGTAAAAATACATAGGCAGCAATGTGCACGACAATACAATACCAACTGTACTTGTAACGAAACAATAAGTAAAACCAACTCCATTAAATACTTAGGGGTAATAATAGACAACAATTTAAAATGGAAAGAACATGTCAACTGGGTGGTAAAACGGATACGGAAAACAATTTACAGTTTTATTAGAATTAGAGAGTTTGCCACTTAATCCATATTAAAATTACTCTATCATGCCCTTGTAGAATCCGTACTAAATTATTGTATTTTGGCTTGGGGAATGGCTTCCCCAACCAGTATAGAACCTGCTAATGTAATACAAAAAACTATTATAAAAATTGCACTAAAAAAGCCAAAAATATTTTCTTCAAAGTTAACTTTTTCTGATTTCAAGGTACTGCCAATAACATTACTGTTTGAAAAATCCATTTTAATTCATTTTTACAATAAAAATTTGCCTACATTATGCCATAACTACCTTACAAGATGACAAACACAGAACACTTACACAACTCAACTCTGCCGCACAACTACAAAACAAAGACATGCTTCGTATATTGGACCTCAACTATTCAACAGACTTCCAGCCTCTCTTAAAAACATAAATAATTTTAACACATTTAAAATGAAAATCAAAGAGCATCTGTTAAATCAGATATAAAATCATTAAAACAAATTATAGAAATAGGTATACCAAATATAAATAAATTATTAATTTGATAAGTAATAAATTAAAATAAAGAAATAAAAAATAAAATTAAAATAACTATAATAGAACACAAAGTAAAATATAAAAATAATCACACTACCAATATTAATATTTTTATATTTGATAAAAATGTTAGTTGTAGATTTAAAGAAGAAAGAAATTTTATTTTTAAGAAATAAATTTTAAATTTAAATAAAGAGAAAAATGTAACATAGTATTAGAGACGGGGCCCTCTCTCTAGGTGTCTAACACTTACTTAGGGCCCTCACCAATTATTATTTGATGTACTACCAAAAAAAAAAAAAAAAGAAAGAAAAAAAAAAATTAATTGTTTGAAACACGTATTTATGTATGGTGGAAATAAATTATTATTATTATTATTATTATTATTATTGATTACAGTATAATCTAATTATCTACTGCTTTGACGTGATTGATCCGCTGTGCGGAAAACTCTCAGTCTGGAATTAGATTCTACGGATATTGTCCGATATTAAGGAGATTGCAGATTGAAAAATTAGAGCTGCAACTCTGTGGGAGTTTGGAAGCTAATTTTTAGGGTCTTAAAGTCGTGAGCATATCTGAAAGAATTTGGCTGGAGATTGCAACATTAACTGAAGCACCTTTAGCCCAGTTGAAAATCTAGATCATTATTCAAAGTATCAATAAAATGGGTTAATTTATAGTAACCTACCTAATAGTAATGTTAAACAAATTTCCATACCAACTAAATAAGTTAAGAATAATTCCATCTCCAAAATGATGAAAGGAATACCTGCTTAAGTAAAATTAACTCACACATAGTAATCTTGTTTATTTTAAGGAACAAAAATGTTTAAAATAATGTAGAAAAATCGGTCCGACAACTCGAACTAAACGTTCACATCTAAATAGTCCCTAATAATAATATTTGGGGCCTGAGTTGCTCCTATGGGAGAGCGGTTGGTTTTCAATCAATCAAGTATAGCAATATCGAGCGTAGTCAGTTGTTGGCTAGGTGACCGCTACCTCTGGGTTCGATTCATGGACCGCCCAGATTATGGTTTACCGACTAATATAAAGAGTTTAGTCTTCCCACCCCGGTTTGTTCGATGGACTCACCTAAGTGGTCTGGGTCGTAGGGTGTAAAAGCCTCGGAAGAAAGAAACAACAAAAACGAAAAAATTTTAAATGCCACGATATCTAATTTATTATTGTACATGTACATGTATAAAGTGTTCAACAGGTGGTTGTATACATTTCGGTTTCGATTTCAGCGAGAACAAATTTATTTATATCAATTTTTTTCGAAACTTGATACTTCTCAACAACTTCTATGGTTAATTACGTATATAAATGGACTCCATTATAGTAATTTTTGTCATCAAAATCCTCTGAACTTTTTTCATGAAATTTGCAGAGTTTTTGGGAGTAGCACCCCTAAAATTTAATTCTCAATTTCACCTTAAAGTATGATTTTTCTGAAATTATAGGCCAAATTTGATCTAAATTGGTTAAGTAGTTTAGGCTCTATGTGCCTAAATAGACGACAAACAATGTAAGTCAAACTAATTTTTGGACTTGTGGGACCTTGAAGCGTGTAAATCTATTTAAATATAATTATTTCGCCATCACAATAATTTCTGTTCATATAAACTACGTATAAAATGAAGTAAAACAATAAAAATAAAATAAAAAATGTTCTTTTTACGACTTTGCAGTGAAAATAAAAGGTGCATACATAAAAAATAGCATTACTTAAAGAGAGCTTCTAATAAAAATACATTTAACTTTTTAATTAAAATAAAACAAGTATTAAGTCCTTCAAATTGAAAAACGGAAAATGGATAAAAACTATAAATTGAAAACGGACACATTGTTGCAAAGATCATTCAAGCAAAGATCAGAAAAAGCAAATGACCGTGGAAATAATATTTCCATGCCAAATCATCTCGAGATATATCTCCAAATAAATATCTTTAAAGCTGGCCATAATCGTTTTCGTTGCCTGGCAGGTAAACCAGAGCCTGTGTGCTATTAAGTTATGTCATAAATGCAAGTAATACACACCTGTACAGGTAAGCAAGTGCGTGTGCGCTATTAAGTTATGACATAATTGCACAGTTATACACTACTTTACTGGTAAACCTGTGCGTGTGTGCTATCATGACATAACTGCACTCTATAATGTTATACACAACTTCACAGTTATACAGTAAATTTATACACACCTGTACAGGTAAGCTAGTGAGTGTGTGCTATTAAGTTATAATATAACTTAATAAAGTTTACAATAAACGATTTACCTGTAAACGATTTATACATCTATCTTCAAGTAAATTAGTTTATCTCTGTTTTTTTCATAATATTATAGTAACATAAATATATTAATTTTCTATTCCATTTAGGCTAGCTACGAAATATAAATAAAATACACTTCTAGTACTGTTTACCTAAATTAATCATCTGCTGATTCAACCACATCATTATTATAATATATGCTGATGTATGTGTGTATTTTTGTGTCTGCATTTTTATATATATTTATATATGTACTCTTATTTTTATTTTTTTATTATTATTAATATATATATATATATATATATATATATATATATATATATATATATATATATATATATATATATATATATATACAGGGTGTATCAATTTCAGATGGCCATAGAAAAAGGGGTATATCTACAGGTCATTTGGAGCAAAAAAGTTCATATAAGCTATAGTCCAATTCTCAACAGGGTAGGAGCTATAAGCGAAAATAGACTGTGTTAAAAACAACCGACCTCTGGCTTAAAACACTGAAATAACTCAAAATATATTAATCTAGGAATAATGAATGAACAATCGTTGGAAAGAGCAGGAAATTCCCTATAAAATGATGTATGTTTTAGTTGACTTGTTGCCTTTTTAGTGTGACCCAGAGCTGTTTCAAAACAAAAAAATAGATTTTTTTAAAAAATCTGAAAAACTTATCGCCCACTTATCGATATGACCCGAATGGGAGAAATGCGTACAAAGTAAGGAAAAGTTGGCGCTTTTAATAAGCTTTAAAACGATACCAAATACTTCACAATATTCCAACTCTAAGTGGGCGAACAAACCATCGTTGTAAAAAAAAACATGTCGTGCTTGCAGCTGGAGAAGGGCTAATAAACGTGACATTATCAGCTGTGGCATCTTTGACAAAAAGATGCCGAATGTGCATTGTTCAAGGTGGCGGCCATTAAATTGAAATTTTAGTTCTCTAACTGGACGATCTATTATTGTAAAATATACTTATCATGGTATCTCAAGGCAGAAGCTGCTCAAAATGGCCGCCACCTTGAGCAATGCACATTCGACATCTTTTTGTCAAAGATGCCACAGCTGATAATGTCACGTTTCTTTGCCCTTCTCCAGCTGCAAGCACGACATGTTTTTTTTCTACAACGTTGGTTTGTTCGCCCACTTAGAGTTGGAATATTGTGAAGTATTTGGTATCGTTTTAAAGCTTATATTAAAAGCGCCAACTTTTCCTAACTTTGTACGCATTTCTCCCTTTCGGGTCAATAAGTGGGCTCAAAGTTTTTCAGATTTTTTAAAAAAATCTATTTTTTTGTTTTGAAACAGCTCTGGGTCACACTAAAAAGGCAACAAGTGAACTAAAACATACACCATCTTATAGGAAATTTCCTGCTCTTTCCAACGATTGTTCATTCATTATTCCAAGATTAATATATTTTGAGTAATTTCAGTTTTATAAGCCAGAGGTCGGTTGTTTATAACACAGTCTATTTTCGCTTATAGCTCCTACCCTGTTGAGAATTGGACTATAGCTTATATGAACTTTTTTGCTCCAAATGACCTGTAGATATACCCCTTTTTCTATGGCCATCTGAAATTGATACACCCTGTATATATTTTAAATAATCTTACAATCTCAACTTTTTTTTAATATAAATATTAAAATTATTATATTATGCGGTCAAGAGAAGATTCCCACTACGGCACAGGATCCCGCTTCCTCAATTGGTGTGGATAATTGATATTTTTATAAAACATTTTGTAAAAATCATGTTTAAAAAAAATATCTAATAAAAAAATAAATAAATAATGTTTAGAGTTGTGTGGTTTAAATTGTCTTTAACAAAAATTGGAGTTTTTATATAAGAGATGTAGGTTTATATGTAAGGACGTTGGTGAAATCCATAGTCTTACGACCGTCTTAAGTTTAGTAGGCCAAGTGTTAATTAGAGCAAGTCTTAAAACACGCAAGGACTTAACGCAAGGGATAAACGGGCGCATCATTCTTGCCAGCGTTAACCTTAATCCAGTAACCCTGTGGTCTAACCCCAAGGGGGTTAGTTACCACCTAGGTTTACCGATTAGCCGAAGCCAGGTGCTCGGCCACCCAGGACAGCAAACTTTAGATCCCTTACCCATCGGTCAAGTATTTTAGCTATCTAATCTAACCCTTTCCCTTGAGGTGGGTCGAGAAACAGTTTCTTGAAAGCAGAAAAAATATTTTCTTTTTAAATAAGGGAGCAGTAGGCTTCTATATCCCTGGCTATGAGACGCACCTGTTTCCTAACGTAAATTAAAGAACGAAATAGAACGGTAAAATATTGTCGGCAAACTGGGTTAAAGGTTTTCTAGTGGGAAGTTTTATTTGTGTTTCAGGGTCCGAAGTACCTAGCATTTTGTTGAAAGTATAAAATTAGCTTCTGGACGCGTCGGAGGGTATTAATAGCTGCAAATTTATTGAAGACGATTGAACTAAATATACAGATACATTTTACAGTATATAGAGTGCAATTTACATTCTGTTCGTAGACTTCTAAATATTAATCAATTAGAGAAAGATTAATATCTTGAATTTTCTTGAGGTCTTCTAATCCGAGAACCCAGCAATATCGTTACGAATTTAGACATTTTAATAAATTGTATACTACACGCCGACTAATCCTACTATTATAGAAAAGAAAATTTTAAAACTATGCTTAACTTTAAGCATTGCAATACCGTAATATTGAAACTAGCGTATTATGAAGTTTAAAAGTAGTTATTGCATCAATTTATCAGATGTTTAAGTAATTCTAATTATAAAAACCAATTTTTCTTTTTTGTCATTTCTGTTTCATAACACTTTCTACTGACAGAACTATGCTACAACGTTTGCAATATCCAAATTCTACCCCTTATCTCTTATCTAAGCAACATAAGTTGAGCGTAAATTAATGAAAATTGTTTAATTTTTTAAAGGACTCAATTTTAACCCATGTACCTGAAGAATTGTACTAACTTAATCAAGAACTTAGCTAGGTAGGATATTAATTGGTGGCTTTATATAAGTACATGCGGTAGTATAAAGCATACTCATTTCTATTATTTTGTAAAAGAAGAAAAAAGTGTAATTTTTTTTTAAATAGGCTTACCTTTTTTTAATTAGCTATATATATATATATATTGTCAATAACTCTCACTCGTGTGGCGACAACTTAAGAGAATCATCAACATAATTCTGTTGAAATTAGATAAAGGTAAACTACAATCATGCGGAATAGCTCAATAGAACTGATCAAATTCTTCTTTTAACATGATATGTTTTTTTGGGCTGGGGAACAAACAAAAAACGACATGAAAAACGAGAAGCTCTTAAATATAGTATCAGGAAGTTGAGATATAACAGGAGGTAGCTTGGTTTTCATTTTAGTACTATATTTCGCCACCAGGAGTGAACAAAAAAACACATCTGTGATTCGATATTTTTCCATCAAGTTGAGACATTTTTAAGAAACGGAAGGTTACAAGATGCAAGTTATAAACAAGTGCAATTTCGTTAATTTTTGAACATGGATATGTTTTAGCTCTGGAGTAGGGGGTTAATGGGGGTGGCAGTGTAACCTGATGCCAGATCGTAAGAAATGAAGGCACTCACTTCAGCCACCTCAAGTCTCAGTCAACGCCTTCACGTAGCTTTAAGCGGGCGCCCCTGTTAAGTCAATCTTCGTGCTTGACAACAGAGATTGACCGTAGACGAAACTGGCATCCGAGATAGGCGGAGGTCAGGAAAACTTATACACCCTATCCAACGCATACAACATTACACTGACACGTTTACAGAAACAAAGTCCAAGGACAGTAGAGGCATGCTACTGGGGGGAGTAGCGACCCCCGGACATTCTAGCTCACAACCATGCCCATCACAAACATATACTACAAGGGTCAATATTGTCGAGGAGAGCACTGAGAGGACCCGAGGGGACCGGTCCTGGGTGGAACAGGACGGGTGTGGTAGCGCATTAAAAACGGTCTTAGACACGCCGGCCACCTCATAGTCAGGGTCCCACCCTTGCTGTTTTATTACGTAGCCTAGTGTAGGGGGCTGACCCATCAGGAGGTGAAAATCCTAGAGAGCGATAGTAGTGCCAGGTAGGCGCCTGGGTAGGGCCCTGCTGTCGCTCTCGGGGGGCTCTTGCGCGGCTACCGTCCTGGGGAAGCACAGGAATTAAACTGGACCTCTGGGAAGACTTAGTTGCTCTATTAGACAGTACACCCACCCAACATAACAAACACTATAACACTTATACACAATTTTCACAAATATGGAGCCAGCAGACGACACCCCCGTTATAGTGTCTAACGTTTTACAGGAGGAATCAGGGTCCCCAACCCTACTTAAAAAGGACAGGACAGAGAGCGAGATTGAGGACAGTCTACTGGAGGAGAGGGAGGACCGACCGGGAACTCCCCAACCCCCAATGATGGAGGCAGGTTCCACATCCCCGACCAGTCTGGAGGCAGACCCCACCAGGTCAGACTCGACTGGGTGGGAGGTGGAACACAACCGAAGGAGAAGGAAATCTTCAAAGAAAAGGAGGCAAAGAGAGAGGCAGAAAAGCAAGGCAAGGGAGGATAGGGAGAGGAAGGGGGAGGTAGGGACCTCGCAAGGGGGCTCAGCTTCCCACACCTCGACCCATATCCAGAGGCCCTCTAGGAGACCCATCGGGAAGACCTCAGCTAAGGAGGAATTCCCAACCCTGGAGGCGGCCAGCAAGGTGGAGAGGATGAGAGCACCGCACGCCCCCCCGAGGAAGATGACGAGGGGTCCAGGAGCGAGGGATGCTGCTAGGAGGACGTGGAAAGAGGCGAGAAGGACTTTCAACCTCCCCACAGCCCCCAAATCGGTCAGGGAAAGCGAGGGACCTACCACCACACCCTCAGCCGAGAGCAATAAGAGACCGAGGGGAGCTATGGGGACACCTTCTTCAGGAGATCTCACCCCCAAAAGGGTGAAAGAATCAGGAATATCCCCCCTTAAAAGGGAAGATAGTGACAAGGCGGACACCATGGCTGCTCCGACCCCCGAAGCAGAAGGAAAAAAGATAGAGTCCTACAGGGATATTGCTAGGGGTAAGGACATGCAGTTTGTGGTACTCTCAAGTAGAGAGGGAGGTATAGTTACGCAAAAAGAAGGAGAAATGCTGCGCAAAAACCTGACGAGGTTTTCCCTGGAGAGCATGGGCAGCAGGGAGAGGACTACAGGCATTGTACTAAGGTTCTGGCAATCAGGAATTGTGGATCCTGGTTGGTTCCTGGTCACTGCGGTTGATGCCGAATCTAGAGATTGGACGATTCGGAACTGGGAGCCAACCCCCATCGAGGAGATCACTTTTAAGGTCTTCTCACAGAAGGATGCTCCCTGGCCGACGAAGATCGGCATCAACATCAGAGAGGAGGAGAAGCCTGATCCTGAAGAGATCAGGCTAGAGATGCATCTTCGCAATAGGATTCCGGGGGCCCTAGACTGGAAACTGGACCACATTGCTGGTGAGCCGGGGAACTGGCATGTCCTCATGTGGATCCCCAGATCTTCGGTTAGGGCCCTCGATGAGGTTAAGTGGCGCGTCTTCCTGGGCCTGATCTCCATGGTGGTGCATCGGGTCCGAGGAGGACCAGCTCCACCCCCCCTACCAGCAACCAGGAGGACTGAGGTTCGAAGGAGAGTGGAGGAGGATGAAAGGAGGACGGATGACCGTAGCCGAAGGGAACTCCCGTCCAACAGGAGGGCAGAGAGCCACCGGAGACCCAGGGACGGCTTTAAGTCAGATCGCCGGCCCCGTGCGGCACCGCCCCCCTCCTCTAGGAGGACGGAGAGTCACCCTAGATCTGACGAGGACAGGGAGAGGAGGAGGCAAAGTGCTAGCGGTAGACCACCACACTGTGAGGGTGGTAGCCGCAGGCAGAGCTAATAGAGGATGATTGAGGTAAAACACATTAATTTACAACACAGTCAAGACGCTGTAGGAGAACTACAGAGAGCCTTGACTGGAAAAGGGTCATTAATAGTGTTAATTCAGGAACCTTATGTTTATAGAGGTGCGGTGAGAGGGATGAGGAGGTCTGGTCAGAGGCTCGTGGTAGGAGGAAGCGAAGGACCAGACGAGGCGAACCCCAGAACATGCATAGTGGCGTCAGAGGACCTTAAGGTAACACCCATACCTCAATTAGGAACCCGAGACGCTACAGCAATCATCCTGGAGTATAAGGTTAAAGGTTTAATTAATAAGGTAATCATGGCTAGTCTATACTTGCCATACGATAGGCAGGACCTTCCCCCAACAAGGGAACTGACCAACATTGTCAGATTCTCAGAGGAGAAGGCCATTCCATTAATTATTGGTTGCGACGCTAACGCGCACCACCATGCCTGGGGCAGCACTGACTGTAACAGCAGAGGTGATGCGTTGTTGGAATTCTTAGCATCCACAGATTTAGAGGTAATGAATAGGGGAACGGAACCAACTTTTATAAACAGAATCCGTTCACAGGTAATAGATGTCACAATGGCATCTAGGAGGATGTCTGGAAACATAGAGGGCTGGCACGTATCATCAGATATTCTGCTGTCTGATCATCGCATGGTCAGCTTCTGTATCCAGATAGATGAAGTAGAGGTAACACCGCAGAGGCACCCAAGGAGGACGGACTGGGACACCTTTGACAGGGAACTCGGAAACCTCCAAGGAGTGACCAAAGAGGCATTAACTGACCACGAAGCTCTGGAAAGGAAGGCAGCGGAACTGAGCTCGTATATAAGGGAAGCCTACCAAGAAGCTTGTCCCCCCAAAACTAGTGTCCAAAAGGTAGCCACTTGGTGGAACAAAGGACTAGATAAGCTCCGTAGTAAAGCAAGAAAAGCCTTTAACAAGGCCTTCAAGAATAAAGAACCAGGAGAGGAGCTATGGGACAGCTTCAGGGGGGCTAGGAGGGAATTCAAAAAAGAAATAAGGAATCGCAAGAGAGCTGGCTGGAGAGACTTCTGTAAGGGAATTGAGTCCCTACCAGAGGCAACCAGACTGGCGAGAATCTTAAGTGGTGAGGGTAATGGTAGAACTTTAGGCTCAATTAAAAGGCTAGACGGTACCTGGACTCTCAGTGTAGAAGAAACATTAGAGTACCTCCTACTCACCCACTTCCCAGGAGAAGGAAATGAGGTCGGAGATTCACTAGGAGAGACTCCAGGCGTAGAAATGAACTGGGACCTAGCGACCCACCTAGTAACCAGAGAGTCCATAAAATGGGCCGTCGACAAATTTCATCCATTTAAGGCACCTGGACAAGACGAAATATTCCCAGCACTACTACAAAGGGGTATGGATCGTCTATTACCCAGCATAGAGGCAACTTTCAGGGGCAGTATAGCTATGGGCGTAGTACCGGAAGTGTGGAAAGCGGCTAGGGTAGTTTTTATCCCTAAGCCCGGCAAGAAGGACTACACACAGGCTAAATCCTTCCGACCTATAAGCCTTACGTCCTTCATGCTAAAGACCCTTGAAAGGATAGTAGATAAATACATAATAGAGGAAATTCTACCCAGAAAGCCGCTGCATGCCAATCAGCATGCATACTCAAAGGGGAAATCGACAGAAACAGCTCTCCACGCGGCCACTTCTAGGATAGAAAAGGCAATGCACAAAGGAGACTACACTTTAGCCCTCTTCTTTGATGTAGAAGGAGCCTTCGATAAGGCAAAATCTAGTAATATAAAGGAGGAACTGACGCAGAGGAATACTCCCCAGGTCATCATCAATTGGATAATATCCTCCCTAAAAGGGAGGAAAGTTAGTTCATCAATGACCGGCACTAAAGCATCTAGAATGGTGTCAGGAGGGTGCCCCCAGGGCAGCTGCCTCTCGCCACATCTGTGGTGCCTGGTGATGGATGGACTAATGAGGAAAATGACCGAGGAGGATATTTATTTGCAGGCATATGCAGATGATGGACTAGTCCTGATCAGAGGCAAGTTCCTAAGTACCTGCTGTGAAAGGATGCAACGAGCTTGTAGGATAATTGAAGGATGGTGTAGAGAGGTAGGACTCTCAGTCAATCCATCAAAGACTGAGATGATAATCTTCATTAGGAAAAGAAACTTGTGGATTTCAAAGCTCCCAAACTCTTGGGGCATGAGCTTACATTGGCCAACGAGGTAAAATACCTAGGTATTACCTTAGACCAAAAACTAACTTGGAAATCACACTTGGATAAGGTAGTAGAAAAGGCTACGATAACCTTCTGGCAACTTAGACGAGCAGTAGGGAAGGCATGGGGACTGTCCCCGAAAATCCTCAAGTGGCTGTACACCGCAGTTATTAGACCTAGGATTCATTACGGATCCCTAGTGTGGTGGCCTAGGACTGAGGTTGCCAGCTCGGCTAAGGGGCTTAGCAAGGTCCAGAGGTTAGCCTGCCGTAGTATAACAGGGGCCATGAGGACTACACCTACGGCAGCCTTGGAAGCCTTAGTAGGAGTCCCCCCTCTCCAGCTATGGTCCAGAGGAGAAGCCATCGCCTCGTATGTCAGACTAAGGGACAATGGACAATGGCTAGGTGAAAGGTCCGTTATAGGACACTTGGATATAGGAAGGTTCGCTGAACTTAAGGTCCCACTTACGGGGATCAGAACTAAAGGAGTGGACCAGCAGCTTAAGCTGAAAAGGAGATATGAGGTAGAAATCCCACCTAGAGCCGATTGGGAATCAGGAGAAATTAAATTTGATACAGAGACTCTGGTGGCATACACGGACGGCTCAAAGAGTGAGAATGGTATGTCAGGTGCGGGACTTTACTTAGAAAGGTCCGGCACCCAAGAGAGTTTCCCACTAGGAATATTTACCACAGTCTTCCAGGCTGAAGTCTACGCCATCCTAGAGGTGGCAAGAAGGCAAGAGGTGGTAGAGGCGAGAACTAAAAAAGTAGTAGTATGCTCGGATAGTCAAGCAGCACTTAAGGCACTCTGCGCTCCCAGTGCAGACTCAGCACTGGTCAAAGAATGCCAAGAGGCCTTAGAGACGCTTGCAGAGTTAAAGAAGGTCACTCTGCTTTGGGTTCCTGGACACACAGGGGTTCCGGGAAATGAAAAAGCAGATGAAATAGCAAAAAGGGGTGCCTCCATGCCATTCTGCGGACCGGAGCCCGCTATTGACTGGTCCCGAGGGCAAACTAAATCGGCCATCAAAAAGTGGATCTGGGAGGAAGCAGGGAAGGCGTGGACAAGAACTGAAGGATGCAGGCAGACCAAGATGATGCTGCCTAAGCTAGATAAAGGGAAAACCAGATGGCTCATGGGACTGAGTAGACCCAACCTAAGAAAAATGGTGGGGGTCTTAACAGGTCATTGTCAACTAAATAGACATCTGGCACTATTAAAGATTGAAGAGGATCCCACATGTCCAGTGTGTGGCGAAGAAGAGGAAACAGCCTACCACCTGGTGGGAGCTTGTGAAGGACATGGGAGACTACGCTTTCACACCTTAGGATCAGGGATAATCAGAGAGGAGGAACTTGTCACACTTAAGTGGCAGGATATCCTCTCCTTTATCACCCAAACTAGGAGACTTGAGGGTAAGACTGAGGTGGTTCAATGGGCGTGAAAAACCAGGGGTTGGCAAAAAGGACCCGAGTGCGGTCTAGTTGCCAGGCTTGGCCTCCCCGCCCCCTTACTACTAGCTCTGGAGTACAGATGATGAAATTTCCGTCAAGCAAAAAACGACATGAAAAATGTGACCCTCTTAAATATCGTGCCAGGAAGTTAGAATATGATAGGAGGTAGGTTGTTTTTCACTTGTATTCATTGCCATATTTCACCGATAAAAGTTTCTAAATGTTGTATAAAATGATATCAGATCTCTTAGCGGATCAAATGGTAATCAAAATGGATTAATGTTTGATAATTTAAGATGCAACTACTATATCAATTAGATAATGTATAACAGATTTGTCCACTTGACGGCAAAGCATTCAAATGTCCATATGTGCATTTAATGCCCAAAAACATATCCATGATTCAATGTTATTAACATTAAATGGAGAAAATAAGTATTATTTAATTTTTAAATGCATGTTAAAATTCAATGAAGTTCAAGAGTTTGTTTAATAATTAATATCTGTATTTCCTTTAACATTTACATCGCTATAGTATCAATTCAAGGCTAAGTTATCAATTTATACACTAGTGCAAATTTTAAGGGTGTCCTTAAAAGTGTTTTCTTTTTCTTTTGACTATACGATAATCATTTTTAAAAAACCATGGATTCCCTTAAAAGGTTCGGATTAATGCAAATTTTTTTTATCATAATACGTAATATTACTGTTCTAATCTACTTTTTGACACTAGAAAAAATGTTTGTTCCGTATTCGGTATTTTTAATGAACAATGTCTTTCCTATAATTATTAGTAGCTGGATTGCAGTGCTCCACTGCGGAGTACGAAGTGTATTATATTTATCGAGCCGTTATGCTCGTGGCAACGAGCTTATATATTTAGAAAAAAAAGTAAAATTAAGTAAAATTAATTTAGATATCTATTTAGATACAAGTTATTATATCTATTTGATGACCATCAAATCAAAACAAACATTTATTGTTATTGGAATACATGTGGTTGCCTTAGCTTAGCAATAACAAATCATTTCGAGCTGCGTCGTCTCCGTCATCGGGACACTACTCCATTATATAAATTATGTTTTTTTTATAGGTTTATAAATAACTTTGAAGAATCATTTAAGTTATTGATATTTTTAAGATTATCTAGATAATGTAATTATTACTAAAATATCAAAGCCGCCATTTTGGTTCTAAATGGCTAATTTGAAAATCCTTTAAGCAAAGATATCTAGATAAAAAAGAAAGCTAACTTCCAAATACCATGGTTCTAGCGCAATTGGTTCCGGAGATATTGTCATAACGAATTTTTCATATAAATTGACTGCCATCTTGAATTAAGATGGTGGATTGAAAAAACAAATCACCTAGAGGTTAAGAGAGGGTACATACAAAATTGCATGGTCATAGGACCAGTAAATCTAGATCAGTCAGACAGTCATTCAGTAGTTCTTTGATTTCATATAAATATATAAGATCTCTCTTCGAGAGTTAATTTAATAACTTTTTACTCATTACGATTACACAACGAAATAACAGCATTAATGTAAGTAAATTCACCACGTCAATATTGTTACTGTTTGTTTTATTGTTTAAGAAAAATGCCTTTTTAAAGTTTGACTATATAATTATAAGTTACTCTTATGGTTGGTTTTGTAAGATTGGTTTGTTATTGTTTGTTCTAGTTAATAAACTGACTGAAGATGACCTTTTAGGGCCGAAACGTTTTCAGGGACATGAATTAAACTGTTAATTTTTCCACACCTTATGAAGTCTATCATTTCTCAACTCATCATAAATAATAACAAGGTGTTCATAAACTTTTAGAAGTTTATCATTTAAAAGAAAATATAGTATAAATTGTACAGGGTGTCCCAGCTAATATGGAACAGCGAAATATCTCCGGAACCATGATAGATAGAAAGATGCGGTTTTCAGGGTTCGATAAAGGCTAAAAAGGCGCTTATAGAACAAATGCTGAAAATTTTCTGTGTGTATCAAAAGCGTGTGCAGCAAACAAAATTAACAAAAAGTGAATAGGAAGCCATATTTTTAAGACTGGATTTGGATTCTATGGCTAAAAATAATACTTTTTTTCACTCTTGTAAATTTTTCATTCCGATCATTAGCTTGCCGTCTAGAGTCTAGAGAGCCCTAAACTTGCTAAAATTTAAACTTGTAAGTCCATTTTACAGCTAAACTAATGGATTTAAGAAAAAAATTCGAGATACAAAAAGTTCTTTTTTTTGTTGCTAAATCTAAATCCATTCTTAAAAACATGTAACTGAATTTTGCCAAAAAAGTGTTCAGCAGGGCACAAAACGTGAAAAAATTACATATAATGCATGTTTTTAAGAATGGATTTAGATTTAGCAGCAAAAAAAAGAACTTTTTGTATCTTGAATTGTTTTCCTAAATCCATTAGTTTAGCTGTAAAATGGACTTTTACAAGTTTAAATTTTAGCAAGTTTAGGGCTCTCTAGACTCTAGACGGCAAGCTAATGATCGGAGTGAAAAATTTACAAGAGTAAAAAAGTATTATTTTTAGTCATAGAATCCAAATCCAGTCTTAAAAATATGGCTTCCTATTCACTTTTTGTTAATTTTGTTTGCTGCACACGCTTTTGATGCACACAGAAAATGTTCAGCATTTGTTCTATAAGCGCCTTTTTAGCCTTTATCGAACCCTGAAAACCGCATCTTTCTATCTATCATGGTTTCGGAGATATTTCGCTGTTCCATATTAGCTGAGACACCCTGTATATAAATATACAAAAACAAACAAATCTCAGGTTTCGGTCACAAAAATCGTCACTATGTTACAATCCCGACGTTTCGGTTTTTACTTAAAACCTTCTTCAGGGGCCTAAAAACAAACGAAATACAAAAAACACATGAAACAAACACTCATGACTATCAATGCGGAAAAACTAAGAAGCTACCGGAAAGGTACTACACAATAAATAATAATCCAACACCTAAACTCACCGTAAAACATCTAAACAACGACTAAAAATTCTCACGCGTCAACACATATATATACGGAGAGAAACCACAGCCTCCTTGATAAAAACATACGACATCAAACATTTTTTTTTTTGTTTGTTTTTGTTTATATTTACGGTCGAGAATTTATTCATTTATTATTCATTCATTTATATAAATATATATATATAGATTGTATTACATAACTTATCGGAAAAAGAGCAAAAAAAAGCTATGAATGGAAAATACTATCAACTATTTTAATACCTACAGATACTAGATTGAACTTATAAAATATTTAATTTAAAACGGGGATGTTCATCCCTCTATTAATAACACCTGTTGATGAAATAAAACGAACTTTTCTATTCTAAATTCTCAATAATTCAAAATAAACGATGGATTTATTAAGTGCCTTATTTATTACAACCAGTTGTAAATCAAAAAATGAGCATTTCCGCTTATAAATTATGTTTATTATGTATTGGTTTAATTAAAGTAATTGTTACGGTATTAGAGTGAAAGAAAATAATTATTTTCCACTGATTTAGTAATGAAAGTTGGGCAAAGAGTAGGAATGATGCAACAGCATAGATACGGACCATACGGTCTTACATTAAGCCGACCAATACTTTTTCCTCGCTGGCTTCAATATTAATACACTTAAGTAACACTAATGCTGAAATACTGCTTTTCGATAAAGAGATCATAAAATTTGTTTACTCAAAACACCTGGTACCTTTCAATAAATGCTTTTAAATGAAAGTTTTTAAATTCCCACATCTCCTAAATAAAATATAATTCTACCCGAAATAATATTGACAATATTTCCTAACAGATATTTACTTATATTATCGATACACTTTATCAATTTATTTTTAATACACTTTGCTGTTTAATCGGTAATTAATTAGTGTAATCCGTTTCAACAAATAATAAATAAATTGTAAACAGCGTTCCAACTTATTAATTTAAGAAAAGCAGAAACTACAAATTATAATTTTAGTTGATTGTAGAAATTTTTTTTTTTTTTATTATTACAAATCTTATTATCCTAATAACAAATAATTTTTAATTTATTGATGTTATTATAATTATTATTACAAAGCTAGGTATTGATTATGAACAAAAATAGTACAATTATGCTCTTAATATACAGCTGTAGATGTAATAAATAAATACAGACATATTTATTTTTATAAAAGTATATCTATTCTTTTATATAAATAAACATCATTTATATATAAAAATATATATATGTGTTAACTGAGCCACTGTTATATATTATTAAAATAGCAATATATATTATAATTAGAAAGTAATTATATATTATAAAAAGAGGTAATATATTATTAAAAAGCAATTATTTCGACTCCGGCGGCGGGACACTCGACTAACTGCCCATACTATTTGAAGATATGACAAAAGTTTTTTTTAAAAAAAGTTTTAATTTAATATTTTATTGAACAAATGCTGTAGATACGCCAATATTAATTTAGATATCTACAGCAAGAAAGACATTATTTTTTACGTTAAAGTTAAAGATTAAGTCACAATTGATTGAAATTAAATATTTTAATATTCTGATTTTATTTTTTTACAAATGCAATAAAATGAATATTGAAAAAACTACAATAATATAATAAAAGTAAAAGGTAAAAAAAAAAACTACAAATTTTATTGCGGGAATGAATTAGAACGGATTAAGTCCAAGAGTTAAAATAAAGAATAAGTTATTATTACATCTTGTATAAGTTATATAAACTTAATTAAGCATTTATTCTAATAAAATGTGGTAGTAAAATATATAATAAATGAAAGTAGAAGTTATCTATATTAAGGCTATTGAAGGAGACATTGTTTCTGAAGTCGACTTAATACATTTAAAGAACGTAAAATGTCAACGTCAAATATAATAAAAACAACTTTTAAAGTGTACATTATTTAAAGTTAAATAAGAAATACTATAGTACATTTAAAACCTAGGATATGCTGAATTATATTATTTTTTTATTTAGTAAGAACGTAGCTTAATGCAGTATAATTATTATTGTTAAACATTGTTTAAGTAGCTATGAATATATTAATCAAAACGGTAATTAATTTTAAGGCTGCAGTTAAATCTATAAATAAGGCTGACAATTTTAATAGAGCTTGCACATTTTTACTGTAATATATATTTTAAGGCTAAAGCTACGGTAAACATAATAAAAATCACTAATTTCATAGTGGACGATAAAGCATTAATAGTTTTACCATGATAAACTTCAAGGGTTAAAATTATAAGATCTGATATCTAAGTATAGTTCAAGTTATAACATAGTTTAAGGCAATAAATAAGATTAACAGGGTAATGGTAATTAATTTTAAGGCTGCAGATATACAACTGATTATAGTTTGAGACTATAACCGTAATCGATAGATTTAATGGCTTGCAAGGAAGGCGTGTAAAATGTAACTAAGATAATTAAAACATAAAGACAAAACCATCAAGAAAATTATTTGAACTAAGAATTAACAAATATTTTTGATAAGATAGGTGATAACCAAGAAAAAAACCTATTCCAAAGTATTGTCACACTTCTAACATACATTTACATTTTATGCAACAATGAAATGTAAATAATATACTTTATATAATAAAAAAAAAAAAATGTTTGAAGCTCTTACGCACTAGAAGTGAAACTTTAGTTCTAGAATGCATTGCTCTCTTTCATTTTTTGACGAATTTATTATTTCAGGATTAAGAAATGGTTATGGGGAAATTTAATTGAAAATGTTTTGATTTGCTTGTCTTTAAATAGATATAATACAATTAATCTGTAAAAATGTTACACTTGTACGAGTCTCGAATCGCAAACTTCGTTACACGATGTCACTATATGAAAAAATTCACTCTACCGCCGCCAAAGAAGTTTCACTTAAAAAATTCTGAATTCTATTAATTTAATTAGTAAGACATCATAGAATATCAAAGATACAGATCCCCCATACAGAAACATGAATAATATGAAACTGACAAAAACTCGTGGCACAGATCGTCTAATTTTAAATTAAACATTTTTGATGGTTATTAAAGATATTTCTTTATAAATATACAATAACAACAAGATATCTTACCGAATCAAATTAATTGTATAAATTATACATACATATTTATAGTATTTAATTCAGTCATTGTATATATTGTTGTTTTTGTTTATACAAAGAAATATCTTTAATATCCATCAAGTATTTTTAATTTGAAATTAGACGATCTGTATGACCCAGTTTCGGACAGTTTCATATATTCCTGTTTCTATATGGGGTATCTGTATCTTTGATCTTTATCATGTCTTACTCATGATGAATTCACAATTTTTTTTACTATACACGGTATTTTTTCCTATATATGCAAAAAAAAATTTGTATTATTATAATCATATCATTGAAGTTTGCTTTCATTTGAAGCCCACATTTCTTTCAAATTGTTTCCAGTCGCGGATTAACTTAGTAATAAAAACAAATAATAGTAATTAAATTCAAGAAGGTTAAGACTCAGATATAGTAATTATTAACCTATTAGTTAATAAAAACAAGATAATCTTAATCAAATGATTCTGGGTTTATAAATAGATAATGTGTCTAGCTATTTATAACTCATATCGTGTTCATTTTTATTCAAACAGTTTAAAAACGAATGTAAAGATGGTAGATTGTCTTAAAATTAAAACAGTAGAATATTAATATTATGCTCTTTATTGCAAAAAAAATTTGTACAATTTCATTGTGTTAATTTGTTTTGTACCAGGTGACAGTTAGATATTACAGGTTTGTTTTTATCTGTCAGTATACGTCAACTGGAGATTATAACAATGAAAGATTAAAAGAATTAGGACAGTTTGTCTGCAATTTATTATAGATTAAAAGGGAGACGTTAAGAAAGATTTAAACTGAATTATAGGTAAATTATTATAAACTAAGTACTTACCGATCGGGATGATGAAGACCATACAAAGAATCGTAGTTGAAAATAACATTGTACTTAACACTAATTGGCCGACAAATAATCACATAAATAAACAACCCAAAGTCATAAGATTTTTAACAATTATTTGGCATTTAACACAGTCAGTCAACTGGAATTTGAAGCTTAGTACACGCTGTGAAGACGACGTTTCGTAAGTACACTCACGTGGACGAATAAAGGCATAAAAAACATAACCGTAGCCGGGGACTAGGTTTTTAAAGGGAGGACGAGTGGAGCCGGCCCGGCTCTCCCGGAGAAGGCGGTCCGGCCCACAGAAGACGGGAGAAGATCGTACTCATAATTTGAAAAGCGAGTTGAGCGGACGTGTTTAGTTGCTCACGAGATGCCGGCTAACGGTAGGAATGAGACGGGAGGAGTGGCGCCCGTCAGCGGAGATACTGCCAACCGAGAGGAGCGAGACCGAACGGCTACGAGCACCCGCGAACAGACATCGATCCCAACCTTCCCGCAACACACCCCTCCCTAGTTCGGCCTTCTGCCATTCTACCGCCGACCGCTCTCCAAGTCACATACCTATAGCCGTCCGGACCCACTCGCGCCCACTTTCTACGCTCTCTTCACCCTATTTGTCCTCAGCCCTTTCTTATTCTTACTACAAAGCCTTGTGGTATCCGTATATTTCATACGCTTTGGACCTAGCAAATAACCTCTGGATCCTATCTTATACCGGAGATAAGAGAGCAAGGTACCGCCGAGATACCGGAGAAATGCACCATTTCTTCTCAGGCTATGTCAGTATTTGATATTGCTCATCTATATAGATATTGATATGGAGCAACCCAAAAAATTCAACACCACTAACCTTTGTACAATGACAAGCGTAAGCAAACAGAGGTCTCCCTCTCCTTCTTATAAAAATAATATTAACAGAATGAACACGGAAAGAGGCATTTACTCTCGAAAGTTATTTCTAAGTATCCATTCTTCATATATATATGTATTTTAAAATCGCTCAGACTTTAAAAACAAGAAATTATTTTTGTAATTTTTAAAGCGAGCTTCCTACAACCAAAGAAATATGCACCGTGTCGGTTTATTTTTTGTTTGTCTGTTAAGGTTTACGCGTCTGACGATAACCTGAGTAAAAGTTTAATTGAAATTTGTTATACATGTTGCTTTTATCAAGGTTAAGTTGGTTGCACAGCGTTATCTGTCCCAGCGTTCTAACACAACACTTGTAAACGTGAGCTTCAAATTTAAAATTGAATTATATGACAGGAAAAGATTCTACCTTCATCTATTCGATGAGACACAAAGTAAATTTCTTTTAGTAGAATTATTAAATCTGATCAAAAAGTTTAAAAAGACCAAACAATATTTTTACCAATATCTGCCGTTCTTAAGTATCGCTTCTAATAAAAATGTATATAAATCTTCAAAAGTACTAATGAAACAGGCATGTACATGTACAACTTTATCTTGATTCGAGATTAAGTTTTGTTTGTGAAGTAAAGTGATACATATATGTTATAATAGGTAAACAGGAGATTGGTGATGGGTGAAGTAGCTAAATAGGAAGGTAGGGTAGGCACTCCCCCTCCTGTATCTTACCTACCTTAACCTTCTATATATTTCACACTAATCATCTTTAACTATGTCACACCAACATGAACTCTATTCACTCTATTGTCTAATCAGAGTTTCCCACCCCTATGGTCGCGACAAAATATTTTAGTGTCTCGAAAAATCTTTGAAATTATCGAGGCATAAATTATACAATATTTTTCCTTTAAAGGTAAGGAAAAGTACAAATACTTTTTATAAAAAAAAAAAAACAACATAATATATTAATAAGTTCAATGGAATTGGAGGTACATATATAAATTTAATTTAATAAAGGAAAAATAATAAAATTATATCGATAAATTTATTACGAAATGATAAAAACGAATACTTGAACGGTTGACAAAAATCAAGGGACAAAATAAGGGGTATTGCAACGAAGGGTAATAAAACTTGCTAGAAGCTTTTAGGTCTCTTTTCTTTAAATAACAGCCCAAACATTCAGAAATTAAGCGCTTTATATAATACAAAACTGATATAGGTCATTCAAAACCAATACAATAAAAAAAAATAAACAAATCAAGCAATGCTATTAACAGTTTTAAGATGGTCAGTATGGTCAGTTCTTTTAAAATAAATAAATCTGGCTGCAGTCCCTCCACCCTTAATCCAGTAATGATAATACTAGAATTCAGACTCTTGGGACCCATAAACCATGCTTGGGGCATTTATAACCCTGCAATCCTTTGAGTATGCAAAATGCAATACACTATATTCAAGGTAGGGTCACGAAAATGTTAAGGAGAAATTTATAGGGTCGCGGCTTCAAAAAGGTTGAAGGAAACGCTGGTCTAAAATATTCAATATTTATTTCAGTAAGCTCGCTTCGATGTTAGAACCATGCGATGCCTAATATATATTACTCAAAACTAATATAAATTCGATCATACCAGTAAAAAAAACAATCAAATTTATTAGGGTAACATTTATTTTTATTTAATTTTGACCTCTACTTGTGGGTTAGTTTTGAGGTAATTTTTAAGATATATATTATATACTTTTATCTACGATTGATACGAAATATAAACATTATATCTTTGTTTAGATGCGTAGAAAGTAATTATTTACGTACTTGTATTCATTGCGCATGCGCGTCCTCAAAGTTCTGAAAAATTCCTCTTCTTTACCACGCTAGCGCGGTAAAGAAGAGGAATTCTTCAGCTTTACGCACGATTAGAGAGTTTGTTTACATTTAACAAAACTAATTTGCTGTTCTTTTATTAAAGTAACTATTTATATCGAGTTTTTAGTGAAAAACAATGAGTGAATCGACTTTTACGAAAATGTGGAGAATAATACTCCTCCAGAAATAATTAATTCGGCAAAAAATACAACTAATGAATTAATGCCATCTTTATCAAGAGAGAGATACGAACTTACATACAGCAAGTTTATTTTTTCTGTATTTATTATTTAAATCTAACAATCGTAGATAAAGTACGGTACGCAACTCGTGCGAAAACGGCATTTTGCATTGCTCGTGTGGTTTTACTACCCTCGCTGTCGCTCGGGTGCAAACTCCACACCCTCATGCAAAATACTACTTTCCGCACTCGACGCGTAATGTACTATTTTTAAATCAAAACAAAAGAAAATACAGAACAAAGCCGCATTACTAAACGGAGAGATCAGTTTACATCGTCGGCATCACAGACTGACAGACAGACAAACAGGATGCATAGTTTGTTGAATACAATTTTAGTATCTCTCTTTTTAGGGTCCGTAGGCAAAACCAAGGACCCTTATATTTTCCTGCGTGTGTCTGCCCGTCCGTCTGTCGCCTGCTCTCACGGGTACACCTTTCGTCTTATCACTTTGAAATTTGGCATATATGTGTCTTGTACCTAGCCACACATTTTAAAAATATAGCGACTTAAAAAAAATATTTTTTTAAAAATTTAGGGTTTATTTTTTTTATTTTTCATTTGAACACCGTGTGGGGTATCATATGAAAGGGTACGTCGAGCTGATCACAAAAATATATAATTTTTGGTTATAAGCTTTGATAGGGCGAGCGTAGGCGAGTTTGAAATGGGTGGGAAAAGTGTTCCCCCCTCTCTCTATCTCGCTTATTTGAAGTGCAAAAAATATGAAAAAATTCTTGAACATTCTTCGACCAAAAATAAAGATACCATTTTAAATTTTTTTTTTTTTTGAAATTTCAATTTTTTTTTTTTTTTTTATACATTTTTATTATAATTATGGTCTTTTCGATGTATTTATATGTTTGTAGTTTGCAGTCCGGTTCAGTGGCAAAAAAATACTTTATCAGAAGTTTGTTTATGTGTTTTGAGAATATCAGACCCATAGGATAGTTGAATGTAAGCTTATAAGGATTTTAAAAAACACCATCAATAGAATAGGGTACTACTTAAACAATACAGTGTTGCCTACGGACCCTCGCTGTGTTTTGACTAGCACACACTTGACTATGGACCCTTGTTGGAAAGATCACTTCGCCAACCTGGACAACACTGACATGACAATGACAGTTACTTGTTCTAAAATGTTTTATAGTTTGTTGTATAAAATAATCTCATTATATATTTTCTCAGTTTTCTATTCACGAATATAGTTGCCTCATTTATATAATTATAATAGGTTATGGGCCCAGGTGACAATTGTGCGTATAGTTCGAGTAAATCGGTCGGTACTCAGCTAAAAAGTCGGTTCAAACAATTTTATAAAATATTTTCGTAAGTATCTCTCGAAAATATTTGACATATCTTGAAAATGTCAATATTATAAAAAGTAAACAAAAAAAAAAAATAAAATAAAATAAATTAATTAAAAAATAAAGAAGAGAGAAGATTACGAGGTAAGCTGCAACATGAGTTCAGTTAACTATAGAATAGAACCACTAAAGAAGCATAACTACGACACTTGGAAAGTTCAGGCACAAGCCATATTAATAAAAAAATGGTTTGTGGGGTTACGTTTCTGGAACTAAGAAAATCCCTGAGAAAAAGGAAGACATACAAACTTGGGAAGAAAGTGATTTAAATGCGAGATCGGATTTAATGCTGATCATATCACCTTCCGAACTAAAACAAGTTAAAAACTGTGGAACATCGAAAGAAGTCTGGGATACATTGAAAAACATATACCAGAGTAAAGGTCCTGCAAGAAAAGCTACGTTACTAAAAAATTTAGTTTTGAATAAAATGAAAGAAAGTGATGACGTGCGTGATCATCTCAATAACTTTATGGACGTAGTGGATAAATTAAAAGACATGGACATAAATATTAATGATGAGTTACTGAGTATAATGATGCTATACAGCCTACCGTCAAATTTCGAAAACTTAAGAACAGCCATAGAAAGTCGTGATACTTTACCTGCTCCAGAAGATTTAAAAATCAAAATTATTGAAGAAAATCAAGCAAGGTGTAAAGACGAACCTTCAACAAGTTCTCGAGAAGGATCTACTGAAGCATATTACGGAAAGAAAAAAGGTAAAGAATTTAAAAACCAGTATTATAATAATAAGTATAAACCTAACCAGTGGCCTAACCAATATAAAACTAAACCAAAATTTGGAAAGAAACAAACCGAAAATGAAAATAAACGATCATTTAAAATAGAAGCTCAGTGTCTTTCGTCTGGTAATCCTAGTCCAAACATGTCTAATAGATCAATATGGTGCTTGGACAGTGGATGCACATCTCACATGTGTTTAGATAAAAACAATTTTCAACACATGAAAGAGGGTAAAATGGGCACATTGAAGTTAGCGGCTGATGATCAAAGCGCAACCATCGATGGAACTGGTTTAGCAGAATTAAAATTAAATAAAAATAACAACATAGATTTACGTGACACATTGTATGTACCAACTTTAACTACTAACTTACTCTCAGTAGCAAAAATAACTGAGAATGGATGCACAGTATTATTTAAGAAGAATAACGCCACAGTTATGGACAATAAAGGAAAGATAATTCTTCAAGCAAGAAAGCAAAATGGGTTATACTATGTTAATTGTACAGAACATAAATTAAATGTAAATAATAAACTACAAACTGAATCTAAAAACATTTATGAGTCAGACAGCATTACTATCTGGCATAAAAAGTTGGGTCATATGAATGAACAAGATCTAAAATTAAGTCTTAGAAATAAAATACTAGATGGATTAAAATTCAACTCTAAGGATATTCTTGAAGACTGTGAAGCCTGCATACAAGGTAAAATGTCAAGACTACCATTTCCAAAAAGAGAAGGTCCAAGAACGACTGACAAGCTGGAAATAGTGCATAGCGGCGTTGCTGGTCCATTTCGAGTTCAGTCATTCGGGGGATCAAGATACTTTGTGACATTCATTGATGAGCACACAAGGTATTGCCGAGTATATTTTTTAAAAAATAAAAATGAAGTGTTTGAACATTTTAAATACTATAAAAATGAAATGGAAAATTTTACAGGAAGGAAAATAAAATATCTTCAAACTGACAATGAAAGATCAGAATATTGCAATAAAGAATTCGAAGCATATCTGAAGAATGAAGGGATTGTTAGAAGATTGTCTGCGCCGTACACACCTCAATAGAACGGCATGGCCGAGAGGAAAAATAGAACGCTCGTTGAAAAAGCAAGGTGCTTACTCATTGATGCTAAACTGCCTCAAAGTTTCTGGGCAGAAGCTATCAATACAGTAAACTACCTCTGCAACAGAACGCCTTCAAAGACCATTAGTAATGAAACTCCATTTACAAAATGGGTCGGTCATATTCCTTCGGTAAGACATCTACATGTTTTTGGCTCTAAAGCTTTCGTATTGAATAAAAGACATGGAAGAGGAAAATTTGAAGCAAAATCGGATGAAGGAATATTTGTAGGGTATTCAGAAAAATCAAAAGCTTACAGAATTTGGATGCCAAAATTAAAAGATGTTTTAACGACTAGGGATGTCAAAATTTTACCTAAAATGTATAAAGAAGAAGGAATTTTGTCATACATTGATTTAATAGTTGAAGACACCAACGGCGAAAAAAATGTAAATAGTGAATATATAAAAGTACCTATAAAAAATAAGAAAAATAACAAAGAAAATAAATATCCTGTAAATAATAATATTGAAGAATCTGAAATAATAGAACAAATAAATGATGAAATAATTGACGAACAACCTGATGTAAATATTGAAATAAGAAAAAGTTCAAGAGAAAGAAAAGAACCCGTGTGGACTAAAGACTATGATATGTCCAGATATGTTGAAGAAGCATTCATAACAAATTTTGAAATTGATGAAGTTTTAAAAGGAGAAAATTCATATGAATGGGAAGAAGCTATACGAAAAGAATTAAAAGCCCATATTAAAAATGAAACATGGGATTTAGTAAAAAGAAAACCTGGAATAAATGTTGTGGGTTCAAAAACCGTTTTAACCAATAAATATAAATCAAGCGGCGAGTTAGAAAGAAGAAAAGCTCGAATTGTAGCGCAAGGGTTTTCACAACAACCAGGAGTCGACTACACAGAAACTTATGCTCCGGTAACCAAGTTAAGTTCAATCAGACTTTTACTGGGAGTTGCAGTAGAGAAAAATCTAAAAATTAGTCAACTTGATGTAGCCACAGCATTCCTCAATGGCGACATAGAAGAAGAGGTATACATGCAAAAACCTAAATACCTAGAAAAATTTCTATGCGACATAATAATGGAAGAGAGTGGTAAAGATGATTCAACCATTTATGAAAAAGCAAAACAAATGCTAACAGACCTGAGGAAAGGACGTACAGAAACCGTTTGTCAACTGAAAAAGGCAGTTTATGGTCTTAAGCAATCAGGAAGACAATGGTACAAAAAATTAGACTCGAAATTAAAAGAACTCGGATTCAAAACTTCTGATGCTGATCCCTGTATATACGTATCACCGAAAGGGGGAGCTAGAATCATCATAGCAGTTTATGTGGATGATATCTTGATAGCCTATTCCAAGAAGGAAGATCTTGATAATATCAAGAAAGATCTTATCCAGAATTTTGAAATGCGTGACTTGGGAGAACTTGAGTACTGTCTTGGAATTGAATTTCATCAGAAAGAGGGGGAAATCTCCATATCGCAGTTAAAATATACTAATGAGCTTCTGAAGAAATTTAATATGCAAGAATGCAAGCCAGTCAGTACACCTATGGAAGTTTCGTTAAAATTAAATAAAGAAGATCCCAAAGACATTAGTTTTCCTTACCAAAATCTGATTGGATCACTAATGTATTTATCCTTAGCATCAAGACCGGATATAACACATGCCGTTAATTATTTAAGCCAATTCAACACATGCTATGGCAAAGAGCATGTCAATGCTTTAAAACGAATTTTAAGATATCTTCAAGGAACAAAAAATATGTCCATCAAATTTAGAAAAACCGGATCAGAATTAATTGGTTTAGCAGATGCAAACTGGACAGCTTGCACTGTAGACCGAAAATCGTACACTGGATGTTGCTTCGTTTATGCTGGTGCTGCTGTGAGTTGGGAATCGCGAAAACAGAAAACTGTCGCCTTATCAACTGCAGAAGCAGAGTATATGGCTTTAACGGAAGCATCTAAGGAAGCGATTCATTTAAAAAGATTGTTATCTAGCATGGGAATCAATCAAAAGTCGGTAATCATTTATAATGATAATCTAGGGCTCAGAGCTTATCCTAAAATCAAATAATAAGCTCAAAGTCAAAACATATTGCTATAAAGCAACATTTCATCAGAGACGTTGTGAGTCAAGGTGACGTCAAGCTAATGTACAGACCAACAGATGAAATGGATGCAGATATTTTTACGAAGCCTTTACCTGCTCCCAAACTACTCAAGTTCAGGAGCAACCTCGGACTTAATCCACTTGGCTCGTGAGGGGGAGTGTTGGAAAGATCACTTCGCCAACCTGGACAACACTGACATGACAATGACAGTTACTTGTTCTAAAATGTTTTATAGTTTGTTGTATAAAATAATCTCATTATATATTTTCTCAGTTTTCTATTCACGAATATAGTTGCCTCATTTATATAATTATAATAACCCTCGCTGTGTGCTGACTAGCACACACTTGACTACGGACCCTCGCTGTGTGCTGACTAGCACACACTTGACTACGGACCCTCGCTGTGTGCTGACTAGCACACACTTGACCTGTTTATTTTTCTTTAACCATGAGTTAATTATCAGAATTAATCTGCTGCTCAAAATCAGTGTTAACAATTTATATACATTTATCAAAAATATATCATCTCATCTAAAGTTTTCAGCTACAATTTTAAGATTTCAATCATTAATAAATTATATACATATATATTGTTTGTGTATCGAATTATTTTATTTATAATTTTTCTCTTTGGACTCTAGGGTTGATCATTAAAAACATTTTCGTCCATATCTGGGCATCATCAGGCCTAAATAATAATGACACATTTATAAACAATGTTAAATAATCATGTTAATTTAATTGTTCTAAAATAAAAATAGAAATATATATGAGTTAATTAATAATGTAGATATTTTACGATTTTGGTAGTATTCATACTACGGAAAGATTAAATTTTAATTTAAATAAATTTACTCACGTTAGACATCATCGGTCGATTTCGTGACGGACGGTTATGGAACGGAAATGGGCAAGGTTCAAAATTATACAAGACCATGCACCGACTTGCAACTATACAGAGGATGATGTAAACAAATTTTACGACCAACTTCAGCTCGCCATAGAAGAGGTCGAATGTTCTAATATAATAGTAATGGGTGACTGGAATGCCAAAGTTGGAAAATCAGAAGGAGAACAAGTAGTAAGAATGTACGGCTTAGGAGAAAGAAATGAGAGAGGGGAGAAGATGATAGAATTTTGCGAATCTAATAAACTGTACATCATAAACACATTTTATAATAAGCCCATATCCTCTAGGTGGACTTGGGTAAGCCCAGATGGCAATACAAAAAACCAAATAGATTACATTGTATCCAACACGAAAGCAATACTTAGAGATGTAAATACTTACGAAAGAGTGACCACAGAGAGTGATCATAAAATAGTCTAAGCAGGGATACATATAAAAATAAAGAAGCGATAGAAATATAAAAGAACCTTTAAAATGAATCTAGATAAACTTAACTCAAATGAGTACAAGAATTTACTGAGAGAGGAAATAAATAGTTACCAGATCAATACTGATATCAACTTAAATAAAATGGAATCTAAAATAATATTTTCTATTAAAAATACTACCAATAAAATAATGAGTGCAGAAAAACCACATAAGAATAAAATATTTCCTAAAATAAAAAAGCTCATGAAAAAAAAAAAAAAGTTTTGTTACCGGTCTTTTTTTCGGATTCACTCCCGGACTCCCCGCGCTGTCACGTGTGGTAAGGAACTTCGTTCCATTAATAGACTACTCTTCAAAAGAAGAGTAGTCTTTTGAAGCTAGTGCATGATTTAGATTGGAAACGACGCTTAAGAAGCCTGCAATTCAACTAGTAGTAGTCTAGTACTTTCTACTAGGACGGGTAGGACGAACCACTTGTTCGAACCTTGCAATTAGGCCATCATTCAGGCCCTTTTTACGCCCCGCGGTAGAGAGTTCCAGCCACTTCACACATCATACATATGTACATTTGTACCGCCGAAGCGAGTATGATGTGATCAATAGTGAGCCATATAAATCAGAGTGTCACGGCGAGGAATCGAACCCCGTCTCGTTCCACTCGAGATTCAGTGATGGCCGAGCAGACGTGGTTTAACTCACACGGCTACGCTAGCTCCCCAATTCAACTAAAAAAATACGTAATTGGATCATGCTGGTATGATTATATGGAATATTTTGAAAATATTATTAAGGTTCACAGCTGGACTAATAGAGCTAAAGCGCTTTTTCTACCCATATGCCTGACAGGCGAGAGTCTGGATCTGAATAATGAATTACCTGAGGAAATAAAAAATAGTTTTTAGTTTGTGTCATTAGTATTGGGAATAAAATGTAACCCCCTCTCAAGAAGAGAAATTAAAAAAGATGCTTTTAATAACAGGAAGCAAATAAGAGGAGAATCTGCGAATACATTTGCTGGATTACTCGGTGAAATGCACAGAGAGGCATATAAAACTGCCAGTGATAGTCAAAAGGATGAAGTACTTCAACCTAAAAATTTGAGTCGGGATAATACGAGCATTAGAATTAAAAACAGCGATGACTATCCATGGAGAAGGAATTGTAGCTCAAGTAGACCTTGTTCAAGAGCAAAGAGAATAAGCCAGATAGAAAAAAGTGAAGGTCTTTCAATTTATAAAAGATCAAAAGGAATCTTCAAGTTCAACTCAGGCGGTTACATCGTTAACATCTCAGGTGGCAGATATGACAACGCAGGGAAGTAGAAATAATTGAGCGTTTGGTTTTCTGGCAGTTGTGCACAGCTCATGGTGGACAAATTAAAACTCTAGGATCTGTTAAATAAGTACGTTAAAAAATGTATAGTGGCAGACATCTGTTATGAGGAAATTCTGGGACTTGATTTTTTTGGAAATGAGTAGGCCCTGTAATAAATTTTAAGAAGGTCTTAACCATTGGGTCTGGACATATAAAAAACTGAGAAAAGAGATTAAGCTAGCCGGTAAGACTGTGATGCTTGCAGATGACATAGTGATTCCAGGACAGTAAGAAGTGCTTTGCTTTGCTAAAGTAGATTCCAGTAAAGGGTCAAAAGTTATTTCCGAACCTCGGACTGATGTGATTTTTTTGTCCTACTGACGTGGGACGAACAGAACTGATATAACACAAAATTGAGGACAGGAAATAATTCTCCGATCCGTCAACCTCGTACAAGAGTACCATTAGGCCAGGCGCACTCAGGAGACTATTGGCCCGAGGACAGTTTTTTTTGCTACCTCAAGGGCTTGTACCGTATTAAATAGGTGTGCCACACTAGAGGCAAAAACAGGTGCAAGACAAAGGAGTACTCCAGTCTAAGGCATATCCCGCGAAATTTCACGACATCCATTTTGCTGGGTACAAGATATGACTGTCTTGCCATTAGTGTGTCTTGCCTAATCCTAATATGTTTAAATTTTTCGACAGCTCAATTAAGCTGAATTCAAGTTACAAAGGCCCTCCAATAATTAAAAGTTCAACTAGAAAAATAATTAAATAGTTAGAAGAATTAATTAAAAAAATTTGATAAAGGTAAAATTACAATTTTGCAATATATTCAAACTGCAACTCGAAGGAATTTACGTTTTTGATTTATAATTACTAGAATTTAATATTTTATTATTTAATTAAGTTGATTTTCCTATTTTGTAAGTTCAAGACATAATATATTTTTTACATTTTGTTTAAAAAAAAGGTTATGTATGTTATGTAATTCTTTATACATACCTGTAAATAATTTGGGGATCAATCGGGATGTTTAAAATTCAGCTGTCATTAAAAACGGGGAAGAATCGGGCTCCCAAAAAGGGCCATTTTTACCTGAGGGGAGGAATCGGGCCTCCCCCGTGCAAGGCTGTAGCAACACAAGTGTGACGAGTCAGACACAACGAAGACATTTCGGAAACAGTCTTCAGACTGTTTTGTCTCCAGTGTGCGTCTGGCCTTAGAGATATGGCAGGAAGTTTTATGACTGTTATAAAAAATGAAAAGTCGGAATGTTATTAAGGCGCTCAGTCCCCATGGGCTAGTCCTATTGTCCTTGTACTCAGAAAGATGGCTGTACAAAATTTTGTGTAGGTTGCAGAAAGCGCAACAATGTCATGAAGCGGGATCATTGACAATCTTGTAGCACGTTATTATTATTTTCTTCGCTGAAAAAAATGTCTGGGTTAGCATCTCCGTTGTTTAAAGCAAAAGAGAAGGGCCGAAAGTTTGTTTTGATGAACAGTTGAAAAAGAACTTCGAACCACTTAAAGCAGCGTTGACATCTACAGAGATATTCTCTCTGAAAAGAAATGATTAATTTTATCGATTGAGATGCGAGTGACGTTGAATTAGCGGTTCTCAGTCAAACGCAGGGTGATGCAGTGAAAGGTTTTCAGGCATGCCAGCAGGGTATTGAACAAGACAGAGAGGTGGTATTGCACGACATGTAAAGAGATGCTAAGCTTTAGTTTTTGGGATTTGGCACTTTAAATATTATGTTCACGGAAGAAGGCTTACCATCAACACAGATAATAACTCACTAAAGTGGCTGCAATCCTTCAAGAAAACAGAGGGTCAAATAGTTAGATGGCTTGAGATACTAGCCCCCTATGACTTTGAAGTAATACATCGGCCAGATCCTCGTCATGGAAATGCCGATGGTTTTTCAAGATCTTGAAGTTTGGGGCAGCCGAAGAAGATACTAAAGAAAGTAGGAAAATTTGTGCCGTATTTTGCGAAGCTGGTGAGGTGGAAGACCTTGAAATCGCAATGCCAAGAAGATTTCCTCCTTGGGTACTAGATGGTACACGACCAAAGTATGTAAATGTCAAAGGCGAGAGACCCTAAATTTTAAGTCTATGGAGCCAGTAGAAGAGGCTTGAGATGAGGAATGATATCCTAAAACAGCCATATGAAGAAGAAAGCTAACCTGTCAGATACCAGATAGTCTTACCAGTTGACAAAGTCGATTTAACACTTCAAAATTTATATTCAGGGCCGACAAGTGGGCACCTAGGAGTCACTAAAACGTTGAAAGAAGTATGAGATAGGATTTGCTGGTCTGGGCACCTACAAGCCATCGAAAACTGGATTAGAATCAGTCCAGGATGTGGATTAACGGAAAACAAAAAAGGGAGGAGTCCTTTACATCCAGAAATCTCAGTATTCCCCTTACAACAGGTGGCTATTAATATCCTTTGGCCTTTCCCGTTAACGATTAGGGGAAACAAATATACTCTCGTTGCAGGTGACAATTTCACTAAATGGGTTGAAGCTTATCCGCTGAAAAAAATCGAGTCTAAATCCGTGGTGACAGTATCTCTGGAGGAGTTTGTGAGTATACATGGCGTCCCTACGCACTTAAGTCAAGGATAATAATAATAATAATAATAATAATTTGGCTTTATTTAAATAATATAAAATACAATAGAATACATTTTTCTTTGAGCCTACTCCAGGGTAGGTCTATCTACCGTTAGGTGGAGGTTTCTTTTTCTTATTTTACATAAGTAATAGATCCTAATTTAAATAAAAATTGATCTTTGTTTTTTATTTTGTTTATTTATAATTATTTAGTAGAGATATATAAACACATATATATATATTTTTTATGATTTGAAGAATCCGAGAAGCTACAAAGATTTTTCTTAAAAAGGGTTTTTGGGTTGCCTCTTAATACAGCCAGCTACTTCCTTCAGTTAGAGTGCGGAGTTAACAGTATGTACGTCTATACTTACAGACTTCATGTAAATTATATTAAAAAAGTGCTGTGTGAAATGAGCTCAGGATGACAGGTGGCCCCAGCTGATTGCTAAGCTTGTAATCATTTACAATGTGAACAAACTGTGAACAAAACTGTGAAATGTTGTAGCCTTGGTTTCATCGAAAAATATTGAATAGAACCAAAGTTATTAAAAATTAATAAAAAAACAATAAAAAATTTTGGATTCGTCTAGAGCCCAAGTGCATTCCCCCCCCCCCCCTCCCCCTAACTCACCCCCCCCCCTAAAACCAATCAACTTATTCCATTCCTACGCTGAATGTGGAGCGAGAAACCAAGCTAGGAAACAGTCTAAAAAGGTATAGATTACGTTAACACAACTCGATTTTATTTCACATTATATAAAACAAAACAATACAACAATATGACAGGCTTCAACTGGATATGATAGCAATGTTAGTGCATCTAGGTGGCCAAATGCTGCTAAACATCTTTATATGCTCCTACTATAAGAATGTTAAGTACTTTCAATATCATAGGTCTCGTAGTTCTCCAATCTCCATAGACCTTGTCCAGCTCTTAACTTCACTTTTATTTGACTCTAATGTGTGGGAATAAACAGTTTAGAAAATCCTTCCTTAGGGACCGTACAAAAAGTCATGAAATCTGACCAAAAACCACTTACGTGGTAAAAAAAAACACCCCGCCAAGTCTGTGGTCCAAAAAAGTTGTGAAATCAACTTTCTGTCCCGCCAAGTGATGTTGGCACTTTCTCCTGACCCAACACTGTCAACTTAGATATTTATCAGCTTATTCTCCTTGGCGGTGTGAGGAAAGCCTTTTAACAGTGTTGTCGAAGGCTCTTCTCGATGCCACAATGATCATCGCTGTAAATCTTTCCCATTATCAAAAAGCAAATAAAATAAAAATAAGTAATATAAAAATTAAGCTTTCAAGGAATGACCCCATGCAACTACTACTTTCTTTGCAGAGGATGCTTGGAATACAACCAGTTAACTTTGAGTAGTACTGCAGGCACACCGCCTAGGAGAATAAGCTGATAAATATCTAAGTTGACAGTGTTGGGTCAGGAGAAAGTGCCAACATCACTTGGCGGGACAGAAAGTTGATTTCACAACTTTTTTGGACCACAGACTTGGCGGGGTGTTTTTTTTTACCACTTAAGTGGTTTTTGGTCAGATTAACAATTCCGCGGATACTAAATTCACGGTTATGAAATTATCTGAAACTTTTTCTCGTTTTGAAATCCCCAAGGAAATGGTGAGTGACAATGCAGCAATATTTACGTGTTCGTAATTTCAATCTTATCTTAAAAGTCACGGAATTAAACATCTAACTGGCGCACCGTTTCATCCACGTTCGAATGGTTTGGCGGAATCAGGAGTGAAAATATTGAAAAATTTCATTAAATGGGCGAAACATGATTGCCCAAATGCACCTTTGGAAAGAATAATATCTAGATGTCAGTTCCAATTTCGAAATACCCCTCACACTCAGACAGGTTTGTCTCCAGCAGAACTTTTGTTAAAAAGAAAACTATAATGTAATTTTGATTTATTAATTCCATCTGTCAATGAGAATGTAAAATTAAAGTTACAAAACAAACGGAAAACTTTAAAGGTAAACGATGTAAAGAATTTGATATCGGATCTGATGTATTAGTTCATGATTACCGTCCTAGAACAAAAAAGTGGACCGAGGCTATGGTGATAGAAAAGTTAGGAGATTTAACTTATAATGTTAAAACTACCCACGAGGGATTAATTTGGAAAAGACACCTAGATCAGATGTTACCATTCTAGGATTCCACAATGAAAAATATAAGTCTACTGCTCTACCAAAAAGATATGACAAAAACAATCAACAAGCGACGGCAGAAGAAGATAACTCTAAGACTCCATATTCGTCAAGACTTAGACGAAGATCTCAACTTAAAAGTCCCCAACGATTTTCTCCTAAATAATCAATATTTTATCCTTTGGTTTTCTTTTTTGTTTTTAAAGTTGTTTTATGTTTTTTTTAAATTTGATTTACGAATTATGTTATAATTCGTCATTCAGATGAATTTTCAAGTTGATTTTATTTTGGTAATTAAAAGTAAAATTTATAATTTATTTTGAACGACTCCAGTAGAGCTAAATTTTAATTTTAAATGTTTTATGTAATTTAAATATTAAGGGGGGAGATGTTGTGTACAAGACACTCTCTCTCTAGCCTCCGGCCAGTTCACATCTCAATAAATATGTTTCCATAACTAAGTGAGTTTTTGGTTTATTATAATATATATATATATATATATATATATATATATATATATATATATATATATATATATATATATATATATATATATATATATATATATATGTCTACCACCCAGATCCACTACACAACACATATATTACAATCTACGTTTAAGAGAAGTTATGTATTTTAATCTTTAGCTGATTATAGGAACGATCTATAAACTTATAGGAAGACAATAAGTATTATAAATTCTAATATTGATTTTATTTTTTTTATTGGGAAATTGTTTATATATTCCTCGTGATAGAAAGATTTGCTCCGTATTGTTTATTTTTAAACTTAGTTAAGCGTTAGCCAATTATAAATTTACCCCCTTACCTTGGACACTTGGCAAAAGTCAACCATCGCTGATAAGACATGATATTATATATTATATGATAAGATTCTGATATGATATGATATGATAGGTGGCTAAAATAGTGTAGCGCATGCTCCGTTCAGACAAGTATCTCACTGGAATTGTGCTGCTATCCAAAGTGTCCAAAAGATGCAGCATCTTCAAGTAAGGGACGGTTCAGACGTGACGCTGAGCAGGTAGGGACGTGGCTTAAGGATGTTGTGACGATGATACTTGAGGACGCAGCGTCCACCACACAGGAGACGCTCGTGTCAACCGGGCCTTAACGTTGTGCAAAAATAACTAAATACATATTTTCAATGTATTTGTTGTAGACAATATTAAGATAGCATACAACTTAGCAGTAAATACAATAACTTCACAGTATAGCTTAACGTCAGTATATTGTATATATGTTAGGTAAAGTAATTTGGTATGCAAATAACTTGTATTGCTTCAATATTAAATAGAATTATATTATTATGTATTATTCATTAAATAGAAAAGGACAACCAGATGAATCGAAGCTACAGTTGCACTTGAAGGATTGTCGAAAGGTTAATGCAAGTTGTAATTGTACAACCCTGCAACATGTCAATGAAACTAGATACCTTGGAGTTCGAATTGACAACAGGATGAAATGGAATAACCATATTAGTGATATCAATACCAAATTAAGGAAAATGATTTATGTATTTTTAACATTAAGAAATATTTGTCCCTTAAACATTTTGAAACAAGTATATTTTGCACTAGTTCAGTCTCATCTCCAATATTGTATTGTGGCTTGGGGAGCCGCTTTTCCAACTTTACTATCTAAACTTCAAGCTACACAAAACATAATAATAAAAATAATATGTAAAAAAAATAGATATGATTCTCACATTGCTTTATACAAATCCCTTAACATTTTAAATATAACCGAACTATTCACTTACACTACACAGCTTATGATGAAAAAATACTTCGATGAATTTACTCTAATAACACACACACATAGGACACGACAAGCTCAACAACACTTACTGACCTTACCAAGATCTAGAACCACGACAGGCACTAAACATTGGACTCAGATAGGACCTAGACTCTATAACTCTCTACCACAACACATTAGACAACTACAAAACTACAACACATTTAAAACACAGCTCAAATTCCACTATAATAAATAAAAATATCGTATTTAGAAAAAACACACATTTTAAAAAAGTGAGAAATTTTAAATTATATTAGGACTCATTTATCAAACTTAACCCATTCTAATTGTATATATATATATATATATGTATGTAATGCAAGCTATTATATGACTCCTCCTCTACGCTCGGGAAACCATGTAGAGGAGAAAGACAACAAACTTATTATATTTAAAAAATGTACCTACTTATAATTATGTAAAATATTGTAAAAATATCTAATTAAATAAAGAATGTTGTTTATAAAAAAAAAAAAAAAAAAAAAAAAATATATATATATATATATATATATACAATCTCGTGAAGGCCATTGGACAATAAATCAATTTAAATTTAGCAATAATGATAAGATATATGAACATAAAATTTAAGGGTGTCAATTTCTATTAAATTGCCAGCGGTTACAAGCAACTACAATTTATAACATCAACCTAAAAGTTGTTCTTTTTAAAATAACAAAACGCGATTGCCCGATAATGTAATTCATATAACATTAAATTTATTTTTTAAAGCAAGTAAATCACGATCGTGTACCTAAAAACATAAAGCATAAACTGGCAAACCAACAATACTCATCTGCGTTCTAGAATCGCATTAAATTTATAAACGAGGAATTTATAAATATTATATAACCGACAAAACCCCCTCCCTTGGTTTTGGTTCTGTTTGGATTATTTCAGATTTGGCGGAATGCCCTACCAGCATGCAAATAAAGAAGCCCATTGCTTCTTTGTTAATCGTCTTGAAAACGGTTGAAATATCGGTCTCCTTGACACTGGTAAAAATATGTGTAAGACCAGTTATCTGATTAGAAACATTAAATAAGCGAAAACTAGATTTTTGTTTTTTATTCAAAAATTATTTTAACTCTTCTTAATATGTGCAATTTAACATAATTATCAAAATATGTATAAAAACCTTTCTAGGATTTCATTTGACTACCAAATACCCCTGAAGTATCTCTGTCATTAACATTTATATGCTATCAGAACTGGGAACTCTATCGCATTTCTAGTAAATGATTTGAAAAACTTTAAATCTACTTAGCATTGTATAATATATTACTGCTATAGCTATTATAATGTAAGAAAGTTTGCTTTTCTCAAATATTTATTTAACTAATAATGTCACAATGTTGCTTTACTTATAGTTAAAATAGTAAACAAATTTAGCAGTACATACTAAATGCTATAGCCGAGATACCTAAAGAACCCTGAACCCTTAAGTCTCATGTGATATGATATTACCATTCTGTTAATGTAGAGCAGGCCCTACACTATCAATCCGCTTGATCAAAACAACGCGTCAAGCGATGGTCTCATGCGTGATTGATAGTCTAGGGACCCGTTTGACGCTTGATGGAAAGTGAAGAAGGTGATTAATGGAAAGTTTGAATGACTCAAGCGGCTTGACGGAGCGCTTGATAGTCAAGAGCAATTTTGATCAAGTATTCCGTCAATCACCTGCTCAACACCAGCGATGGAGGACCGTCCGCTCGCTTCCGAAGGTTTGGACATCGTAGATAAAATAAGGCGATCGAGAATTTATTAGCCTCCTCATTGATTTATATTTGTCCCGAGTTGTGGAAAGTTCTACTCCTTTGACCAACGTCGTTTCCTCTGGATCTTTTTTTTCCGCTTGAGAGCAACAACTGTCAAGATGAGAAGCCCCAAATCCTGATTTGAAACCATGGTATCTACACAATACTGATTCACTACAGTCCAGGAGGAGCAGTTCACTAGTCGAAAAACTCCGCTACAAATGAGTGTTGATGGGATGCTTGATGCCCCCCAAGGCTGCTTGAAGCTCGTGTCAATCAGCTTGACGAGCTATTTTGATCAAGCGGACTGATTGATAGTGTAGGGGCTGCTTAAGTTCAATAAGAACGTCATACGATGTCGTCAAAAAAGAAGGTCAGAACGTCAGCGTTACGTTCTTCTAGCAACGAACAAGCCTATAGAGCTGATAATAACATTAAAATTACTTCCATCCGCTCTACACATTTTTTTTTTTTTAGACGAACTTAGCCGACCACATATTCTTAAAAGGCACAAAAAGATAAACAAAATTCTAGCTTGATGTTAGTCATATACGTTTTTGCAAGCTATCTAGACTATCCTAGACTATTTTTAAATATGTTTCAGCATAAGTGAAGTCAAATAAAAATGTTAAAACAAGACACGACACTGAGTTTATTAATCATATTGTTTTATCTTTCCCACTCCATCTTTCCTCGAATTAAATGCTTTAAAGTTGGGGGGGGGGGCCGGATTCCTAAGTTCCACCATTGGTCTAGCTATCTATTAAGACATTTAATAGATTTAAAGATATTTAGTCCAATGTGCTTTAGGAAGAAGGAATATCACACTTTTATAAAAGAAATTGTGATATTCCTTCGACCCAAAGCACACCGTGGCTATAGTGTAGTGCTAAATTTAAGTGGTCCGCATTTAACTGATAAAAACCTTTTTTCTTAGATCGTAAAAAAAATTGTTTTTTTTTTTAGGAATGTACACACGAGTTAATCGATTTTTTATTAAATGTCTTATATTGTCGAAATTGTAACAACAAAACGGAAATAAATAAATAGTGAGCTCCCCTATAAAACCCGAGGAAATATTAAACAAAAGAACTATAGAACCCAATATTGTATAATTTCTAACAAGTGCAAGAAATTCTATCTTATGCCAATAAAATTTAAATTTTTATTAAGTCAAGTGTAGAATTTTATTAAATAAATACTTATATATTTTTTTATTTAGAAACATTTGCATGGGAGCTCAACTACGGATTCAGCCTTCACTTAATTTTGGCTTTTATTGGGGAAATTTCATAGAGAATAAAACGGAAATCGAGTATTATGTAAATGGTTTCCTCTCATACAAGAGCTGAAATGTCTAGTCGTTGTTTTAATCTAATTTAAATAACTTTCATGCATCGCTTGCCATAATTAGTGCTCATGCATGTAATTCTCAGTGCAGCGTAATACTGTTTGAACTTGTTAGACCTTTTTTAAGCCGTTTCAAGTATAAATTAACCATTAAAATACACAAAAATGCAGAATAGCAGTACACCTGCTACATAATTTTGGGTCTAGAGAGAAAATCTTTTTAACGTGGATATCTTTTAGCTCTTGGGGACAGATAAAAATTTCCGTCACGCAAAAAACGACATGAAAAAATGTGACGCTATTAAATATCGTACTAGGAAGTTAGAATTCATCAGGAGGTCGATTTGCTTTCATTTATAGTACAATATTGTGACGTTAGACTAGCTGAAGTTTGAAAAAACGAAATTCAAAATGTGACACTCCTAAATATCGAGCCAGAAAGTTATAATATAGTGGGAGGTAGATTAGTTTTACTTGATAATTTATTGTAGTACTATATTTTGTCGATAGAGCATCTAAATTGTATATAAAATTACAACAGAGCTCCTAGCGGACCAAGTTGTAATCTACATGGATTAATGTTTCATAATTTTATACACCTTATTAAGATCCATCAACTATATCGATTAGACAAATGTATACTAATTTTCTCACATCTATGATTCAATGTTTTACCTTGAAATAGACAAAAATTGGTCATTTTTATAGAATATTATTTTCTCCTCCCTATGTTTACACAAAGGGCATCCAATCAGTGAAATAAACTGTAAATTTAAGCAGCCCCTACACTATCAATCCGCTTGATCAAAACAACGCGTCAAGTTTTATTTTAAAAATAGTCTAGGATAGTCTAGATAGCTTGCAAAAAAGTATATGACTAACAGCAAGCTAGAATTTTGTTTATCGTTTAGTGCCTTTTAAGAATATGTGATTGGCTAAGTTCGTCTGAAAAAAAAAGAATTGTGTAGAGCGGACGGAAGTAATTTTAATATTATTATCAGCTCTATAGGCTTGTTCGTTGCTAGAAGAACGTATCGCTGACGTTCTGACCTTCTTTTTGACGACTTCGTATGACGTTCTTATTGAACTTAAGCAGCCCCTACACTATCAATCAGTCCGCTTGATCAAAATAGCTCGTCAAGCTGATTGACACGAGCTTCAAGCAGCCTTGGGGGGCATCAAGCATCCCATCAACACTCATTTGTAGCGGAGTTTTTCGACTAGTGAACTGCTCCTCCTGGACTGTAGTGAATCAGTATTGTGTAGATACCATGGTTTCGAATCAGGATTTGGGGCTTCTCATCTTGACAGTTGTTGCTCTCAAGCGGAAAAAAAAGATCCAGAGGAAACGACGTTGGTCAAAGGAGTAGAACTTTCCACAACTCGGGACAAATATAAATCAATGAGGAGGCTAATAAATTCTCGATCGGCATTATTTTATCTACGATTTCCGAACCTTTGGAAGCGAGCGGACGATCCACCATCGCTGGTGTGGAGCAGGTGATTGACGGAATGCTTGATCAAAATTGCTCTTGACTATCAAGCGCTCCGTCAAGCCGCTTGAGTCATTCAAACTTTCCATCAATCACCTTCTTCACTTTCCATCAAGCGTCAAACGGGTTCCTAGACTATCAATCACGCATGACGCCATCGCTTGACGCGTTTTTTTGATCAAGCGGATTGATAGTGTAGGGCCTGCTTTACATTAACAGAATGGTAATATCATATCACATGAGACTTAAGAAAAAAAAGATCCAGATTAAACGACGTTGGTCAAAAGAGTAGAACTTTCCACAACTCGGGACAAATATAAATCAATTAGGAGGCTAATAAATGTTTGATCGGCATTATTTTATCTACGATGTCCAAACCTTCGGAAGCGAGCGGACGGTCCTCCATCGCTGGTGTTTTTGTTAATTTAAGGAATAGGTAGTCTCAAGGAAAATAATTAAACTGTTTGCAATAATGATAGGAAACTGAGAGGTCCGTAACAGGGCCAAAGATATGAAATTTGGCGTCGTGTAGCCAAGAGGTGTAGGAAATAGGGCTGGTACCAACCATAAAATTAACCGGTATCGACATTGAAGGAGGTTTTTATGCTAAGTTACTTGTGGTCTCGGGTTATAATGACACAAAGCGATTGTCAGCATTATTATTATATATTCGAGTTTATGATGTGTTTTATTTCAGAGGGATGTAATCATTTCGTGCTGAACCACTTTGAGAATATTGTAGACCCCACTACAGGACCATTTAGGGAGCCTGGCAAAATTTTAAGCTTTGCCACATTTTTCGTGGAGAAGAAAATTTACGGAAGATAGTTTCTTTCATCTATAGAGAGGGATGATCATGTGAAGTTAACTGGTTCGTTATATTCATAAAAATATATTTCTTAAAAAATATGAACTTGTAATATGTAGTGTTCCCACTCGCATTAAATAGCACGGTTCACCTGTGCTATGGATCACCAAATTCACTTAATTTATTAGGTAAATTTGGGAGGGTAACCAAGAAAAGGAGTGCCATAAGTATAATGATTTTACTAATATAAAATAATAATCAATTATATAATCGAGTAATGTCCCGACGGAGACTTACCTCGAAATGATTTGTTATTGCTAAGCTAAGGCAACCTCATTTATTCCAGTAAAAATAAATGTTTGTTTTGATTTTTTAGTCTTTAAATAGATATAATAACTTATCTAAATATATATATAAATTAGTTTACTGAATTTTACTTTTTTCTAAAAATAAAATTAAACTTGTTTCCACGGGGTTTTTTTTATTATAATTGCTCTGTCTATTCTAAAATATGAACCGCGTGCTTGACTGGTTATTGTGAAATAACCGGTATTTAAATTTCTTAAAAAAAAAAAAATATTATGATAAATTATGGTGAAATCCGAAGCACAGGCTATTGAGATACAATTAGTTAAATTTTCATTTAGGTCCTTTTGTAATTTGGCTCTTGTATGATAATTAATAGTAACATAAATCAGGAAGAAACATTATATAATTCTAAAAGTAATTAGAAATATAAAACGGTTTTGATTGGCTTATACTTCGCCAGAGTGTTATCGGTGAGTAAGCCTTTTGTCTTTCTTTAAAGGCAGCAAGGCCGGTTTTAATTATTTGTATTTTAAAGGGTACTGTTGAATACCGCTCCTCTAAACAAAAGGCGGTAAACAGAAGGAGAAAAAGGTCCCTAGTGTGAAGCCAAGTTCTTCCACTCCACCTAAAATATTACCACTCGAAACTGTGCCTACTGGGAAATCTACCAGTAAAGTTCTCACCCATGTCGAGCAATTATGAGTTTAACTTTGTGTTGCAAGCTGAGGTGAGGTGAAACGAATTTACAAGTCCATTTATGGACGATCTTTATCGAGATAGGTAAATAAAAACGCCAATCAATAGTTATAATTTTACAATTCTGATTACAGTGATACATTTTTATTTAATTGCAGAAATTTACTTTTTTGTTTAATAGATTACTTTAAAAATTAATATCTTATTTAATTATTTTTTCTCCCTTATGTAGATATCATTTTGTAAGTACCTCGGGAGTAAAAATCAATTATTGTACCCGAGCGATAATTAACTCCCTAGGCTCCGCCTCAGGAGTTACAATTATGGTTCGACTTCACCTCAGGAACCAACTTCATCGCTTAGGTTTCAATCACTTACTTTACTCCCTCGGTGCGTAAATAACTATTATTTAACTGCCACGAAATTTGATTTAATGAAATTAACAATTGAAATAGATAATACATTCAATTCTACTTTAAATTAAAAAGTTTGAAGAGTTAAAACTCCAGTATAATGGGCCAAGTACAATCAACTAGCTTTATTCTATTAGCAATATGCACATTAGGAATGGGAGGAACGGTTCCATGAGTGGAACGAGTTACAACGTTTCATTCCAAACCAATAACTAGTTCCAGAAACTAGTTATTTTTGGAACGTTTCAGTTTATATTCCAAAGAAACCCATCCTCACTCCATTACTCTACTCTACTATACAAGCATGGTCAACGATAACATCTTTTATTTTTTCGTTTCAGCTTGGCTGGATCTGGAACTTGTTTTGCTTGGAACTTGAAGATTCGTTTCGAGTGGAACGAATCTTTTACGTTCCCTCCGAGTTAGTTACAGTTTCGTTATGTTTTATCGTTCCCGTTTCCTCTTTAATCAGTTTATTTACATATTATTTTTGCTTGCAACTTGGAATGAAAACGATCATTTTCGTTTCAAGCAAAACGAGTTTTTTACGTTCCCTTCAAATTAGTTGTTTAGTTTCGTTGATGTTTTCTCGTTCCCGTTTCCTCTTTAATCAGTTACGTTTCGTATTATTTTGTTCAACAATCACTTAAAAGATATAATTTTTTTAAAAATGATGTAACAAATTTGTATCGAATTCAAGCAATAAAAAGTTATTAAATAAATAAAAATAGACGGTAAAATAAAATAAAATAAAAACTTCAAAGTCGTTCCAAAAATAAAGTAAAAATAACTAGTTATTTTTGTAGTTACGTTCCGTTCCGCCCATCCCTAATGCACATTAATATTTATGTTACACCAAGTCAAACCCCTGATGTGAGACTAGAAGCTTGAACCAGCCTTGCCTGATTTTCCTTTAGATTTAAAAATATAATAGACTCACGATTATATTACCATCTTAAAGAGGTGTTATGTAGATGCAAATGTTTTAGGCGTTTTGCAATGTAAAGCTTCATTGGGCGGATCAAATTTTGGAGAATGCCAAACAGATAGGGTATCTGGGAGGCCCAGGATAACCTGCAAAAGGACCATAAACAGGAAGGAGCGAGTGGTTGATAGTAGGGAGTCATAAAGGAATCTTGATACGGACCGCATCAAGATTCTATCCTAAGGGGGAACCTTCTCCTATGTTCCACCTGAGAAATTTACCTTAGGAAAAGGATTGTAAGTAAAATAAACCATAGGATAAAGGAAGTCGTCTTTTAAAACAGGGCCTAGATTGAAAGCCCCAGGGATTTCACCGACCTAGGAGGACCAGGGCCAGGCAAAACAAGTGAAAGGACCAAAAACACGGAGAATCGAGTGGTTAGGACAATTGAACATCGGGGGACAATTTGTGTGATTGGGAAAATCGAGTGGTTGGACATAGAATCAAGTTAATAAGGCTTCCTGGCACAGGGAGTCATGAAGGAATCTTGATGCGGCCCTATTTCCCACATATGGCATTTACAGGATTTAAGGTCAAGTAAGTAAAATATACGCTAGCCACACTTTAAGGGAAAAAAGGAAAGCTGTCTAGGAAAACAGGTCTAAGATTGGAACAGCCTGGGATCTCGCAGACCTCCACAGCCAGGGAGGCTCTGGGAAACCTGCAAACCAGCGAGTGTTTGGTAGGACGTGGAACCAGGTTAACAAGGTTTCCACAGCCATGTTCAAATCTTGTTGTGGCCCTATTTTTCACCTAAGGAATTAACAGGACTTAATGTCAAGTTTACCCTATGACTGTTAGTTTTTAGCTCACTTCAAATCTCCGTCATCCGTACTTCTCAGTAGTAACTACTTACAACTGTCTCTCCAGCATAATTATTATCGAATTAGTATTTATTCTAGTTCAGTTTCATCCCACCTCGATCTATTTGCAAAAAGAAAAGAACATACCATTTGTGCTAATAAAACTATAAAAGTCAAATAAAAGGTATTATAATTCCATTTCCCATATTGTACACTTTCCCTACTGTCAAGAAATAAATTTGGGATAGCAACAGAAACTAAAAATTACTGAGGCGCGATAATGTAACGTTGCATGATCTTGAGTTTTGATTAGGTTAACAGATATTTCAGCATTGTTGCTTGTCGACATAATTAAAATGTTTGACTTGGAAATGTTTGAAAATGAAGAACAGCGTAGGGATGTAATCTTCAGCTACTTGTAAGGGGCTACTTACTTCGAGTGCACTTGTTTAAATTAATCGAACAGCCACTTCATTGGCCTTATTAGAAGAGATACCGACCTTCCCTTAATTTTCCCTCAACTAGCCATATTTATAGCACACAGTTACACACTGTACTTTCAGACTTCGGACAACCAGTATCCGGATTTATTATACATAACTCTATTTTACTCAAACATTTTTTAAAACCAAGAAATAATAAACATTGAATCACATTTTTTACTTTCTCATATTTGCAGTATAGAGAAAGTATTGTGAAAGCGGAAAATGTTTGAGATGTTGATAGATTTATAGAGGTACTTTCAATCTAGTTTGAGAACTTAAAGAGTCACACACATCTTCACACACTAGGGCACACTAACACGTTCCCTCTGCCGGAAACAGAATCATGAATTCCAGGTTCATTTATTTCAATTTCTTGGCTCTAACACAACTTACACAACTTTCCAAATACCTACTATATGTTGGTAATTACTTTAAAATAGAATATAAATTTGGTTTCACCCCTTGTGGTTTTTCTCTTATATATATATTATATAGGGTGTGAAAAAATCCGCTAGATAGACTTCCTGTTGAAAAAACCTCTTAGAAGGTAATGTAGGGTGTGACTCTCCGACCCTCTAAAAAAATCACATTGTATTCGCAGTTATATTTTTTTTTTTTTCTTTTAAATGGATTTCGAAAAATGTATATATTTCTTTAATATTTGTTATTTTTACTTTAAAAAAAAAAAAAAAAAAAAAAATGGATACCGTAATGGGATTTCCCTGTTCAACAAACTCTACCAGGAGAATATAGAGAATCGATTTCAGCCACATCTTCATTAAACTTCACGCATACCATCGGAAATTTAAGATGTCCACCACAAACACCTTTACCGCAATAACAAAAAAGTTCAATTTGAGTATATCTAGGTCCCGAGATACATACTAGGTCTAAAATTAAAATATGACAGAAAGAAATAGTTAATTATGCACCTAGGGAGTAAAATAAGCCATTATTCCCTGAAGCGAAAAAGGAAACATGGCCCCTAAATCCCGAGGCGAAGCCGAGGGAGTAACGCTAATTAGCTCCCGACGCACAGCCGATTGAAATAATTATCGAGAGGGCAATAATGGCACATTACTCACGAGGTACATACAATATTTTATCTCCAGTAGGGAGAAAATACACATCTTCGTCCATTGCACAGTTTTTATTTATTATTTTAATAAATAACAATAATTATAGTCAAATTGTAAATTGCAAATTGTTACCGTAAGTTACCAAATGAGGATATTACCGTCGATACTTGCTTGATCTGGAGATCACTGGACCGGTTTCGACTAAACGCCATCATCAGCAGAGTCGAAGTCTCTCGTAGCACTCATCGAGTCTACATGAAAGGATGAAGTTGGAGAAATCAACTTCATTCTCTCGTGTAGACTCGATGAGTGCTACGAGAGACTTCGACTCTGCTGATGATGGCGTTTAGCCGAAACCGAAACCGGTCCAGTGATCTCCAGATCAAGCAAGTATCGACGGTAGGGATATCCTCATTTGGTAACAATAATTATATTTGCATTTTTAATAGCAGATATAAGAGATTCAATATTAAAAACAAATAAGAATTTGAATTAAACTCAAATAGAAGGTTATTTAGATGCAGGTTATAAACAATGATAAAGAAGGTCGAAAAAGCAGTGTCGCCAACCTGATTTCAACAACTTCATTACATGAGCCATTCATTTTCTACTATTTATAAAATAATTAAGTTGGCAATCCATTCTTTTTCGCACGACCAGCTTTATGCTCCCAAAAATCCGATTATCTACTTAAATAATTTTTTATTTGTCTAATTTTACCACCTTGTACTGCTGGAATCCTCAAAATCTAGTTTCCGAGATATTGATAAAAAAATCATTTGTCCCTGCTCAAATCGAAACCGAAATGAAACAACTATCTGACGAGCACTTAATAAATATTTATAGGATTTACATTTATTATCACTATGTGTGTATACGGTAAGTATAAATATACGTTTATATGTAATTTGGTAATTAATGGATTTCTTAATTACTACTGTTAGTCTCTTAAATAGAGATATAAAAGTAAAAATTATATTAACTTTATTTCCAAATTATTCATCACAATCGTAGGATTTCCCAAGGTAAACAGTATTTAGTTTGTCAACTACCGCCTAATGTATTTGCAATAAAAACTATTTTTATGTTGTCTCCTACCTGACCTTATATAATGTATTAATATCCCAAGTAGGACAACTGATTCAAAGGCCACCCTGGGATATTATTTTATCCTGCTATCATCATTTATTATTGGTTCCCCATGTTTCTTCTATTTTGGATGTCATATTGGGTCATCTTAAGGATATCCAGTTAAGGGTATCCAATGGACAACACTAAAATTCCAGCCACCAAAATTTGTCGATATTGTTAATAGGCTATATATACTACTTGCCCAAGACAATCCTTGGAAGGTTCTTGGCAAAGCTCTTTAGACCTATAGACATTAATTTATTTTTAGGCTGTACTAACGTCGAGCAACTGGCAAGATACAGTGGCGTATCCAGCGGCTAGGTCTGGAAGGGGCACATTCTAAGTCAGTTTATATTGGGGAGGGGGGGGGGGCGTAGTGGTAACAAGAAAAGGGAACTACTTATTTAACAAAACAGTTTCTCCCCCCCCCCCCTAAAAGTGATCAACTAATAAACATAACAAATTTCTGCGCCCTATCAACAACATAACTGTTTTACAATGTATTTGTTAGAAAATGTTGCTTACTGTAAGTCATGGGCACCGTCTGCAGTTAATTATTGCAGGGGGGGGGGGGTATATAGCGGGGGGTCCTGGGGTCCTCCCCCGGAAAATTTTGAAAATATGACCTCTCAAAACAGCGCTTTAATGCATTTCTGAGGTGTAATAATTGAATATGAGGTGAATGTAAAAAATAAGTATTAAAAAAAAATACGGCGGTATCTTTTTTTTTTTCTTACTCTATTGGTTCTGGGGGGGGGGGGGCACGTGCCCCCCCCCCTGGATACGCCACTGGCAAGATAACTCTGTAGCATACCAATTAATTGCTCTCAAATTAAGCTTTTAGATCGCAAATGACGATGAAAGTCTGGCGTCAAAGCTCTGATTAATAAACCATAATCACAATGATTCGTGTAGAATATTAGATGCAATACCATAAAGACATAACAATGATTAATACGTCCGTACAATTTGTAACAACCTACTATTTTACTTGCATTAATAATTATTTAAATTAAGACATCAGATCTACTACCCTCCCCTAGTATTATTCCATATAAGAGATACCTTTGAATTTAAATCAACAAGTTGGTGTCTTTTCAGATTACATAAAAATTTAACAACATCATTGTGTTTTGAAATCCTTTTTTTAATTTAGATGATTAAAAAACTAATTATAATAATACGTAAATGTTTTTGTAAGTGTATGAAAAACGTAATTAACCTCGATGATTAAGAGTGTTGAGTTAAAAGGCATTTATGGCATATAAATCATGATAATTAATAATATATACTTAAACTAACTTATAATTATTATTATTGTGTCTTGTGTCCAGTATTTCAGAAAGAAAGAAAAAATAAATACGCTACTGCTATCTAGGGGAATTCAGGTGAAGTTAAAAGTTCCAGTATCTACCGCTAGATTGTTGTTTGAAGAGAACCTTAAAAAAAAACAATTTTCCATACTATTTGAATTAAACTTTCTAATTTATGAAAGTACTTGGTCTGGAAACCAACAAATGAATTCCCCCCCCCCCCCCCAAAAAAAAAACTATATTTCTGCTATTACAAAAAATATATAAAATGCGCGATATAACACTTGCTGATGCTGTTTAATTTTCATGCCATTTTAGCAAAAAACATCAAAATTTTGCTTGCCCTCCCCCCCCCCCCCTCAAATAAACCTATATTTCTGCTAATACAAAAAATATGTAAAATCCGCGGTCTGCTTGGCCATAGAAAATATAAGATTAGCAATTTGATCTGATCAACTGGGAATCCAAAATGGCGTGCTGAAGAAAAATAATACCTGGCGTCTCTGTGGCGATTATAGAGCACTTAATGCGATCACGATTCCAGATAAGTATCCTCTGCCACATATCCATGATCTAGCACAAGGGTTACATGAAAAAACCATATTTTCGTCACTGGATCTCACGAAAGCGTATCATCAGATACCAGTCGAGCCTTCCGACATTCCGAAGACCGCTGTCATAACTCCGTTTGGACTCTATGAGTTCGTGCGAATGCCTTTCGGACTTCGGAACGCTGCCAAACTTTTTAAAGGTTCATACATAACGTGCTACGTGGTCTAGATTTTGTATTTATTTATATGGACGACGTTTTGATTGCCTCTTCTTCAGAAGAAGAACATTTGGAACACTTACGTCAAGTTTTCACAAGATTGAGAGAATATGGAATTGCTCTCAACGCTGCAAAGTGTGTATTTGGTAAGCAGACTATTCGTTTCCTGGGTTACCAATTAGTCTTATGATTCTGTTGGGAACTTAGGCAGGAGGACCTTAATTTGACACCTTAAGAACAAATTTATTTATCTGATGTTCAAGAATTGTTGATCTAAAATAACTGGAGGATAATTTATTTTAGAGTTGAAATAATTAGAGATGATGAGCTGTTTCTTTTTGAAAATACCTGTAAGCAAGAGTACTAAGAAAGAGGATTGGTTTTGGCTATTAAAAGGCAATTCGTGAATAATATACTTTTGTCCAACTGTAAGAGCCAACATCCTCCTTTGTATAATTGCACACTCTTTTATCCAATAAGAGTTCTTCAGATAAAACAATTCTACCTCAATATACCAATGACAATTATGTTTTGTTGCTATAAATAATGTGTTTAATTAAGAGTTGCAAAAATTAAATTTTAATCGTCAGTCCAATTCACCAATGAGCAACCTAACCCTGTCAAGATCTCACTGTAGATCATGTATAATAACCAATAAAAAATAAATCCATTTAAAGAGGTTCTACCTTCTTTTCCTTTTTTGATGAATTTTAAAAGATAAATACTAAGTCTTATGAAATTTAATAAATGCATGTGTGAATAATGTTTGTTCCTTCAATGAGAGAAAGAACTTGATATTAGATCCTTCTAAGTAACTAAGCTAAACTAAATGATCCTCCAATCAATCATTTTGACAGTACAAGAAATTTACACTATTTTTAAAATATTTGTTCCTTTAAAGATTTTGTGAAAATTAAAGTTTTTTTACTACATCTAACTATGCTAAAGTTATTTATAATCTAAATAAAAATCATAACAATCAGGTTGGCCACAACATCATTGTGTTTTGAAATCCTTTTTTTAATTTACATGATTAAAGAACTAATTATAATAATACGTAAATGTTTTGTAAGTGTATGAAAAACGTAAATAACCTCGATGATTAAGAGTGTTGAGTTAAAAGGCATATAAATCTTGATAATTAAAAATATATACTTAAACTAACTTATAATTATTATAATTGTGTCTTGTGTCCAGTTTTTCAGAAAGAAAGATAAAATGAAGACGCTACTGCTATCTAGGGGAATTCCGGTGAAGTTAAAAGTTCCAGTATCTACCGCTAGATTGTTGTTAGAAGAGAACCTTAAAAAAAAAATCAATTTCCCATACTATTTGAACTAAACTTTCTGATTTATGAAAGTACTTGGTTCGGAAACTAACAAATTTCATTTGTTGGTTTCTTTTGGTTTTCGTTGTTAAATTTTAATTAATATTTAACATTTTATCAAATTCCACCCCCCCCCCCAAAAAAAACTATATTTCTGCTATTACAAAAAATATATTTTCATGCCATTTTAGATTCATTAGAAAAAGTTTAATTTTCATGCCATTTTGGCAAAAAACATCAAAATTTTGCTTGTCCCCCCCCCCCCCCCCCCCCCTCAAATAAACCTATATTTCTGCGAATACAAAAAATATATAAAATCCGCGGTCTGCTTGGCCATAGAAAATATAAGATTAGCAATTTGATCTGATCAACTGGGAATCCAAAATGGCGGATAATTCATGTTACGGGGAAATTATATTTTTAAATTTTATGTAGGGTAGGGGTAGATATCAAACGAAAGTTACTAATAAGTAGATAAAAATATAATTTAAATCAAATTATAATTATTATTAACTACGGGAAACAGACAGAGAAAAATACACTCCAGCGCCGGGATTTGAACCACGGGCCTCTATATTTCCAGTATAGCGCTCTACCAACTAAGCTACGCAGGAGAATGAGTTTCTCTGACGTTAATGATACATTGTCCCGAATTTAAGCTTTCAATTTTCCACATAAGTCTTAGAAGTCAACATTAATGACATAGAACTAGACCGAGAAATAACGCTTAATTAATTATAATTATTATTAACTACGGGAAACAGACAGAGAAAAATACACTCCAGCGCCGGGATTTGAACCTGTTTCCCGTAGTTAATAATAATTATAATTTGATTTTCTGTAGTTCTCTTCTTTCTGTAGTATGAATACTACCAAAATGGTAAAATATGAATTTCTAATTGATTGTACTAGGTACAGGTACTAATTAGGTACTTTATAATTATAAGCGTTATTTCTCGGTCCTAGAAACCCTTATGCTTTTGGTAGTTCGTCCGTCGCATCTTGGAGATATCTCCCGACCTACTGAAGCTATAGACTTGAAATTTAGTATACAAGTTAAACTTTTTTGCCCAAAAACAAAAAAACCTATTGCGGACTTAAACACTCCAAATTTCTGCGATCTGCGATCAATTGCAAATAGATCGCAATATTTTATATTTTTTGTAATTTTCAAGTTGGGTATCATTTCAAAGGTATTGAAATGTAGATTACAAATATATATCGCGTTTCCAAAATGGCGGCCATTTTACCCCCCAAAAAATTAAGACAAACCCAAAATGTACCCCCCCTGCACTACCCCATTAGGATAGGTTCTAAAAAAGGGCAAAAACACATAAATATATATCTCTGTGGTCCAATGAAATTTCCGGGAGTTGGTATAATTTATACTCATAAGAGTTGGTATATATTTGGATTGTACGGTGAAAAATAATGAAATTTTACTTGAAACTTTTTTTATATCTCCAATATTTTTCCCCCTATAGTGGGAGGGGGGAGGGGCAAAGATAGCAAAATAACCTTTCCTAAAGTAGGTAGTGCAAAAATAACACTTATATCGTTATAAAATCTGATTTGGGATAAATTAATGTAACTTGGGGGATCTGTAACATGTAAAGGGAAGTTTGTGTTCATGCAGTCGTGCAGTTGGGGCACTACCCATTTTGCCCCCAGGCCACCCAGTTTCAAATTGGAATGCATATTTTTTACGAAAAATAAGAGTGTTTTACTTCAAACTTTTTTCTTTCTCCAACATTTTGCCCCCTATTTGTGGCAAAAGTATAAAAATGGTAGATTTCAGCGTCGGGGGCATAATGGGAGGTTGCCTCTAGAACGCGAGTGGATGAATACACACTTCCCTTTACATGTTACAGATCCCCCAAGTTCCATTAATTATTCCAAACCGTTTAGATTTTATAACAATCTAAGTGTTATTTTTTTACTATTTCGGAAGGGTTATTTTGCTATCTTTGCCCCCCTACAGGGGGCAAAATATTGGAGATAGAAAAAAAGTTTCAAGTAAAATTTCATTATTTTTCACCATAGAATCCAAATATGCACTCCAATTTGAAATTTTGAAGTTGGGTGGTGTGGGGGGCAAAGTGGGTGGTTGCCTCTAGTGAGCGATTGCATGAAAATAAACTTCCCTTTACACGGTATGGATCCCCAAAGTTTCATTGATTTATCTCAAACCGTTCAAAAGTTAAGAGGGGGGGGGGGAGACTTTTCGACCACCCTGTGTAATACTATATCTGTGCTTAAGATTTTAAAATCTTGTGCTTTCGCTTTCAATAACTTCCCACCCCATTTATTTTTACTTTCCCGAGCTGTCAACGCACTATCACTCATTTGTGGCACAAACTGTAATGTAAATTATTATTACCTAGAATAATAAATAATTTATATTTATTTGGTTAATTTTTAATATTGCTTAAATGTATTATTTATGTTATTTATGTATTCATTTATGTTCTGACTTTGATGATACTTAACTTTTTAACTACGTAACTACGAGGAGATATAATGATATATAAATGAGGAGATATAAATGATGCTCCCAGAGCCACTTCTCCTTGTTTAATATTTCCCCTAAAATATTACTTTTCGCCAAGGTGGTTCTGCTAAATCAGAATAATTATCTGAATTTATTTAATGATGATCCTGTCATTGATTGCTTACCCCACAAGCTGTTTAACACTGTAGATGCCTTGCAGCAAAAGAAAATGATTCCAAGATCCATTTGTTTACAGCTATGACTAAAGGTGTGTTACAATTGGTTTACTACCGGACGCTGGAGTCGGTAAGGGGTGGGTAAGTACGGATTACAAGTAGAGGATAATTATTAAAGGGAGAAGGGTGAAATTAGGGATACAACCAGGGTTGGTAGGATGGATCGGATAGGGGTGTATGCGAGTTTACCTGTTCTATGATTTTAATTGAATTAATTAGAATTAGAGGCAGTTAGGAGTAGTATAAATAATAATAAAATAACATATACAAGTGTAATTTGCATTGACCACTATAATTTGTGAAAAACCATTAATTGAATATAAATATATAACAAGTAGAATGAAGAAACATGCGCAGAAAAAAATAATTTAGGAACCTTTTCCAGTACTCTTTCCAACAAAAATTCAATATAAATACTATAATAAAAACAAGACAATAAGTATTAATTAATTAATCATAAATAAGGTATAAAGAATAAATTAATGGGTACCAAGGCGTTGCATGCAACTAAAGCTGTCACCTATCACTTATAATAAATTTATCACAGATAAGCTTATTTAAGTTGTGATGATCAGTATATAATAAATAAATAAATTCGGACAAAACACACATAGGGAAACAATTAATTAACAATAAAAAAAACTAATATTAAGGCGTGGTAACTGTAAGTAAATTATAAATAAAACGGTACAACTCGGGGCTCAGTCCACCGATATATCTCTATTAAATGGAGTAACAATAATTAAGTATAACGACCACTATATTAACAAAAAAAATTGAAGAGCAATTAGATAGTATACCGGTAATTAGATTAAGCGTACCTATGTGACAATCAATAGATTATATCTAAACAATTAGCAAAACACTTAAACTTAATATCAACCAATTTAAAGCCAATAAATAAATTAAAGACCACACAAAATTCTAACTTGAGTTACCGCCTTCACTCATAGGGTAATAAGTATGCACAAAATTAATAATAATGATTCCTACTCCTACAATTTTTTACAACGAGCTACTAACAAAATTAACTAATAACTATTAAAAAAAATTACAAATACGAAATAGGTACTAAGTGGTAGAATATTTAATATATAATAAACCTAATAAATAATTTAGTTTTTAATCATTTGTAGAAACCTGAGCCGTATCTCCACCGTATTCCCGAGGGTCGACCGTTTCTGCACTAAAACCCGCACTCAGTCCAACAGAGCCAGTTCCAGCGTCAGTGCACTATTCCTCCGTAAATGTTCTTCTTTTCCGAGAGGGAGACAATTTCCCCGCGGTTAACGCCAACTCGTGGGAAAACGCACGCCACTGAGCTTGACAGGCCCGAAATAATTTCTATTTGGATTAATTCCTTAAACAAAGAAAGCTCGACGCGACCACCATAGATCCCGAAGCAACACACAAATAGTTGATTGGATCCGACAGTGTCGAAAAGAATGAGTCGGATTAGAGTAGGCCGTCCGTGTCGTATCGTAGGCCTGGGCAGACTGATCGGCCCGTTATCGTTGTCAACAAACCGGGATGTCAGAGATGGACGCCGTTCCTTACGCACCTTAGCCTTAGCCTAATCTTACGGAGATAACCTTTGTTTACAAACTGCTAATCCTAATGCCTCTTTCCAAAACAACTTAATTATCGGACGTAATCTTAGATTAATTATATACATAATCATACAAGGTACGTTAGATAAACTAAACTACATGAATAGTAAAATTCGGTAACACATGACCTTTCCTGGAAAGAGAGGAGTAGGTAAGGGTGGTAAGGAGAGGGTAGGTTGAAGAGGTGGAGAGGAATCAGGGATGCATCCTATTCATTATCTTCATATGGCCCACTGGAGACCGCAGGAAGTTTTAGGTCCTTGATGTGCCAGTTTCCTATGGGTTTTCCCTCTTCATCTTCTAACTCGTACGTCAGATTTGCAATCTTCCTGCGTACAAAACATCTTTCGTACCTAGGAGCTAATTTCGCCGAGTAATATTCAGCCGCTTTTGAGATCGGGAAGGTTTTCCTCCACACGGTATCTCCAGGGTTCAATTCCGCGTGTCGACGCCTCAGATTGTAGCGGTGCTCTTGCTTCTTATGCGCGTCCTCGAGGTGTTTCTGCACATCCTTCATAACTGTTGACAGTCTTTCAATCTCCCGAGAACGCTTCTGTTGGGGTTCTCCCGTAGTCTCTTCTAAGTCGGTCTGCATCTTCTGTTGGCCACCAGAAAAGCAAACCTTCCTTCCATATGTTAAGTAGCTCGGGGTAAAACCTGTTGTCTCGTGGACGGCATTATTCAGAGCGAAGCGCAGCTGTGGGAGTAGACGATCCCAGGCACGGTGATTCTGCCGCACATAAGAGGCAATCATGTATTTTATGGTTCTATTGGCCCTTTCAGTTGGGTTGCATTGTGGGCTGTAATGGGGAGTGTATAGAATATCTACCTCGTAGTCCTCCAATTTCTTCTTAAATACCTTGCCTTTGTACTGTGGCCCATTGTCGCATATGATCTTCTCCGGAATTCCGAAGACCATAAAAACATCATTCTCTATATGCTTGGTAACTATCGCTGAGGTTGCTGTGCGGAGAGGAAAAAGCAAGACATATTTTGTAAAGTAATCGGTGATTACTAGAAGGTGGCGGTGTTGATAGGAGGATGGAGGGAACGGACCCATCAAATCTGAAGTTATAATCTGCCATGGTCGGGTTGGAATACGTGCTTGTCCCATCAATCCTTTCGGTTTCTTCTGATCCGGTTTGGTAGCCAAGCACGTCTTGCACCGCACCACGTATCGTTTATATCTGACGCCATACCGGGCCAATAGTACGTTTCGCAGATTCTCTTGAGCGTTCTGAACGATCCTAAATGGCCTGCGGTGGGCACGTCATGGTTTTGGTACAGGATTTCCTTCCGTTTAGGCTTTGGCACTACCAGCTTCCATGGTTCTTCCTGATCTAAACAGTGCACGTTCCTGCGATGGTAAAGATTTCCATTTGCGATTTATTCCTTAAACAAAGAAAGCTCGACGCGACCACCATAGATCCCGAAGCAACACACAAATAGTTGATTGGATCCGACAGTGTCGAAAAGAATGAGTCGGATTAGAGTAGGCCGTCCGTGTCGTATCGTAGGCCTGGGCAGACTGATCGGCCCGTTATCGTTGTCAACAAACCGGGATGTCAGAGATGGACGCCGTTCCTTACGCACCTTAGCCTTAGCCTAATCTTACGGAGATAACCTTTGTTTACAAACTGCTAATCCTAATGCCTCTTTCCAAAACAACTTAATTATCGGACGTAATCTTACATTTATTATATACATAAACATACAAGGTACGTTAGATAAACTAAACTACATGAATAGTAAAATTCGGTAACAGGTGGGTACAGACTATTCTGACGTTACATGGGCGCACGTCATAATGCGTGTGATATAAAAAAGTAACACAGGGTTTTGTGAGTCTATGTTCACATTGTTCTGACGTGACGTGGGAACGCGAGATATGATGCTATCTGACGCCACATGCCTTATGACGCGTGGGAGGGATATCTAAATTTCCAGATATTTCTTCAGTCGTGGGAAGGCATCAGAAGAGTCAGGTGCTATATTTTAATACTCTCTGTACATTTTTTACATACGGTTTTTTAGTGATTTTTTTTTTGAAGATGGAAGAAGACATGTTAATTGAATATGTTCGGTGTTATACGACCCTACACACCGGGAATATAGAAATCAAAATTCACGAAAGGAGGCTCCCTCTATAAGCTGTGGCATTAAATTATAAAACTCCCCGAATTCTTCTCGCTCTGCATTGATTGGATGTATCCATTCTCTAGAAGAACAAATGGCTGCAGTACACAGAGCAGCCATTTCTTCTTCTTCTTCATCCAGCATGTCAAAAACATGGAGAACATTCATGGTAGAAGGCTCAAAACCAACTGAAGGGAGAAGCAACAAGTGCGAAGTGTGTTCTTTCATGTGTCTGACGTCAGAACAATGTGAACACCGCCTGATGTCTGACGTGGTCCCATGTTATCTGACATGACGTGGGAACACGTCACGTCAGAGTAATCTGTACTTAGCTTTGGTCACTATTTATGTTTTACAATAGGTTCACTGTGCTCTAGGATGATTTAACTGATAGTTTTGGTTCTAATTTGCCCCAAGAGAATGAAAACCTAAAGGTAGTAAAAACCCTTTTATCCTTGTCGATATTGTTAATAGGCTATATATACTATTTGGCCAAGACAATCCTTGGAAGGTACTTGGCAAAGCTCTTTAGTGTTGAGTTTTGTTATTGTTTTCAATAATCTGTCTAATTTTGACATGTTGTTTTTTATTGTTTGTTAAAAATCCAAATTGTACTTTCCAATAATTATATACTTTTTCTTTGACTATAACTCTGCTAAGTCTGTTATTTTCAAGTGGTTATGGGTTCAGACTCACTTCCGGACTGCGCGTATCGTAAGTTTTAAACTTTTTAAAATATTATTTTAAAACTTCGTAGTTATAGATTAAAAGTCGTAAAATTTGACTAATGGAAAATTTTAAGTATAACACCGGCCGCCTAGAAGGTAAAGGTGACTGGGCCACCTGGAAGTACAAGGTACAGCTCTTACTGAGGAACATAGCTGGAGGCCTCCATGTTAATGCGTGTAAACCTAATACAAAAATAATAAAGTAACTCACCAAAAATTAAGTAGACTGTAAGTTTAATAATAATAATTTTACAATATTTATAAGGCGGTACCAACCAAAAATTACACTGTTACAAAATTCACAAAGCGTTATAGCCAACACAAATAATAAATATACATTAATATAATGAGAGAGATGTTGAGTGGGCAGCGGCTCGAAGGAAATAGAGAAGAGAAAAGTCAAATTGCCACCAGGGGCGCTGACCAAAACAAATTTAGCCAATCAGAACGCTCCATACCGCCCACCCAAATGAACATTTGTTGACCAAAATGTCTAGGGTGAATACAATAAGAAATAATTAGTGACAAGAGTATGAGAAAACAAAATATAAATAAAAATCTAACTTAAAAAACAAAACATGAAACTACTACTAATAATTTTTTTTTTAAATTAAATATTCCTTCAATATACAAAACAATTTTTAAAAGTAACATTTTTTTGTCTATAATGGAGGGAGTGCAATAAATTTACTTATTGGCCTAACATATTCTCCTTGCTGAGTTCGTACTTTAGCGACACGTACTCTTCCATCTGGTCCTGGGTATGTTTCTATGATGCGTCCGATAGGCCACTGAAGAGGGTTGGTATCCTTTTGCTGGAGGTAAACAACGTCACCTTCTTGCAGGTTGAGTTGAGGTGAATTCCATTTGTTTCGTCTTGTGAGTGTGTGTAAATAATCGTGGGACCATTTACGCCAAAATGTTTGTGCAGCTTGTTGCAACAATTGGTACCTCGATAAACGATTCATGGGTTCATCGGTGAAATCCACTTCAGGGGGTGCTAGTAAGGACGAGCCTATCAAGAAATGGCCGGGGCTTAAGTATGGACCGTCATTGGGGTCAGACGTGTTCGCTCCTAGCGGTCTGCTGTTAAGAACTGCTTCTATGCGTGACAAGATGGTAGTCATTTCCTCAAACGTCAGAAGCATATTACAAACTACTCTGATGAGATGATGCTTTGCGGATTTAATACCCGATTCTCATAAACCCCCAAAATAGGGTGCGTTAGGAGGGTTATACACCCACATTATTTCTTTAGAGGATAAATAATCGGCTATTTCAGGGTTAGATGTTTTTAAAAAATTGTTGACTTCGTCAAAATGACGTGAGGCGCCTTTAAAGTTGCTTCCGCAATCACTAAATATTTTTTGGCACAATCCACGTCTTGCTGTAAATCTGTCAAGCGCAGCTAAAAAGGCAGGGGTTGACAAACTGGATACAAATTCCAAGTGGACAGCCTTAGTTGATAGACAAATAAAGAGAGCTATATATCCTTTTAGTTTTGTCGCCTTTTTACGATAGCTGTCTTTATACAAAATAGGCCCTGCGTAGTCTATTCCAGTGTGAATAAATGGTCGAATTTCATGAAAGCGTGTTGCAGGTAAATCAGCCATTTGTTGAACCAAGAAATGTTAGTGGCGTGAGCCACCCCAAAGGATCGTAGATACGTGCGATTTCAGACAGTACGGCTCTTTTAGTAATATTAGTAAATTTAGGATTAAGTGAAAATGAATAAGAAAATTTATCACTGGACGGTTCATATTGTAGACCCAGAACTTTCATTGCGTGGTCGTCTTCTTCTTTAATAACTAATCGATGTTCTCTGAACTGTTCAGGAACTTGATCTAAAACAGTTTGACAGTTACTCAACCATTTTCTCAATACAAAACCTCCAAGCGAGAAAATCTTTATTAATTCGTGTTGCAATTGAACGGCTTCGTCTGGCGTATCTACACTCGCACAGATGTCGTCAACAAACGTACTCTTTAAAATTGCCTGAGATGCAAGGGGAAACATTTTTCCTTCATCTTTGACCAACTGATGAAGTACTCTTTGCGATAGGTAAGCGCTAGAAGTCAAACCATACGTAACAGTATTTAGGGCGTATTCATCAATAGGCCCTTCAGGTTCAGTGCGGTAAAAAACGTGTTGATACTTGCGATGGTCCGGTGAAACTAATATTTGGCGATACATTTGTTTTAAGTCCGCACATACAGCTATAGCTCCAAGTCGAAAATTCAAAATAATATCTGATATGCTGAGTTGTAGTTTTGGACCAGTGTACAAATTTTGGTTAAGTGACAGACAATTTAATTTAGGTTTAAAGGATGCGTGAAATACAGTGCGTAATTTAGTAGTGCTGCTGCTCTCTTTAGTGATACAATGATGTGGAATTATATAGGGACTCCTTTCGGTGGACAAAGACATGTGACCTAGCTCTATGTACTCATCCATAAATTCCCTGTAAGCAGTATACTGCTCAGGCTGTTTACTAAGTCGTTTTTCTAAATTAATCAAACGAAATTCAGCTTCGTTACGGGTATTCGGCAGCAGTGGTGGATCATTAATAAACGGCAGAGCTACAATATAACGCCCGTCTTCTTCTCTAGAATAAGTTTTTATAAAATTGGACTCAACAATTTCATCTTCAGGATTAACAGGTGTAACGGTTTTAATTGATTCAACTTCCCAAAATTTCTGAATAGCTATATCCAAAGATTCACAACAATTAAGTAGAGTAGTTACATTATTGACTGGAGCAACTTCCTCTATCTTACCACCTATTATGTATCCGAATATACTTGGCGTGGCGGAGGGTTTACCCTTTATAACCCTGGACGTGTCACATACAATATCATCGTACAGATCTCTTCCAATAAGAAATTCCACCTTAGAACATTTATAAAACTCGGGATCTGCGAGTTTTACACTGGAGAAACGTTTATGTATTAGCGGGTTTACGAACATATTCGGCTGATCTACACAAATCTTCGGTATTACGAGGGCATATGATTCTAGTGTAACACTTGGTTTCTCTAAAGAGCTTATTTTACATGTCACTAGACTTTTATGTTGCGGGACAGGTATTTCACCGACGGTTGATATTTTGACAGAGGAAGAATAGCGTTTAAGTTTCAATTTTTGAGCGCAAGCCTCAGTAATAAGACTCACTTGTGACCCGTTATCTACTAGAGCTCTCACCTTACAAACATTTCCATATTTGTCTCTAATACCGATTAATGCTGTACCTAATAACACTTTCTGAGAAGACCTAGCGATATTACAATTTAGTGTTTGAGCGGTTTTATCGGTACAGTCATTTTTAGCACTTGAGGGTGTTGTAGCGACCGTCTTATCCTTTTGATGATGAAGTAAGCTGTGATGATTAGGAGAAGAACAAAAATAACATTTAGACGTTGATTTACATTCGGCCTTTCGATGAAAACCAAGACAAGAAAAACACAATGACTTTGCCTTAGCGAAATCATAACGTTGTTGATGATTGAATTCTTTGAATCGAGGACAAGCATAAATTTTATGAGAGGTGTCGTGACATTGTGGACAATTCATCGGAGTGGTGGTTTTAGGTGGCGATTTTGTAAACGTGTCTTTACTTGTAGAGGAGAGTAAAGCACTGCGACTATAGCGTACTTCCTTGAAGCCTTTCTCAGTGACATTTTTATTTATTTTCGGTTTATCTTTTTCGTGTGTCAATTCTAATATCCTTGATTGCTGTTGAATGAAATCAACCAAATCTTGAAATTTCGGGATATCTGTAGGGTGATTAGTTTCAAAAAGTTTGCGGGTATTCAAGGGTAATGATCGTAGACCAGCGTGTAGCATCGTATAGTCGAAAAGGTCGGAAATGTTTAAAGCTTTAATAGCTGATAAATTTGTGTTAAATACCATCATGAAATTACTGTAGCCGGTAATAGTGTCCTCACATATAGGACGGAAAGAAAATATTTTATCCAAATAATTCGAAGCTAGTAACCGCTTATTTTGATAGCGGCTAATCAATGATTCAAAGGCTATTGAGTAATTTTCGTCACAAATAGGTAGAGTCTCAATTAAAGAAAGAGCTTGATTTTTCAGTAAACTTCTAAGATATGTTAGTTTTTCGGAACGAGTTAATGAATTATTTTTATGAATGAGTGATGTGAAGAGCGAATAAAAATTAGGCCAAGAGGAAATAGTACCGTCGAAAGGATCAATTTGTATTTTAGGCAGTTTAGCGTTAGTAAATGAACTTTGTGATTGCTGAGCTTGTGCGGAAGATTCACTTGGGGTCGGTTGCGTCTTTATAGGTTCAATTTTAAGTTTTCTAGCATATGTTTTAATATTAAAATATATTTCGTCATAAGCTGCGAGCGGTTGGTCGATGTCGATTCTATTTTGTACTTCAACCTTGGCATTGATAACAGCGATCTCATGTGAAATACGGTCAAAACTGTTATAATCTTCTTCTATTTTTTGATAGCGTGAAACAAAAGAGTCGTAATCGGAAGCATAAGGCTGTTTCTTCGAAATCAATTCCAAACATGATTTTCCAATATCGTATAATTTCTGTACTTTAGCGAAATATTTGTTTCTTTGACTAACTAATAATTTGATTTTATCTAATTCAGTAGACATTGTGAATGAAATAATACGACAATATAAATCAAAACAATAAAATTCAATTTAATAAAATTGCACTCCCTTTAACAAAACAAATTCTTCATAATCTAATTATGTTTTTAACTTGAATGAAATTAAAATTAATGAATTTTCATTTATTTTCAATAGAGATAAGATAGACGTTTAAACTACAATAATTAGATTAACTTGTTTACCAAGCAACATTATACCTTGAACTCGGAAGACAAAAATTATACAACCTTACAGCTATACTACAAAGGACTCGACCAACCATTTGAACATATAATACTATAAAAAAAAAAATATAAATATATTATTTAATACTTCTTAAATATTTAAATATATAATTACTGCGTACAATTTCCATTAAATATAACTAAACGTTTAAGAAAATGTGGCACAAAGGACCAAATTTATGTTAATGCGTGTAAACCTAATACAAAAATAATAAAGTAACTCACCAAAAATTAAGTAGACTGTAAGTTTAATAATAATAATTTTACAATATTTATAAGGCGGTACCAACCAAAAATTACACTGTTACAAAATTCACAAAGCGTTATAGCCAACACAAATAATAAATATACATTAATATAATGAGAGAGATGTTGAGTGGGCAGCGGCTCGAAGGAAACAGAGAAGAGAAAAGTCAAATTGCCACCAGGGGCGCTGACCAAAACAAATTTAGCCAATCAGAACGCTCCACTCCATGTTGTTGAAGGTACTCTGGTAAAACCTACTGCTTTAGATTCCAAGGCTACTCTCTCAGATCTTGCTGAGTATGAGAAAAATTTTCGAAAGCAGATAGTGAGGCGCTGCTAGCGATTACTACTAATATGGCAAATGATAATGTACAGAAAATTATGAGATTCCAAACTGCAAGAGAAGTCTGGCTTGAACTGCATAGACTGTATGACGGGCCTACAGAAGACAAAACCTATGATCTGTGTTTACAATTTTTTACATATAAAATGGATACTAATGATGATATTGCTTCTCATTTATCTAAAATAAAGAATTTATGGACTAATTTGTGCATCGAAATTCAAAAGGACGTTCATAATGGTAAGCGAGATTATTCTCTACCCCAAATTCTACTAATATGTAAGATCCTAGGTACTTTGCCTGATGAATATTTTTCATTCAAGTCTAGCTGGCTTCTTATGCCCAAAAGTGAAAGAACTATCGATAATTTAACTAGTCAACTATGCTCACACGAAAGAGCGCTTGCCAAGAAACACTGTCATGATAATTCAGACGAGTCAGAAGTTTTAGCTACAAAATTCAAACCTAAAGGAAAACATATTGTAGAAAAACCAGATGACAAGGATGAAAAATGTACTTGCAATAAATATAAAAATAAACAATGGTTTAATAAATCCAAAAATTATAAAGATTGGAAATCTAACAAATCTAGTAAATCTGGTGCAAGTACAAGTCATGTCCTATCCTTAACTGTGTCGAATGAAGTGTTGATGGAATGCGATCAGTTTAATTGGTACATAGATAACGGTGCTACTCATCATGTGTGTAACAACCTTGATCTATTTGACTCTTTAGATAAGTTTAACGATTAACATGTAGTAACTACGGCTAGTGGTCACACAGTGAATGCTGTCGGAAAAGGAAATATTTCGGTACAATCAAGAGTACACAATAAATGGGTCAATTATACTTTAAGTGAAGTTTGGTATGTCCCTCAACCTCAACTTAAAAAGAACTTATTCTCTGTTTTATCTACTCAAGACAAACATCCTGAATCGAGTCAATTTATCTCTGATGCAAAAACGTGTCACTTAAAAATTGGTTAAGACCTTGTTTTGGTGGGTCATCGTGAACGAAATGGAGGTCTATATAAAATAAATTTTAGAACAGCCAAAAATAATAAAAATAAAAATGGAAAACTCAATTCAGTTGAATCAGATCAAAATTTGTTACAACTCTGCCATGAACGTTTGGGTCACCAGAATAAAAACACGTTAAAGAAGTCATTGAGAGGGAACTCAAAATTAAAGTTAAAATAGACTCTGAATTTTGTGAAGGCTGTCTCTACGGGAAACCTCATCGTCTGAAATTTGGGACTCGGGAAAGAGCTAAAGCCCCTGGGGAATTAATTCATTCAGATGTTTGCGGTCCGTATGCAGCTTCCAACTCAGGATATAGGTACTTTGTTCTTTTTAAAGACGACTTTAGTAGATATAGATTCGTTTATTTTATAAAACAAAAATCTGAAGTTTCTGAGAAATTGAGAATAATGTTAAAATCAGCTGAAAATGTCGGTATACAAATCCGTGAATTACTAAGTGATAACCAGGGCCGCAGCTAGGGGGGGGGGGGGGGGGGGGGGGGCAGGGGGGTCTTTTGCCCTGGGCGGCAAAATGATTAACAGACTTTAAAATTATTTAACTAATTTAAGACCTGTAATATGACACAGTGATGTAGGTGTAGAGGGCGGCATGCGAGGTAGGCAGATGAGAGTGAGCGATATGAACGCAGTACTGTCAGTGAGTAGATGCCTTCTTAATTCCCTATTTTAAGGTCGTAATTCCCAATTTCAAGGTCGGGTGTTTTTCGCAGTGCAGTTTTCGCGTAGTCCGTCTCGACGATGCGCGCCCTATCCCAACGAACTAGACACAGGGCCGGCGCGACCGAATAGGCGAACTAGGCGACCGCCTAGGGCCTGAGGGGCGCCGCAAGATACGTGCCCACCAAGAAGTCAATGTTTTTACAAAGAAAGATAGATGATTAACTTAAATTAGGAGAGATCTCAGGGGCGGATCCATGGGGGTGGAAGAGGGAAATTCCCCCCCCCCCACTCCTAAAACAACAAAATTACGATAAAATATTAATTGAATAAAATAAGGTTGAACATTTCTTATGTTTTATTATTTTTCATACCCATTTAAAACTAATAATATAATTATTTTGCAAATAAATGATTATTGTTTATGGAGCAATAGTCAAGTTAATATTAACATTTAAAACTGGGATTCCCACTTTCCCCCATGTTTATGTGGGATACAAACATTAAACTATTTTGTGTTCGTTTATTTGCATACCTTAATGGTTGTTTGTTGATATTCTGAGTTGAGAGTGTATCCCCTAGTTCAGTTGCTGTATAGGACGTTGTGAAGGTATTTCATAATGAATCAGAAAGAATTAATAGCATAGTATAGCGTTAAAGGTAAAACTTTTTTTTTAGTCTAAAAACCGATTTAGTTAATAAATGTTTTAAAAATTCTGCAGAAACAATTTTAAACTAACTTTTAGGTGATGTATTTTTTTAGCTGAAAAAGCTCTAAAAAAAGGCCCAAAATTCAACATTTTGAACCTAATTTTCTAAAATTTTCCGGGGGAGGCCCCGGACCCCCCTTAGGGCTAGGTTCATGTATGACAGAGGAGAGATTAGTAGGACTGGTACCTATTTTAACTGAACTGAACAGGAGTTTACTAGTGATGCGGTGCATAAAGAACTCGCGTAGAAAGGTGCTTTTATATCAGCCATACTATGCTCTCAATAATGATATCAGGATAATATTTCAGTAAAACCTGACATTCTTATTTAACCTGAAAAGATCATTAAAATGATTTTGTCCATTATCATTATTTAATAATATTAACGCAGGCTCGCTACGCTCGCCTCTTGATTCAGCATTTCTAGTAAATATGTATTAAATAAAGTTATTGCTGGCTCGCTGCGCTCACCTGTTGATTTAGCATTTGTAGTAAATATGTAATAAATAAAGTTATTGTAGGCTCGCTACGCTCGCCTATTTGATTCAGAATTTGTAGTAAATATTTATTAAATAAAGTGATTGTAGGCTCGCTACGCTCGCCTGTTTATATAATTAATATAGTAATTATTTAATCAAATTAAAGAAGGCTCGCTACGCTCGCCTGTTTGATTCAGAATTTGTTGTAAATATTTATTAAATAAAGTCATTGCAGGCTCGCTGCGCTCGCCTGTTGATTTAGCATTTGTAGTAAATATTTATTAAATAAAGTTATTGTAGGCTCGCTACGCTCGCCTGTTGATTTAGCGTTTGTAGTAAATATGTATTAAATAAAGTTATAGCAGGCTCGCTACGCTCGCCTGTTTACACAGGAAATATAGTAATTATTATATAAAATAAAGAAGGCTCGCTACGCTCGCCTATTTGATTCAGAATTTGTAGTAAAGATTTAATAAATAAAGATATTGTAGGCTCGCTACGCTCGCCTGTTTATACAGTTAATATAGTAATTATTTAATCAAGTTAAAGAAGGCTCGCTACGCTCGCCTGTTGATTTAGCATTTGTAGTAAATATTTATTAAATAAAGTTATTGCAGGCTCGCTACGCTCGCCTGTTTATACAGTTAATATAGTAATTATTTAATCAAGTTAAAGAAGGCTCGCTACGCTCGCCTGTTGATTTAGCGTTTGTAGTAAGTATTTATTAAATAAAGTTATTGCAGGCTCGCTACGCTCGCCTGTTTATACAGTTAATATAGTAATTATTTAATCAAATTAAAGAAGGCTCGCTACGCTCGCCTGTTTGATTCAGAATTTGTTGTAAATATTTATTAAATGGAGTTATTGAAGGCTCGCTACGCTCGCTTTTTATACAGTAAATATACTAATTATTTAATCAAATATATTAAAGAAGGCTCGCTACGCTCGCCTGTTTATACAGTAAATATAGTAATTATTTAATCAAATTAAAGATGGCTCACTACGCTCGCCGGTTTGATTCAGAATTTGTAGTAAATATTAATTAAATAAAGTTATTGTATGCTCGCTACGCTCGCCTGTTTATAAAGTATTTGTACGTAATCATTATTTAATATAATTAATTCAGGCTCGCTGCGCTCACAAGTTTATACGGCATAACATTATCCAGAAATACTAAATAAATTGGTGAGTGCAGCGAACCTTCAATATATACCCAGTTAAATGAAAACTAAATTTAAATGCTGTCTATACAGGGCGAGCGCAGCGAGCCAACAATAACATTATTACAACTCCTGTATAAACGTTCGATCATAGCGAGCCTGCAATACCTCTATTAAACAACGTTTAACTAAATTTCCTGTTTAAACTGCTTAGTATGCAATAATTATACTAAATAATAATTATCTACAATTGGTTGATTACTACGTTATTTACTCTTTTCTTACTTCTAAACCCTTTTAAACGATGTATAAAATGCCATACTGACGAAAAACGTTTTTTCATTCGCCTTATTGGCCGCCATCTTGAAAATATAAATTATGAAATGTGAAAAGTTATTGACTCTATTTCTACTTTTATAGACCTTTAGATTAATGTAGTACATGCCAAGCAGATTCATTTTTTTTTTAATAGTTCGCCATATTGAAAATATTATGTGTGACATTTTTAATACTTAGATATTCCTTTCCTAAACTTCAAGACCTTTAAATTGATGTATAACATGTCATACTGACTAAAAACTTTTTGTTTTGTCGTCCGCCATATTGGCCGCCATCTTGAAAGTGTGAAGTATTAAATTTTATCAGTTAAATATTATTTTCCTCCTTTTAAAGGCCTTTAAAACGATGTATAACACATTAACCTGACTTAAAATTTTTTTAGTCGTCCGCCATATTGGCAGCCATCTTGAAAATATTAACTGCGATATTTTATTAGTTAAATTTTCTTTTCCTTCTCTTAAAGACCTTTAAAACGATGTATAATACATTATGCTGACTAAAACTTTTTATTTTAGTCGTCCGCCATATTGGCCGCCATCTTTAAAATATGAAGTGCGAAATTTGATTAGTTACATATTCTTTTCCTTCTCTTAAAGACCTTCAAAACGATGTATAACACATTATGCTGGCTTAAAACTTTTTTTTTAGTCGTCCGCCATATTGGCCGCCATCTTGGAAATGTTTTGTGATGAATTTTCAAAAACTATACAGTTCTCAAAAATGCTGAGATGCATCTACGTGCCAAATTTCGCTGAAATTGATCAATTTTTACTCCAGTTATCGTTAGACAAACAAACAAAGAAACAAACAAACAAACAAACTTTTCAAATCCCAAGTCTCTGAAATGAAGAACTCACTAGGCTCGTCCAATTATTTAAAAATAGATTTTATTTTTTACTAGAATTTAGTTGTTTCTTTTCGATGTCTCTGATGATTTAAGTCTCTTTTCCATAAAACATCAAAGAGCATAAAAAAAAAAAAAATAATAATCTAAACATTTGCAGCCCGAAAAGTCTAATTTTCATAAATACACTTTTAGTTTTTGGAAGAATTGTTTTATGTATTATGCATAATATTTTCTGCATATATGTATAATATTTTCTGCGTATATGTATAATATTTTCTGGTATATTAAAAAGATTTTACTTGAATTGTTTCGTTTCCCATTTTCAAATAAACCTTAGTTATCAACTTCAATCATGATTTTATATTTTATCCCAAATATTAATAAATATTTCAAGATTTTTCACAAGCTGACTTAGGAGTAGGAGTAAAAGTTATCAACAGGCTAGGAGTAGGAGTAATGCTAAATCATTTGTAGTAAATATTTGTAGTAAATATTTGTAGCATTTGTAGTAAATATTTATTTAATAAAGTTATTGTAGGCTCGCTACGCTCGCCTGTTGATTTAGCGTTTGTAGTAAATATGTATTAAATAAAGTTATAGCAGGCTCGCTACGCTCGCCTGTTTACACAGGAAATATAGTAATTATTATATAAAATAAAGAAGGCTCGCTACGCTCGCCTATTTGATTCAGAATTTGTAGTAAAGATTTAATAAATAAAGATATTGTAGGCTCGCTACGCTCGCCTGTTTATACAGTTAATATAGTAATTATTTAATCAAGTTAAAGAAGGCTCGCTACGCTCGCCTGTTGATTTAGCATTTGTAGTAAATATTTATTAAATAAAGTTATTGCAGGCTCGCTACGCTCGCCTGTTTATACAGTTAATATAGTAATTATTTAATCAAGTTAAAGAAGGCTCGCTACGCTCGCCTGTTGATTTAGCGTTTGTAGTAAGTATTTATTAAATAAAGTTATTGCAGGCTCGCTACGCTCGCCTGTTTATACAGTTAATATAGTAATTATTTAATCAAATTAAAGAAGGCTCGCTACGCTCGCCTGTTTGATTCAGAATTTGTTGTAAATATTTATTAAATGGAGTTATTGAAGGCTCGCTACGCTCGCTTTTTATACAGTAAATATACTAATTATTTAATCAAATATATTAAAGAAGGCTCGCTACGCTCGCCTGTTTATACAGTAAATATAGTAATTATTTAATCAAATTAAAGATGGCTCACTACGCTCGCCGGTTTGATTCACAAGAATATAAGCTGAGATTTTTCACAAGCTGACTTAGGAGTAGGAGTAAAAGTTATTGGCGAATTGCTAGGATAAAGGAGTGGAAGGGGGCGGCCGGGCGGCAAAATTAGGGCTTGCCCCTTCCTGGCAACATATGTAGCTGCGGCCCTGGTGATAACGGTGGAGAGTTCGATAATAAAGAAGTAAGAAATATACTTGAAGAAAAGGGCATAAAACAAAGTTTAACCATGCCTTACACTCCTCAGCAAAACGGCTGCAGCGAGAGAGAAAATCGAACACTTGTGGAGTGTGCACGATCATTGATGCATGCGCACATTGAGCTTCCTCATTATCTCTGGGCTGAACTAGTAGTACAGCAGCTTATATTCTTAATAGAAGTGGACCTTCTAGTATCGAAAATAAAACACCCCATGAACTATGGTTTAAGAAAAAACCTAGTATTAAGCATTTCCGCATAATTGGGTGTGAATGTTTTGCTCATATTCCTAAATGTAAACGGAAGAAAATGGACAACAAGTCAGTGAAAGGAATTCTGATAGGGTATGAATATGGCGGATATAGAATTTGGAATAAAGAAAGTAATAAACTAATTCGATCAAGGGACGTTACTTTCAATGAAGAAATACTAGAATCCAGTAATTCATATCAACCCACTTTTCTGAAAAATAAACAAAATAAAGTTGACAATTATGAAGAAAAAATTGAAGATAAAATTACAGAAAAATTAAAAGTTGATACTTATAATGAAGAAAATAAAAATAATAATCAAGAGCATTCTAAATCTGATAGAGTTCTTAGGGATCGATCAAAAATTAAGAAACCAGAACGATTTGAAGATTATATTGCTACCGTATCAGCTAGCGTTGCAACAGAAATAAAAACACCTGAAACCTACAATGAAGCTCTAAAAAGCAATGAAGCAAGTGACTGGGGTCAAGCAATGGAAGAAGAAATAAAATCATTGAATGAAAATAATACCTGGGTTCTTGACAACCTTCCTAAAAATAAAAAGGCAATACCTTGCAAGTGGGTTTATCGGGTTAAAACTAATCCAGACGGATCAGTTGAAAGATTTAAGGCGAGGCTGGTTGTGAAAGGGTTTTCTCAGAGAAAAGGAGAAGATTTTGACCAGACCTTTAGTCCTGTAGCGAAGATGACAACTATAAGAACTTTGTTGAGCATAGCGGCGAATGAAAAATTGACACTATCTCAATTCGACGTTAAAACCGCATTCCTTTATGGACATCTCGAAGATCATGAAATCTTCATGAAACAACCTGAAGGATACTCTGATGGAACTAACAGAGTATGCCGTTTGTTAAGAAGTCTTTATGGACTTAAACAGGCACCTCGGTGTTGGTATAAGAGATTTGCTGAATTTCTTATTCAAGCTGGATTTAACGAATCTGATGCGGATCCATGCCTTTTTATTAGACAGAGAGGTGAGGATAAAGTTATAATAGCCTTATACGTTGATGACGGGTTAGTAGCTGCTAGTGATCAAAATAAACTAGAAATATTTCTAAATAAAATTAGAAATGAATTTAAAATAACAACAAAAAATGTTAACTACTATCTTGGACTGGAAATCAACCAATGCCCTGATAGTTCAATTAAAATAAGTCAGAAGGCCTACACATCAAAAATTTTGGAAAGATTTGGCATGAGTGAGTGCAAATCTGCTCCTACTCCAATAATTAAAGAAGCTCCAAAACCTCCAACAAATGAAAACATTAAATTAGGGAAAGCAGAAGACTCAGATATTATTGAAGAAGGTGTATTTTCCTATAGACAAGCTGTCGGTGCCCTCATGTATTTGATGGTAGGTACTAGGCCTGACATCGCCTAGGCCGTTGGTGTAGCTAGTAGAACTTTAGAAAACCCAACCATGGAAGATGTAACTAAAGTCAAAAGGATACTCCGTTACCTGAAAGGTACTATTGACCATGGAATAATGTATACAGCTAATACCGGCGAAGGAATATTAGAAGGATACAGTGACGCTGATCTTGGAGGAGATCTTTCCTCTGGTAGATCGACAACAGGAGTTGTCTGTAAATATGCAGGCAAGATAGTTTTTTGGTTAAGTCAGAGACAAACATCAGTTGCTATTTGGACCACGGAGGCTGAAGTAGTAGCTGCGAGTGAAGCATCTAGAGAAATAATTTGGCTTAAGAGACTTCTAAATGAAATCTCAGATCTTAAGAGCATTCCTCAGTTGTACGTCGATAATGAAGCTGCAATAAAATTAGCGCAACACCCTGAACACCATCGACGCACAAAGCATATTCATATTCGACACTTTTTCGTGCGAGAAGCTGTTCAACATGGATACTTATACATCAAGCGAGTTTTAACAGAAGATCAACTTGCAGATATTTTGACCAAGCCGCTACATAAGCCTAGAATGGCTACACTTATGAAACAACTTGGAGTAGGCAGTCTATTGAAAAAGGGAAAGTGTTGAGTTTTGTTATTGTTTTCAATAATCTGTCTAATTTTGACATGTTGTTTTTTATTGTTTGTTAAAAATCCAAATTGTACTTTCCAATAATTATATACTTTTTCTTTGACTATAACTCTGCTAAGTCTGTTATTTTCAAATTTTAGACCTATAGACATTAATTTATTTTTAGGCTGTTACTAACGTCGAGCAACTGGCAAGATAACTCTGTAGCATACCAATTAATTGCTCTCAAATTAAGCTTTTAGATCGCAAATGACGATGAAAGTCTGGCGTCAAAGCTCTGTTTAATGAACCAAAATCACAATGATTCGTGTAGAATATTAGATGCAATACCATAAAGACATAACAATGATTAATACGTCCGTACAATTTGTAACAACCTACTATTTTACTTGCATTAATAATTATTTAAATTAAGACATCAGATCTACTACCCTCCCCTAGTATTATTCCATATAAGATGGCAGTGGCGTATCCAGCAGCTAGGTCTGGAGGGGGAACATTCTAAGTCAGTTTAGATTGGGGGGGGGGGGATTTGTAGTGGTAACAAGAAAAGGGAACTCATTATTCTACAAAGCTGCTGCCCCCCCCCCCCCCCCCCCCCCCCCCAAAAAAAAATAACATAACTGTTTTAGAACGGATTTGTTAGAAAATGATATGCTGATGCTGATGCTTACTGCAGTACAATATCCTACTGTAAGTTATGGGCCTTGCCTGCAGTTAATTATGGGGGGGGACTATGGCGGGGGGTCCGGGGGGTCCTCCCCCGGAAAATTTTGAAAATATGACCTCTCAAAACAGCACTTTTATGCATTTCTGAGGTGTAATTGAATATGAGGTGAATGTAAAAATATGTATTAAAAAAAAAAATACGTTTTTTTTTTTTTTTTTTTTACTCTATTGGGTCTGGAACCGTCTGGGGGGGGGGGGGGGGGGGGCGCGTGCCCCCCCTGGATACGCCACTGTAAGATGGAATAATACTAGGATGATTTATACCAGATGATTTAACTGATAGTTTTGGTTCTAATTTGCCCCAAGAGAATGAAAGCCTAAGGTAGTAAAAACCCTTTTATCTACGATTGATACGAAGTATAAACATTATATCTCTGTTTAGATGTATAGAAAGTGATTCTTTTCGTAGCTGTATTCAATGACCATGAGCGTTCATAATGAGGTGAAGAATTCCTCTTCCGCCCTAGGTCGGAAAAAAGAGAAATTCTTTACCTTAACGCACGAGTAGCGAGTTTGTTTACATTCTAATTTGCTGTTTGTTTAATTAAAGTAACTGTTTATATCGAGTTTTAAGAGAAACCGTCAGTGATTTAAGTGATTATGAAGAAAATGAGGAGAATTATAAGCCTTCCGAAATAATTAATTCGGCACAAAATACAACTAATGAATTAATGTCATCTTAATCAAAAGAGAAATACGTACTTACATACAGGAAGTTTATTAATTTTTTTTTCTGTATTTATTATTAAAATCCACAATCGTAGATAAAGTACGGTATGCAACTTGTGCAAAACCTGCATTTTGCTTTGCTCGTGTGGTATTACTAGCCTGGCTGTTGCTCAGGTGCAAACTCGACACTCGCATGCAAACAGCTACTTTGCGCACTAGACGTAGTCCAGTCATTTGGTGACGGAAAGTAGTCGATTCAGGAAAAAATTGCTGAAGAATTTTTCTCGACGGATCTATATGTTTTTTGGGGTGCTGAATCTGAAAATCCAGTTATCGACTAGATTCGGATATGGCTTCACCATGAAAATGGTGAAAAACCATGAAATTTCGGAAGTAGTTTTAGTTTTTCGCCTATAACTCCGAAACGACGCATCCTAGAGAAAAATTACTTCTTAGCAAAATGAAAGCTGATAAAATTTTCTAAAACATAAGACTAGAATTAGCTCATTAGCTTTTTTCGTTTGGCCGCTAGAGCGCGCTAAAGATTGACCATAGTTTTTAAGTTACCCAAAATCTTCGAATTTCAGATTTTCAAAGCCTAGTATACCCCGCAGGATACCCTAAAAGGGCATCCTTAGGCCCCAGACCTGTTAAGGGGACCTGGGAAGGACCTGGCTCTGACCTGTTTAAGGGGGGGGGGGGGGGGGCAGGTATTTCTTTCCTCAAGTACGCAAGGTGGCCTCTCTTCCTCTCTCCGCCTTCCTTTGTGTTTGGTCCCGCATTCCTAAACCCAAACAGTGAGTCAGTTGCCTTCCAATTGGAAATTATCACTTTTTAAATAATTAAAATTTAATTATTACCTAATTAAAAATGAATACACTTTTTAAATACAAAATATTACCTCTCGGTAATCACCGAGTTATTTATTTTTGAACGAGTGCTATTTTTCCAGATTTCGTGAATGAAAATGCCGAATGAGAATTGTACTGCCTGGCTCATAATCTACCAGGGTATCAAAAGAAAAAATCAAAATAGTTTCCTTATACGAGAGTAAACTAAGAAAATAAAAAAAAGTCGGTACTTAAGCCAAATTGCATTAAGTTTACATCACTATTACTTAGCGAAACGAGCGTAAATGCCATTAAAATATTTTCAATAGTCATTATTACTCTTAATCCTTAGCATAATAAGCATAAGTACACATTTTAAATTAATTTGGCAGTTTATTGTTTAATTTGTTAAATTTATTAATAAAACACTAAATATATTAGTAATTAAAATTTTCTAATTTTTCGTAAAAATTTTTAAGAAATGAGTATTATTTGTTGACAAAACATAATATAAAATATTACAATACATACATAATAAATCTTTACAAAATAACCTTACTAAACATAAAAATATATTTATTTTTAAATGTAAGTATTATATTTTTATTTGTACTAAAGATTTTTTTTATGTTTTGTAAGGTTTATTTTGTAAATATTTATTATGTACGTTTTGTATGATTTTATACCTATGTATTATGTTTTATAAAACATTAAAAAAAAATTTAATACGTATAAAAAATGTATATGATATTTAAATTTTAAAAATAAATGTAGTACTAAATTAAAATCTGCACTTAAAAAAAGGAACAAATATGAAATCATGACCAATATTAAAAATAATATGTTTTGTCAACAAATAATATTTATTTTTAAAAATTTTTACAAAAAATTAAATTACTAATACATTTAAGTGTTTTATTAATAAATCTAACAAATTAAACAATAAACTGTCAAATTAATTTAAAATGTGTACCTACTCTTATAGAGAACTACAGGCCTATGACTTTACAAGGTGCAATATATAAAATATTTAAGAGTTTAGTGACTCGTAGGATTGAGAGGAAAATAGTAGTATTGACCAGGTTGGATTTAAAAGAAATTTCAGTACTAATGATGGCATCTTAGTTGTTCAGCAAATCATGGAAATGGCAAATGAGTATCAAATACCATTAGCAATATTATTTATCGATTATAAAATACAATTGACAGCATTTTTACGGAGAATATTTTTGAAATGTTGAGGGCAAATGAAATAGAGGAAAAATATATAAATCTAATTAAATTCATTTATAAAGGAGCAAAAATAAAAATTTAAATAGGGAAAGGAGAGGGGGAAATCCTTGTAGAAAGAGGCTTAAGTCAAGGCGACGTGCCATCGGCAACATTCTTGATAGGAGTCATGGAACGTTTGTTTAAGAAGCTTAACTGGGAAAACAGAGGAATAAATATAAATGGTGAAAGACTGCAATGCATGAAATTTGCAGATGATATAGCTCCTATCGGGAATTCGGTAGATGAGGTACAAGAAATGGTAGCAGAATTTGAAAGGGAAGGAAAGGAAGTCGGGCTAGAAATAAAAGTGGCAAAAACTAAACTAATTAAAATTAACTGTAATTGAAGAAATCAACGAGTTGTCATAAAAGGAAAAGAAGTAGAAGAGGTAGAAGAATATATCTACCTGGGGCAGACTATTAGCTAAGAATGAAAGTACAATTAGAGAGGTGAGCAGAAGAGTTGCTATTGGTTGGCGATCATATTATAAAAATTAACTAATATTTAAATCCAGTAAAGATGTACAAAAAAAAGTAAATTATGGAAACTTATTATGGTCCTCCCAATTTCACATGGATGCAATACTAGGGATTTTAAATAGAAGTATACTAAACAAGCTAAGAGTAACAGTGAGATCCATGGAGAGGAGCATGATGGAGATAACAAAAAAGAGTAGGAAAAAAATTTTGCTAAGGATTAAGAGTAATAATGACTATTGAAAATATTTTAATGGCATTTACGCTCGTTTCGCTAAGTAATAGTGATGTAAATATTAATGCAATTTGGCTTAAGTACCGACTTTTTTTTTATTTTCTTAGTTTTCCCTCGAATAAGGAAACTTTTTTTAATTTTTCTTTTGATGCCCTGGTAGATTATGAGCCGTTCTACCTAAATGTCTTAGGGTTCACAGTTGCGAAATAAATAATAAAAAAAATGTAAGGGTAAGAAAAGTTGAAAATTTAAATCATGATTCCTAAAAATCAAACTCTAGCACTTACGCTTTTTTCGTCATGGATGGCTGTACAATTCTCATTCGGCATTTTAATTCACGAAATATTGAAAAATAGCACTCGTCTGGGGCCTAAGGATGCCCTTTTAGGGTATCCTGCGGCAGGGCCGTCCACAGGGGGGATGGATGGCGCAAGTTGCGCCATTGAAAAAAAAATTGGGGGGGAATTGAAAAAATTTGGGGGGGATTCGAAAAAAATTGGAAAAATCCAGTAATCACAGTTATAAAATGTTAACTAGTTTGCAATAACTCTCATACCTTTCGTAAGTTTTTGATGATAACTATAGAACTAATATACTTTATAATCTTTAAAATATGCGAGCGACGGGATTTTTATTTTAGTCAACTTTACCTGCATTCTCACGTTATGAAAATTAATATCGGTCTAGTCTAGTCTTTGTCTTAGTATAGAAGCCTTTAGCGATCATCATTATCCTGACAAAAGTTGAAAAAACGTACGTAGTGAGTGACCCGTGAGCCGTGGCGTGTTGTTTTTTTTAAGATTTGGGAGGCCTATACTTACTTTTTTTTTAAAACGAAATAATGCATCGAAAAATATTCTGCCAATTAGTGTGGCACATAGCTTCCTCGCATCCTATCATGTACTATAACAATTATTGCTGTATTACTTTATTGTCATATTGTTTATTTTGTAAAAACTATTAATAGTTTTAGCGATCTTTAACACTTCATAGCGGTGTCGCTGTTGGTTTTACTAAAAAATTGTATTTGAAAAAAAATTAAATAGATTAAGTTAGATTTTTCCCCCGACCTAAAATTCCAATTTTAAATTTAAAGTTCACGTTTACGCGAGCGTTGCTCGTGAACGCTTGGACGGATATCGTTGTCCAACGAACTCGTCCTGGGCATTGGTAAAATGAACATGTCTACCAAACTTCATCAAAATCGGTCGACATTTACTCAAGTTATCGTCGCACGTTTCATAATTCGCGGACACACAGCCCGACAGAGAGACAGACACGAGACCAAAAATGATCCCTGATGTCTGAAACGGATTTCTGTCTTGGAATTTTTGAAATCGGAGGCATAAAAGTTTTTCGTTCTCAAAAGTGAACACAATGCTTCCGTTACCTTCGGTAAGCTCGGAAGCAAAAAATCGTTTAAATATAAATGCTTAGAGCTTATGTGCAATACTTATATATAAATTATATATCGCGTTCCAAAATGGGCATTTTATCCCTTTTTAGAAAAACAATGAAACAATGTGGGCTAAGGGGAAACCACATTCTTCATAGGGTCATATTGATCTAAGGATCAATATGGACCTTTAGAAGGGTGAAATCATTTTTTTAAAAATATGTATATTAAACTACGCCTTATGTACTCCAACTTTTACCTGTAAGATTTTTCTGAATTTTTCCTAGTTTAAAAGTTGTAGCCATTTGATCCTCATATTCAATTGAACCTCAGAAATGCATAAAAGCGCTGTTTTGAGAGGTCTTATTTTCAAAATTTTCCGGGGGAGGGCCCCCGGACCCCCCACCATAAATCCCCCCCCCCAATAATTAACTGCAGACGACGCCTATGGCTAACAGTGAAATATTGTACTGCAGTAAGCATCAGCATATACATTTTCCAACGAATACGTTCTAAAACAGTTGTTGTTACTTGGGCGCGGAGATTTTTTTATTTATTCGTGTACATTTTTTTTTGTTTTATGGGGGTGCACACATTCTTTTTTGGGGGGTTGCTTTGTTGAATAAGTAGTTCCCATTTCTTGTTACCTTTACGAATGCTCCCCCCCCCCTCCAGACCTAGCTGCTGGATACGCCACGGGGGGGGGGTTGGTTTGTTTTGGGGGGGGGGAGTGCGCCATCGTACTTGGGGGGGATGGACACCCCTGTCCTGCGGGGTATACTAGGGGTATAAAGTCTGAAATTCGAAGATTTTGGGTAACTTAAAAACTATGGTCAATCTTTAACGCGCTCTAGCGGCCAAACGAAAAAAGCTAATGAGCTAATTCTAGTCTTATGTTTTAGAAAATTTTATCAGCTTTCATTTTGCTAAGAAGTAATTTTTCTCTAGGATGCGTCGTTTCGGAGTTATAGGCGAAAAACTAAAACTACTTCCGAAATTTCATGGTTTTTCACCATTTTCATGGTGAAGCCATATCCGAATCTAGTCGATAACTGGATTTTCAGATTCAGCACCCCAAAAAACATATAGATCCGTCGAGAAAAATTCTTCAGCAATTTTTTCCTGTCTAAACTACCAAATGACTGGACTAACGTGTAATGTACTATTACTTGACTTGAATATTTCCATGATAGCAAACCAGTTGGACAAACTTGCCACCTCAGCATGACACCATGCATCTACAGCACAATATCGTTTCAAGGCAAAACACTTAACCATCACTCAAGTTAGTTTGGATGGTCAAACAACACAATGCATTGATTCAAGGCAAAACACTTAACCATAACTCAAGTTAGTTTGGATGGTCAAACAACAAACAACACAATGCATTGATTCAAGGCAAAACACTTAACCATAACTCAAGTTAGTTTGGATGGTCAAACAACACAATGCATTGATTCAAGGCAAAACACTTAACCATAACTCAAGTTAGTTTGGATGCTCAAACAACACAATACATTCATTCAACGACATGTTTCAATCTTATTTTAAAGACTTTGCTCAACCATACTTACTTGGTCTGTTCAGCAGAAGGTTCAGCTAAGGCTCATTCAGCACAGTTTCCTACAACAGCTGATAACTTCCCTACAGCTTGGCAGACTCTTAAACTGATTTTGATGAAATTTTTTTTATGTTCTTCCTTTCGACTCCTAGATAATTTAAAAATTGTGCTACTGCCTTTTGTCAAAATAAACAATAAAAATAAATAAATTACATGAAAGAAAACTATTCTAGATATAAGAAAAATCAAAGACATCTCTTTTAACATTTGAAAAGATCTTTCATTTAAGCCTTAATTGGATATTGTAGCTCAAATCATAAGCTGTCTTGAGTTTTTAGCCAAAAATAGCAACTTCCATAAAGTTTCAATATTTTTTGTTAATATCTAATTATAACACGAAAAAAAAACCTTAAACGGCATTATTTTTCAATTTTCTTAAAGATTTGGGAGTTAACCGATTATTGCTGACATAAGATTTTTATAAACAAATAATCATAACTTTGTTATATCTAAATATATACCAGGGTACACTTGTTGCAGTAAAAGTTTACCAGACATAGCCGTAAGAATGGCACGGCTCACAAGTTGCAAGATTAATGCAAATTTAAAATGGCTATAACTCTCAGTTTTTTTTTAGCCACAATAACTAATAAAGGCGCAACTTAAAAAGTCTTTTTAAATGATATGTAATTGTTAGGGTTATGAAAGAGGGGCTAGGGCAGTGTTTCCCAATTTCTTTTTAGCCCGTAGCCGTAGCACACTATAAATGAATAGCCAATAGCCGTGGCACACCTATTACTTTATCCAGGGTCGCCGGGAGACATCCTAGGCCCCATGTCGATATGTCTAGTGGGTCATTCACTTACCAGGGGATGGGGGGCCTAGGTGGCTCGGAGGCTAGAGCGCTTGCCTTGTGATAAGGCAAAGTTAGGCAGCCTCGAGCAGGATCAGAAGATGGATATGTGACCGCTTCTGACCACAGCTCAGGGTTCGATTCCCGGACCGGGCGCCCCGCTCAATGTCCACCCAGCATTGTTTAAGCAAATGGGAAGCTCCTCGAAAGAGATGGTTAACGACCATATCTTCACACGTGTGGGCGCCCCGCTCAATTGTCGTTCATACAACAAAAAATACAGGTGATCGAAATGTTTGTTTTCGATATTTCATAACGGTGATGTCACGAGTAAAACCTTTCTTGTTACCTAATATGTCCGCCAATTTTTACATTTTATTTACAAGTTATTAAAAGTTTTTACAGGTTCTTTATAGTATTAACTTTTGTTTAAAAACGTTTTTGCAGTTAAAAAAAAACGGAAGCTCACGAAAACAAAGAACTTAACAAAGTGGAAAAGAGTAAAATAACCTGATATCTCGATCCCCTCCACGACCTGTTCACACGAGCGTTTTGAATTCGATCCCCCGATCCGATCACGTATTTTTGGTGGAGCGGATCTAACCCGATACGATCCGTCGATCTCCGTTCATACAGCGCTTTGAACTAGCGGATCGTTTTCAAAACGATATGTGAACTTAGTAATTGTTTAAGCAAATAGGAAGCTCCTCGAAAGAGAAGCGCCACCAGGTTTCGCCCTGGAAACCATTGGTTTCCATTTCAGGACCATTTGGACACTCTTGGTTGTAATACAACCAAGCACCACCTCTTGGTTGTAATGCAACCAAGAGGGGAGTCATGGTTAACGACCAAATCTTCACACGAGTGTGTGAAGATTTCGGTCCCTAACCCGGGTTTGTTCAATGGGCCCAGCTAAGTGGTCTGCGTCTTCGGGCGTAAAAGCCCCCCGAATAGAAAAAAGGGGGAGGGGGGATTCCATATCCCTCAGGGCCTTCTCCCGGAAAAATTGGAATGTGGAAACCACTTTTTACACTATTTTAGCTTTTACCCATCATAAACAGTTACCATGATTTTTATGGAAACCCTTAATAAACACATAGTATGGCACTTATTATTTAACTTAGACGCTATTTATTTCAATACTTCTTCTGTACTTTCATCAGGCCTAAGATAAATAATACACATAATTTTTAGTTTAAGGGTACAATTTTTCTATTTAGTTATTTTTATTTTTTAGTAATAACTTAAATGACTAGAAACAGGTGTCAGACCAGGGTTTGGGGATAGGGGAGGGTCTGCTTTATGACGTGAAGCGTTGTCGGTTTACCTGATATAAAACAGTCTCTTACAACAAATAAGATACTTCTTTATATTGTTACTCCCCTATGTGTTTTTTGCACATAATAACTATAACTAAATAACTACTAAGAAAAAGTGAAGTTGATATAAAGAAATATCACACTTCTGTTTTTATAATAGGGGAGTAACAGTCTAAAGAAGAAATTCTGTACATCTTCTTTAGATTGTTACTCACCTCTGTTTTATTTATAAGGGGAGTAACAATCTAAAGAAGTGTCATAAATAATACAGTTCCATTAGGAAAAATAAAACTATTGGGTCAATTCCATACAAAATGGTTCAAAAATAAAATAGTTGGTTGCTCGACCATTTTAGAAAAAAATTATATTTTCCCTGTTGTTTCCCTCATATTTAAGGTGTTCAAAACAATGCTTTAAAAAATTGTATCTTAAACCGTTTAGGTGTGGCGGCCATTTTTGATTTCCTTCGCACGCTAATTTTTGTGTTTGTGGGCATTTACGTCAACGCTCATATCTCCTAAACTATTTGTCCTAGAAGGCTGAAACAAAAACCACATTAAAGGTAATTTCCCAGTGTTTAAATTAGGTTATGTCCATATTTCACCTAGTACTTTTTCTTCCATGAGAAAACTTCACCTGAAGTTGGATATCAAAATAAAGAAAATTTCACTTTTCGGACTTTTTTTCTCAAGGAAGGAGTGATATATACAGCTTGATATTTTTTATGTGAATAGGCATATATCAGTAGCATTACCCAAAAAATATTAATGGTAACACTTCCATACTTGTATTTTTATAAATTCTTAAAAATTGGAATTTTTAAAAATTTGCCATTTTTGGGCCTCTATATCTCCAGGGAGTCCCTTTCTAACTCTGGACACGGCGGATCGGCTCTCTCTTTTTTTGCTATTTAACAATAGTAAAACTCAATTGTTTTTAACCATTTTTTTTTTCCAGTGTGATCTTTTAATTTTTTATTGTATATATCCGTTATTTTTATTATCGAAGCAGTTTTTATTTTAATCGAACTAATTAAATTAAAAAGTGCGTTTTATAACGAGATTAGGCTGGCCGGTCGAGGTTCACCAGGTCGGCCGAGTCTTATCAGGAAGCGGCCTTCAACAGGTAAACAACCTTATATTATAAACAATAATATTATGTCAAAGAAGAAATAGAGTGAGAAGAGATCAAGATCTCTCACTCAGTCTGTAGGCTCTCAGTCCTCAGACGAGGGGACTGCTAATAAGCGAGCAGCCCAGCCACCCCCCACCCACTATGACTCATCTACCCAGTCCGCTACGTCGAGCTCCAACTCTACCGATACCCCCGTACCTCCCTCGCCCTCCGCACATCAAACCATTCTCCGTCCCACCGATACACCTAGAAATATTGCAGCCGGTCCCAGTTCCACTCCTAGCTTTGCAACCAAAAATCCCTTTGGTGTTCTGCTAACAGACCAGGAAGCAGGAGATTCAACTTCAGTAAAACCGCCCCCCATATTTATAAAAAATGTAACAATATTCACCAGCCTTATTAGCAGTCTTAGTAGTATCCTTGGACCGGGAAATTTCATATGTAAATCAAAATCAACAGATGTATTAATACAAACGAAAACATCCGATGGTTTTAGAGCCGTAGTAAATCACTTGAAGTCCCACAATATTGAACACCATACATACCAAGAAAAATACCAAAAGGCTTTTAGAGTGGTCATAAGACACTTACATCCAACAACATCGCCCGAAATAATAAAGGAAGAACTACTTAAAGCTGGGTTTAAATCTAGAAACGTGACAAACGTAATTCATCACACTACAAAAAACCAACTTCCCCTGTTTTTTGTAGATCTGCAACCTGACCCCAACAACAAAAATATATACAAACTGACAGAACTTTACTACTGTAAAATCAAAGTTGAAGAACCCCACAAAAAACAGGAGGTAGTGCAATGTAAGCGATGTCAGAGCCTGGGGCACACCCAAAGAAATTGTAATTACGCCTTCAGATGCGTAAGTGAGACCTTCGTCCTTCCTCTTTACGAGCAAAACAGACCTTAATTAACGGACAAGTTGACTGGACCATGTTTAGACAACTAGTTGAAAACAGACTTGACCTTAAAGTTTCTTTAAAATCTCATGACGAAATAGACTTAGCTGTACAGACTTTGACAGACACAATACAGACAAGTATATGGGACTCAACAGAACGTTACAGACAACATAATTATAACAAAACTAACGTACAACTACCAATGACAATAAGGACTTTAATAACGGACAAGAGACGGGCTAGAGCAAAATGGCAAAGAACTCGTAACCCGACTGACAAACAGACTTTTAACAGACTTACTAGACGGTTAACTTCTACACTGACAGCATATAAGGCAGAACAGTTCACAAACTATACTAAAAACTTGACTACAGAAGACAAATCCCTTTGGAATGCAACCCGAAAAATCCTTAACTACAAAATCAGCCCTTCCCCTCTCCTCAAACCAGATCAATCCTGGGCAAAAAGTGATAGGGACAAAGCAGAACATTTTGCCCCACATCTATCACACCAATTTACTCCTCACTCTGACATTTCTGATCCTGTTCACTCAAGAAATATAATCCAAGACCTCTCAATTCCTCTCCAACTCTCTCCTCCTCCAAAAGCCTTTAATCCCTCTGACGTGTCATTCGCAATAAAGCACTTACCTCGAAATAAAGCCCCCGGCTACGATCTCATCACATCTAACATCCTAAAATTACTTCCCAAAAAAGGCATCCTTTACCTCACCTACATCTACAACTCAGTCCTGCGAACAACTTATTTCCCTACCTCATGGAAATTTGCAAACATAATAATGATCCACAAACCTTCCAAACCTATCCATTTACCGTCTTCCTACCGTCCAGTTAGCCTCCTTCCAGTAATGGGGAAAATTCTAGAAAAGCTTCTGCTCCGTCGAATTAGCCCCATCATTACTTCCCTCAATATTATACCCAATCACCAGCTAGGCTTCCGCTCACTCCATTCCACAATCCAACAATGTCATAGAGTTGTAGATATAATCTCCTCCTCCCTTGAACAGAAAAAGTACTGTTGGGCGGTCTTCCTAGATGAGGCTCAGGCTTTTGACAGGGATTGGCACGCCGGCTTACTTTGGAAGCTAAAGGGCTTCCTTCCTTCCACATACTACCTGATCCTAAAATCTTTCCTCGAAAACCGATTTTACCACGTTTCTTGTAACCTCTCCACTTCATCAATCTTCCTGATAAAAGCAGGTGTACCCCAAGGAAGTATCCTAGCCCCAATTCTATATTCCCTTTACACAGCTGACATTCCTGAACATCCTCATACCACTCTCACATCCTTCGCAGATGACAAATGCATTCTTTCATCTCACGAATCTCCACGTACAGCTTCTGACTATGTACAACAACATCTACTCCTCCTTGAATCCTGGCTGAAGAAATGGAGAATAAAGATAAACCAAAGTAAAAGTAACCACGTGACCTTTGCTCTGAGACATGGCATCTGCGAACCTGTAACCCTAAACCAAATCCCTATTCCTCATTCCAATACAGTCCGGTACCTTGGGTTACACCTTGATCGACGTTTAACCTGGGCACACCACACAAAACTCAAAAGACAAGAAACTAACCGACGATACAAACTTTTACACCGGCTCTTACATTACAAATCACAACTCAGTACACATAACAAACTTCTCATATATAACACTATAATAAAACCCATATGGACATATGGCATCGAATTATGGGGTTGTACCAAGCATGGGCGTAGCCAGGGGGGGGCAGGGGGGGGGGGCCATGGCCCCCCCCTAGGCCGGCTCAACTCTCTAAAGAAATACGATTATTATACATTATACATATACCGGTTAAAATAAAAAATAAATAAATAAAAAGTAAAAATAATTCTGTATAATAATAATAATAATAATAATATATATATTATTATTATATAAATTTATTTTATGGCTAGAGGGTAAAAAAAGTGAGTCTTCAGGTAAAAACATGTAAATCTCGTTTTAGTTGTCAAGTTACTACAGCTGTGGCGTAGCTGCACTGGTTTGGTTAGCATTGCTTTGATAAAAAAGATGCCTATGATAAGAAAAGAAGCTGGACAATAATTATGTTTTCCTTCTCTCAGCCAGTGGCGCACCCAGGGGGGGGGGGCTCCCCTCAAAGCTAAATACCTGAAATTTAAGTATTCAATTCCGCAGCACATTTTAAAGTAATAGTGTTGTGATAGTCAAAAAAATAAATAAATAAAGTAGCTAGTAATTATATATCTAGTTTTGCCCGAAATTTTTTTGTTATTTCGCGTCAAAAAGACGTCCCCCCCCCCTCCAACGCCAAAGACCTAACATTTAAGTATGCAATTCTGCAGCACATGTTCAAGTAATAGTGTTGTGATATGTATTAAAAAAATAATAAATATAATAAGTAATTATATACCTAGTTTTGCCCGACAATTTTTTTTTTTGGCGTTTAAAAAGACGTTAGAAGTAGAGGGATGTTAGAAGTGTGGCGTTTTCAGGAAAAACTTCTGCTTTTCATAAGCTTTCAAATGGTATAATTAAAGTTTAAGCTCAACGGACTAGTTTTTGAATTATGGTGGATTGAATGTTCCCAGACGTGAAATTTTTTGGTCAGGATCACAACCAATTCTAGTATAAACGCACAAAAGGTTCCCCCGGACGAAACCACAGAACTTAGGGTTTCTTATAGGAAATTTTACGCTGAACAAAAAAGTTCCTATTAACATGGACCCGGAACAGCTTCGTTTTCGAGATATTCGCAAAAAACCATTTTTGGACGTTTATCCTTACAATTCTCAAATACTACGCTTTTTACCATAATACTTCTTGAAGGAAACCTGGTAAAGAATATAATTTTTCGTTGAATGACACCCTTCCCAGCGCTGTACGACAACCCCCTGATTTTCAGCGAAATTTTAAAATTCTACGTCCCAGTCACTTTATTAGTCAATCCATTAAGGTGATCTCCATCAACGCTCAATTTTAAAATATTATTTTGTAAAGAGCTAAAATTGGTATAATTCGACTCTCCTCCAAGATTTGCTTGGAGGAGTATTACTGTAAAAAGCGTAGTATTTGAGAATTGTAAGGATAAACGTCCAAAAATGGTGTTTTTTCATGTTTTTTGCAAATATCTCGAAAACGAAGCTATTCCGGATCCATATTTATAGGAACTTTTTTGTTCAGCGTAAAATTTCCTATATGAAACCCTAAGTTTTGTGGTTTCGTTCGGGGAAACCATTTTTGCGTTTGTACTAGAATTGGTTGTGATCCTGACCAACAAATTTCACGTCTGGGAACATTCAATCCACCATATTTCAAAAACTAGTCCGTTGAGCTTAAACTTTAATTATACCATTTGAAAGCTTATGAAAAGCAGAAGTTTTTCCTGAAAACGCCACACTTCTAACATCCCTCAATTAAGAATAGTTAGCTCAGGAATTTCATGGTCGAATTTTAAAAAATCCAAAATTTCAAATGTAACAGAACTTAAAAGATGCTTAGCAGCTGATAATTTAAAAATAAATTAATGATTCTGAATGGCTTTTTTATGCTCTTTAAAATTGGTCCTTAGCCCAATTTCTCTATGTCATTTAGGTTTTGAGATATTAGGCATTTTTTAAAACTTTTCGTGAAGCACTTTAAAAAAGGAAATAAATCGATATCTGGAGAACTATTGAGATATGGGCCTATGCTTACTCGACATTTTTTGTTGCATTTGACCCATAGAATCACCCACATTCTTTATGACATTTTATCGCGGGCCACCCTATATATATATATATATATATATATATATATATATATATATATATATATATATATATATATATATATATATATACATACCAATATATATCCAAAAAAATTAGCCCCCCCCCCCTAAAGGCAACCCTGGCTACGCCCATGGTACCAAGCACTCTAACTCCTACCGTATCCAATCCCTTCAGTCTAAAATCCTCAGAAAAATAACTAATGCTCCCTTTTTTGTCTCCAATCTCATCCTTCATAACGACCTAAATGTACCCTTTGTTTCTGACCTAGCCACCTCCAGGTATCAATCCTTTCACGATTCTGTATCCCATCACCCTAATCCTTTAGTCCAAAACCTCTCCTCCAACTCCATTCCCGGAAATCCTCCCCGACGACTGAAAAGGCAGTGGCTACGAGATTTATTAAATTAAAATTTAGATAACATATTGTATTCATGTTATTAATTGTGAGTGCTGTCACTGGACAGTTTCTCACATCACGAATACCATGCCATTTAAATCAGGAACATCATTATTACTTATAACAATGTATTATTGTAGGTGTAATATACGAATAAAACGAAAAAAAAAAAAAAAAAAAATCTATATCTCCAATGGGGCTGGTGATAAAATTCTGAAATTTGCACAACTTACAGTGCTCTTGTATTAGGTCAACCAAAACAAAATATCATTTTGTATATTGAGGTAGCAAAAAAGTTATGCAAGCTCAAAAATGAAGAAAAAAGCTACATGATAAAGTCGTTTCTGCACACTTTATGGCTGATCGACATTTGAATTTTTTATCTAAATTTGTTTTATTTCCATTATTCAATTGGTTTGACATAACCTAGATTGGTTAAATTCAAATATATGTTTTTAAAAATTTTATAGCCTAGCTATTAAAAATCACTTTGAAAAAAACATTGCAGATGTGTATAGTAATCACACTCTTATCGTAATTATATTGTTACATTGGTTGAAAATATGCCAATTATTATCTTGTGCAACTGTAGGCCTATTTCGCAATTATTTTCAAAGTGATTTTTAATAGCAATGCTAACTGAAGTCCAAAGTTTGGATCAACTGATGGTGAAGCCAAGCAAGGTTGCAGAACGTCTTCAAGTCTCAGTCTGGTTTGTGGAATTTTCTGAGGAAGTTGACTTCTCTCGAATTATCAACAACAGGTCGCACATATTCCATATCCCAATAATTGTGCGAGGAAATTTCAGAACTGTTATTAAGTTCTAAAAATGAAGAACATTCTTATTTAAAGTTATAGCATGAAAAATTTTACTACAGTATTTTAAGGTAATGTAACAAATGTTTATAAAAGTTTGAACTGTTGGGTGTTGAATATAATTTGAGAGCAATTATGATTCAATAATAATTGAAACATAGTGTTAAATAAATAACTAGGTAGCACTGTAAACTAATTTTTATAATATATGAACATCAATACATTTATGACTGTCATTCCCTTAACACAAATTAATTAAAAATTAACCCTAATGATTACAACTACCCTCTTTAAAAGCAACAGACTGAGGCTTGGAGGCACTCTGCAATGTTTATATGTATTACAAAATAACAAATTTAAGTCTGTGACTATATTAAAACATATATTTGACTCTATATAGTTAAATTTAACCAATCTAGGCTATGTCAAACCAATTGAATAATGGAAATAAAACAAATTTACATCAAAAATTCAAATGTCAATCAGCCATAAAGTGTGCAGAAACGACTTTATCACATAGCTTTATTCTTCATTTTTGAGCTTTCACAACTTTTTTGCTACCTCAATATACAAAACGATTTTTTATTTTGGTTGACCTAATACAAGAGCACTGTAAGTTGTGCAAATTTCAGAATTTTATCACCAGCCCCATCGGAGATATAGAGGCCCAACAATGGCAAATTTTCAAAAATTTCAATTTATAAAAATACAAGTATGCAAGTGTTACTATTGATATTTTTTTTGGGTAGTGCTACAGATATATGCCTATTCACATAAAAAATATCAAGCTGTATATATCACTCCTTCCTTCAGAAAAAAAATTCCGAAGAGTGAAATTTTCTTGATTTTGATATCCAACTTTAGGTGAAGTTTTCTCATGGAAGAAAAAGTACTAGGTGAAATATGGACATAACCTAATTTAAACACTGGGAAATTACCTTTAATGTGGTTTTTGTTTCAGCCTTCTACGACAAATAGTTTAGGAGATATGAGCGTTGACGTAAATGTCCACAAACACAAAAATTAGTGTGCGAAGGAAATCAAAAATGGCCGCCACACCTAAATGGTTTAAGATATAATTTTTTTAAGCATTGTTTTGAACACCTTAAATATGAGAGAAACAAGAGGGAAAAAATAAATGTTTTCTAAAATGGTGGAGCAACCACCTCTGGACTGGGCCATATGGACTGGACCCTATTACGTTTTAAACTTAAAGAGACTTAATTTAGTTTTACTTTTTGAGCAGAAATAGTCGAATACAATTCAAGAAAAGGGCTGTCTTGTTTTTAGTGTTCTACAGACAGGCCTTATTTTGTTCTGAATAGTTCGGATTTAATTATTTTCTATTCTGGATCCCACTGTTTGGGAAACTGCGGGCTAGGGAGTCTCTCCCAAGCGGTCAATAGGGGAGATTAATTTTTAAATTAAATTAGGGTATTTAATTTTTATATTACAGTTATATGTTAATTATTATTGATAAATTTTTAAGTATAAAAGGTTTTATAAATTAAAAAATGTATTAACTAATATAGCTTTATCAAAGGATTGTTACAAGCCTGAATAAGTGTAGTATATTAAAAAAAAAGGAAAGAAGTCTTTACTCTTTAATAACCCTAAAAAAGGCCAAATTTTTTCAAAAAAGAAATTATTTTATATCATTTATGAAAAAAAAAATCATCATAGAAAATTAGAATTATTAAAAAAATGCTGCCAGAAATATCTTGAGATTTTTGTTGACTATCATAGTTGTCAAGTATTTTATTTTTAATTAATTCGTGATTTCATTGTCTATTCAAACAATTAATAATCGCCAATATACTTTTTAACTTTAATCTAGGAGTATAAAATAAAAGGATTAAAAAAATCATTAAATTCAGTCTTTTAACTGGCTATCTTATCTACGTCAAAATTGCCTGCAGACTAAACTGTTGCTTTGTAAAAATCTCGGTGAACTGTGAACCAAATAAATTTCAAATTCACTGTTTTAAACTTCTTCGTTCGGGTTAAGCATTCTTCAAAATCAAGCCATTATCAAAAAATAATCTTTTCATAAATTAAATAGTACGGTATAATCTAGGTTGTAATAATTTAAAAAACTAATTATACAAAATTATGTTTCTTTTTTTTTTTTTACAAATAAAATAAATTATAATAATGAAAAACATAACAATAGTTATAAATCCTTGAATATTATAAAATGTCACTACAACTCAATGGAAATGGTCCAAATCTGGTTAAATAAAGAAAAATTATATCTATACTATTTTTACAATTAATACTAACTTTTGACAACATGGTAAAATCAAATAAATGTGGAGGGGAGGCCAATAAGAGCACTGAATTTTGAATTGGATAAGGTAGGGCCAACTGTACCCACCCCTCCAACAGGCCTTGTGCCATTATTTTTTTCCTCATATAAGCCAGATTGACCGAGTGTCAAAAGTTAGTACTAACTGTAAAAAGAGTATAATCAGAGCACTTCAGATTCTTGGCCTTTTTAGTAAACCATAAACTATAGAAAATTCAGCACAATTAGCTCCTGAACAAGAACACATACATTTAGATGACAATTTAATGACACAACCTTTATAATAAATTAGTAAGGCACATAATGTATATCGATTAGCATATAAATTACCTGATATTTTGGTAATGAAATTAATTGCCTGATATACTAGGTCATGCTCTAGTGGTAAATTATTTTTACAAAGTAATATAATAATCTTACATCATTTAAACACAAGCGTGATCATTCACAACCTCATTGGAAAGTTTATACAAGATAATAGGTGATTTTATTATTAAACAAATCTTGTTTGGCGATTCAATACTTCTAGATTTGTAACTATCTAATGCATTATTGTATTTTTTATTGATCTTGTTTCTGTAACTGATTTAATTCATAATATCGTAACAATAAAAAAAAGGTAGAATAATTTAATCGATTTTTATTACATATAATCTCATATTTAAAAAAAAAAACTAAAAAACTAAATTGTAACTTAAAATGAACTCTAAATTCGGTATCTAAGAAGTAAATTCCTTTATTGGTTCGAAAAAGATTTCAAATCAACCGAATTCTAAAATAATGTAATGTTTAATAATAAAATATGTATCTTCCAAATAAATAGATGCCTCAAAACCCAAGCCTGAATTATGGCATGTACTTACAGTTACAGAAATTAGATCTTTGACAAGTGATAGGGAAGGCTGGTTACCACCTAGGGTTGTATTTGGCTCCAGACATTACACCTCACAGACATCAGAGGAAAGCTTCAGCTGTAGAGGTCACTTTTAGAAAGCTATCCTCTAAAATTAACGGAGAATGTGAGAAAAAAAACCCGACCAACATTCCCTGGCATATATCAAAAACATCAGGGTACACCAAAAACAAAGCCTTCTCTGGGATAACCTAAATTTATCAGAATCTGCGTAGCAAAATAAAAGTTTTAGTTTTTTGTTATCCAACACCTTGATTTCTAATCTCGGCCATCTGAATAATTTATTCTAAAAATGTAGAAAAAACATCATAGATCTTTTTTTGATATAATACTGAAACAATATCACATAATTTTAAAAAGAAGTCTAACTCATATCAGTATAATTTTTATACATTGGACAACGTTTAATTTTGTAATTATTTCCCCGATATACTACAAAACCCCGACAATAAAGAAATTAAAAGTTATGTATCTCTATTTAACGGTAGATATACATTTCACAAATTAATCACACAGAAACAAGGAAATAAACTGACAATCCAAAAAAAAAAAAGTTGTAAGGGTGTTTCTTTTTTCCCCCCTAATTAAACTCTTAAACCCAAAATATATTTATTCCAAATAGATAGCCTTTAATGTAATATAAAAATAACTAACCATTTGGTTAAAATCATGCAAGTATAATTTATAAGCATTTGTTTGTTTATTAAATTTGAAACAAAATCACATGCAGCATTTATGTCAGTAAATAGATTCCAGAAATTGCCAGGGTAATATTTAATGATAAATCAATAACAAAAGATTTTCACTCCTTAAATTTTTTATTTATTTCTTAAATGCATATATTCATAAATAAAAGCTATACTCTCCTACACCGTTTTGGCTAAATCCCATTATATAAATAAATATCCAATAAGAATAAATAAAAATAAAACCTAAACAAAGGTAATTATGTTCGTTTATATATTAATTTTTATACATTAAATTGCTGTTATATAACATTTAAATTCTTAGTAAATGATAGATAAAAATAATTTTTAAGAGAGATACAACCGAATCAATGTGATCCTTAAATAATATCTACATCAATTTTTTTTAAAAATAAAATTAAATAAAAGACCTAGATAATTTCAATTTAGACAGAAATTTTTCTTTAACATTATTTATCATAGTATTGAGTTATATTCTAAAGATTCCCCTAAATATTTTCTAGTACATTATATGTTCTACAGCAGTAAATATGCAGATATCAAAAGTTGGTTTTTACCGATCATCAAAAGTTATAGATTAAAACAAGAGATGATCTGAAAGGGAATACACATAAGCTGAGATGTTATAAATAATTTCCTACTGTGTACAAAATTACCTAATGCTGAGGTCTTAGGAACATTAAAATGTATTTACAATAAATTCTTATATACAACATTTTGTAATAAACATAAAGTAAAATGTATGTATAATATATTTGTAAGGAATATTTAAATACAATAGAAGCCTTCTTCTCTGAGCTTGGTTTAACGCATTCAACATGTTTTCCAATTCAGGAACGTACCTCTGTGGTAGTTTTAAATAATACCAAATGAAATTATACGATTTAAAAAATTTTGTTGTTGGGGTCCTCTGTGGATACAAATGCCAGCAGGCTGGCAGACCCTTGTAAGAGGGTTCTGGCCAAGACATGAGAAAAAGTGCGGCTGAGTGCCAGAAGGATGTGCTTGGATCCACTAGGAATCCTACCTCCAGCAGCCTCAGCATGGCATGGAACCACAGTGGATCCAAGCGCCAGCAGGCCTGGCAGACCCTTGTAAGAGGGTTCGGCCCGAGACATGAGGAAAAGAGCGGCTGAGTGCCAGAAGGGTGTGCTTGGATCCACTAGGAATCCTACCTCCAGCAGGCTTAGCATGGCATGGAACCACAGTGGATCCAAACACCAGCAGACTTGACGGACCCTTGTAAGAGGGTTCGGCCCGAGACATGAGGAAAAGAGCGGCTGAGTGCCAGAAGGGTGTGCTTGGATCCACTAGGAATCCAAACATCAGCAGCCTCAGCAAGGCATGGAACCACAGTGGATGCAAATGCATTCGGGTTAACCAGTGGCTCAGCAAGGGGTTGACTCCTCGTAAGACATCTTTGTCAACATTTCTTCCCTAGTATATAAAAGATAAAGGGTCTTTTACCATTGTTTCTTGACAATATCTATCAACACCTGTATGTTGTATGAACAGTTACATATTGCAGTGGTGTACTGCAATGTTTTAAAAGTATTTCTCTGTTTTTATTTGCTTGTTACAAGAAAGTCATTTTGTTATCAGGTTATGAGTACGGTCACAAGTTGGCTTCTACTGTATGACTTTCAAAAGAAAATTATAAAAAATATACAATATTTTATTATTTAGGTTTAAAAAACAAATCTGCAGGAAAATGTTTACTACTTTGTTTATTGTTTATAATTAATTGTATCAGTGGTCTATCGTTACAATTTAATTTTTAAGCAATAAAGCTTTAATAAAATTGTAACTAGTATAAAATGATCAATTTGCCTAGCGAATAAATACAATATCATCAAGGGAACATACGCAAGAGTTAAATCAATAATTATTTTTGGGGTTATCTTATAAAATTTTCTTACTACTATTAACTCTAAAGCCTAAGTCTTGTTTATAGACATGGTTTAGAACGATTCACAGCTTACTGGCCAGACAATCTGTTTTAGTCTTCATAATGTTTTTTATAGTCATATAAGGACAGCCTTTTCCATTTACTACTTCATAGAAGCATATTGGAATATCTAAGGTTTGTAAATTGTATTTTTCATGATGGGAAAATTTCTCATTTGCTCAAAAAAAACATAAAAAAGTTAATATACATTACAAAATAGCACCTCAAGGTGACTCTCCATTTGACTAGATAATGTAAAATGAAGCAAATGCTTTAAAATCAATATCTTCAAACAATGAATGTTTTTTTGTTTTTTAAAAGTGAATCAGTAATTTAAAAATATAAACAGAAACATTTATTTTTACAAACAAATAATTTAATGTCTAAATATTAATTTAAGTTAAATCTTGGTGTTGCTTTACTAATAGGGTTACAACCTACTGATTATAATAATACAAATTCTCGTTGCATGTATTTTTAAGGCAATATTACATTATCTATAAGGGGGAAAAAGTGTACAATTATTATGGAATTGTTTTTTTCCACTAAAATTTTATAGAATTGCTTTTGTAATTGAAATTAAAAGAAAAAAGTTGATCAGTTTATGGTCAAACAATAAAAATAGTTAATCAATACTAATTGGTCAACAATAGTTAATCAGTAGCAATTTTTCCAAAAATAATTAATCAATAGCAATTAATCAGCACTAGCTTATTTACCAGTGAACATTAGCTGGGCAATTTTGCTCTTTAATATTTATTTACTAATTAATATGGAGCAAAGAATTGTACTACAATTATAATAATAAGAAACTAAAGTTTATTTAATTTTAATATAATAAATTAATTTAGAATTTTAGGCAATTATTTATAAAACTATTAACATATTATGAGCACTCACTAGCTGTAAGCCAGATTTTCAAAAGGGGAAAATGTCCTCAACTTAAACAATAATTTTAATAATTCCATTTCCATGTATAAAATCCCCTCCTCTCCCCCAAATAAAATATGGAGGAAAAGAAGAAATTTAACCTTTCTTTAGAGCAAGGAAAGTTCAGTAATCCCTCGATATCCATAGGTTTCGGTTATCTGTGGTAAAATAAGTGACTTAAGTCTCATAGAAAGTGCACCAATCACCGCTGAAAAGTGTTAGAAAACCAGGGGTATTAGAGTGGACAGAATGGAAAAGCCTTGAACTTGTGGGTCGAGGATCAGACAAGGAATAAGGGTCTTATAAGCTCCGAAATCAACCGAGAAAAGGCAAAAACACTTGACCATAAGTTATCCGTGGTTCCCCATCTGTAGAACAATGTGGAATGTAACTCCTGTAGATATCAAGGGATTACTGTATTATTAAATTTATATATATATATATATATATATATATATATATATATATATATATATATATATATATATATATATATATATATATATATCGCACACCCAATTCAGCAACGTGACAACTCAAAAAATTCGGTTTTTGAGTTATCCCCGTAGAGTGATAGAGTGGATCAAAAGCAGTTGTATCTCTGCTACTTTTGACGTGGGGAGCGAATAAATTTAGGCAGTAGTGTAACAAGTCGAGAGGTCTCAAAACGCCTTTGACCAGCTAACCAGTTTGATAAGTCAGTATAGTGATTTTTTTATTAGTTATCACTTTGCTGAGTATTTAATTTTATTATTTTGAATTGTCACTTTACTTTCCCTCTGGATTTTGAGTTGTAACACTTATTACTTATAATACCCTTGTCAATCAATAATTCAGTATAGTGTTTTTTTCGTGTTATCACTTTGCAAACTATTATTTTATTTATTGTTTTTGATTGTAACATCACTTCTCATACTAGTATTTTTGAGTTATTACCTTACTTACTACTTCGTGGTATAATTTTTAATTGTTACGTTACTTTACATCAGGATTTTGAATTGTAACATGTACTATTGGAAGTTACCCCAATAAATCGATAATTAGTACAGTGATTTTTGTCGAATTTTTAACTTAACCAAATGTATTTAATTTCATTATATAAGAAGTTATCAAATTACTAGCAGTTTAAATGATTTTCAAATTATTTATATCATTTCATTATTATAACTCTTGACTAAACAATGTATGTTTATCTATAACCCATGAAAACAACCGCGTATAAAAATAAAAAATGGCCAGAAGGTTTGTTTTATGTAATTTCTCAACTTAAGTAACCATACTTTATATTATTTTTCAGAGTTATATATGAATAGCGATAGGAATACCTAAGTAGGGCAGGGAAGGATTGAAAATTGTGAAAATAGTCATGGAGGACAAGCATTATACTGAATCAGATATAAAGGTTAAAATCCTAAAATATAAAATAAAAAGAAAATGCAAAACAAGTACCAACAATATATATATTTATATTGGCTGTTATTTAGAGTTTTGAGTGTGAAAGTAATTTATATTATATAAAATTACTGAAAAGCATTTAATTCTTGGAAAAAGCAATTTTATTAATACTCCTCTCCAAGAGATTTTTAAAGAATATAGACGATATTATCTACTTCAAATAAAAAAAAGTAAAAAATACTTAACAGTGCTAAGTGCTACTGTTCCAGTGCCAAAACTTAATAGTACTACTGATGAAGTAGCAATACTTGACAGCACTACTGATGACGTAGCAATGCTTAACAGTACTACTGATAAGGCAGCAATAATTTTTAAACAATGTTAAATTCTCAGAATCAACTGACTACTACATCTTTTGTTTACTACATTGTAAACCGATTCGGAATGTGATAGTTCTCATCCATCTTCAGATGATGAGAATTCAATTTCTACTGAAAACCTCTTCGAAAAGAACCAAAACAATAGAGCATAATAGCAATAACCGTTTATCATGTAATAATTGTAACACTAAGGTGACAAAAGGAAAGAGGAAGAGTTCGTCAAGCGAATTGGAAGAAGATTAGTAGTCTACATAATTTTTAAATAAATAACAATTTCTTTCTTGTATTTGATAACTTTCCTATAATTTTTGTCTTTTTCTTATTGTTATTAAATAGGCTTGTCATAATTCTGCCAAATATAAAATGATTTAATTGTTACGATTCACAATCACGGGGTTTCCTTTTTATAATGTACTAAAGCCCGAGATTGCGAATTGTAATTATAGCTTAAGCTCGTGAGAAAACAAAACTTTTTTTTACCTACAAACAAGGTTACCATAGAAAATCATTTATTTAAATACAATTGGATGACTTAATATGTGATGTAATTGCCTATAGTATGAAGTTGTCAAGTACATTCCTTTAACAAAAGGAGGTGAAGTACTGTAACATTGCAAAAAAATGCATGAGAAAGTTAAATGGATAGAGTGACAATTCAAAACGTTTTTGCAAAAACGTGAAAATGAACCATTTTTAACAAGCAGAAGTAAAAATATGGTGTCAGTATCATCAGCGGATAACCGCACTACAATTTGGACTGGTCAAATTAGTCTTTAATTGTTTACTCTTTCCTTGAGATAACTTTAAAGTTACTAAAAACTCGTTTTTCTCAAAACTAAGATTTTAGAGTTGTCACGACGTTGCTGAAATGGGTGTGCGATATATATATATATATATATATATATATATATATATATATATATATATATATATATATATATATATATATATATATATATATATATATATTAGTAATGATAAAAAATAAATAAGCACAATTATCACTAGTGTTGCCATTCTTCTGAGCAGTACATTACAAAAAATTAAATAATCAATAGAAAAAATAAAAATATACATAAAGGTAAGAAATAATAATGAATATATGTGTGTGTATACACATGTATGTACATAATAAAGACACACAAAATATAAATAATATGGAAGACGATAAACATAATAATAATTTCTTAATTAATAGTAGTATAATAAGGATTCAACTAGCTTCTCTACAATAATTAAAATAATATGTAAAAAGAGCAATGAATGTTAATAAATATTTTGCCTAGCTAAAAAAGTATTGAATGTGCACATAAGAGTATATTATATATATTGATGTTTTAAATTAGTTTATGAAAGTTTATAATTAGAAAATATTTAGTATACATGATGCTGGTGGTATAATGATGTTTTTAGAAGAAAACAAATAGAAATTCTTAAGGCCCCCATACACGGTCAAAATGTTTGAGCAAACATAATGTTTGTGCAAACATAATGTTTGAGCAAACATAATGTTTGTGCAAAAATTTTTACCGTGAATGGGGCTGTTTGATGTTTGAGGAAACATGATGTTTGACGTGTATGGCCTAAATTTGCCCGATATCATGTTTGCGCAAACCTCATGTCGGGCAAATTTAGGCCATACACGTCAAACATCACAACATGGCGGCCTTTAGAAGAACATGGCGGCCTTTAGAGGCAGTAAAACTTGTTAAAATAAAATAATGAGTCAAAGACAAACACCATTGAACTAATCCTGTATCTCAATTTTTTAGGATTATTCCATTCTCAATTATTTTATACATATTTGCGGAAAACAAAGCTCATATATTTAAAGGCTGTGGATCCAAATGAACTTGTTTCCTTGCGAAAAAGTGAGACACAAAGTTTGGTAGTTCAGTCAAGTACACATTAAATCAATTTAACATACATTATAAATATATACGTATTTATATCTTTTCCCCCTAATCAAGTACCAGCCTACTAATACTTATTAGTACTAATAAGTTATTAACTAGCTCTTTTGTTAATTAATATTTATTTTAATTAAACTATATACTCAAACATTTATATTTAATTAAAGGACGAAACTTATTTTAAATTCTATTGACATTTTACTACTAAAAAGACAGAAAACAATAACAAAACAAAACATAATTAACTTGTTAATTTATACTTGTATTCAAATCAGTGATGTTTAGGACTTTTTTTTACAAAAAATATTATTCTAATGAGTACCTTTCTTCAAAAGCAAGTAATAATAAGCAATTGTAAAACAAAATATTTCTTCGGGGAAATTAGAATAAGTAACAATTAATTGAAATAAAATAAGTTAATGCACAATAATAATTGCCATTAAAATTTCACAGAAAATTATCACATTTAATAATAAAAAAAATATATCAACACAAATAATAATAATAAAAACATATACATTATTGTGTATGATGTGAATTAAAAATAATTTTAAAAAATTACAATACTGTGACCTGCTTTCAAGAGTTCTGTCTTTGATATTATTTTTACAAATGTGCTGAAGTTCAAATATACAAAAAAACCCAGCACTTCCAAATTATTATGTTAACTAACTGCAGCATACTAAAAATCAATAAAAAATCAACTTATTCCATTGCTACTAATATTGAGTAGCATCTAAATTTTTATGTAGAACAAAATTGGCCTAAAAATTACAAGTTTAATGCGACATATTCAACAATTCTTGCGAGTTATTCTCTCACAACTTTTCATTTTCAGACTGCATATTACTACCTTAAACTAAACAGATTTTAAGTAGAAAAGCACTTTAGCCATTAGTCAGGAAATATTAAAACATTGCCATCTAAATAAATTTGTAATGATTCAAATAATAATGTTACAAACAAAATAATCAAATTTAAAAACTAAAAAAAATATACAATTCCTAAAAATTTCTTTTAATAATGATACTGGTTTTCGGTTTTGATTTGTTAAATCGAACTTACATTTCTCAATTACATAGCAGAACAAAATAATACTAAACAAAAATTTATATATATTTCTTAAAAACACTTCAGTGAATAAAAACTAACCAAGAGAGGACTTTTTGCACTCTTACAAGAAATTAAATCTATACATTCTTAATTAGTTTCTAAGCGTAACTGAAATAAAATGTGTTACAAGAAACAAAAACGTTATTCCAAATAATCCAGTAAATTCAATGGTCCCATAACAAATTAGTCTATAGAAAAATTCCCTCCTAATCCCATAAAAAGGTTCTTTAAAATTTAATACTCCTTTTGATCTCAACCATCAGCAAAAAGACATGATGAATTTTAACTAGAAAATAATTCCTCGCAATTCACAAAATTAGAAAGAACAGCTGCCTTACTACTTAACAAATATATATTAATACCAATGAGTTCAAAATAAAAATTGATTTTAAGACCAGACCACATTTATTTCAAAATTAAAGAAACAAATAAATTACTTAACGAGCCACGGTATATATATATATATATATATATATATATATATATATATATATATATATATATATATATATATATTTTTTTTTTTTTTTTTTTTTTTTTTTTTAAATAAAATTACATGTGATAAGCCAATCATTATATTTTCTCCTACATTTCCAAAGTATCTCTAAAATTGAATCTAGATTTAGAATATTTTATACTTAAATATGTAACCTACAGGTAGGTTATAACTTGCCTTAAAAATCTTATTATCTATCACCTCCAAGAAAAAGGAGATAAAACTGGGACAAGTTTGTACACATTGATAAATACAATTAATCTACTAAATGTATAGGATATTATTTGTGAAGGGTTTTTGTGAATAACATAATAATTATGAATAAAATCACAGAATGTTGTATGTTAAATTGATATAATAAATTATATTGGGGCAAAATCTAACTGTACAAACAGTTGTTTAACTCCGGCAGCAGTGAAAATCATATGCGTATGGTTAACAATGTAATTAGAATCTGCTTCTCTAGAAACTTCAAGCTTCAAAGCACCTACATAAACATCACTGCATAAAGTCCAAAAATGAGGCTCTTGAATACTGTATACACCGGCTAACTGCATGACCTTTTGATAACACTGAGGTAGCACGTTGTCCAAGGCCGGTGGCTGTCTCTGCATCAAAATTAGTGTCGAGTCTTTAATAAGAGCTAATGTGCTAACAGCAATTAAAAGAGCGATAAAAATCGAGCAGATTGGATCTGCTCTAAGCCAACCGAACGTTTGCATAAGAAGGGTTGATATAATTACACCGACACTTCCTAAAGTGTCAGCTAAAATATGTAAAAACACTCCCTTCATTATTTGATTACCACTTGACGACATTTCATCGTGGGAGTGCGAATGCCCATGAGAATTATGGGAGTGGTTATGATTTGAATTGTGAGAATGTCCGTGAGATCCTCCTCCGTGAGAATGCGCATGTCCATGTTGAAAAGCATATATGCCTATTATATTTACAAGGAACCCTAAAACCGAAACTAAAAATAGTCTTTCGTGTTTCACTTCCGGCGGTTCAATAGCTCTTTCGACAGCAGATGACAAAATATAAAAAGAAACGAACAACAAAAATAATCCGTTTACAAATCCGGCTAATACTTCTGCTCGAACGTAGCCATAAGAATATTTCTCATTGGCTCTCCATTTAGTGATTACAGAAGCTGCTAAACCGGCTATTAACCCTGTACAGTCGAAAAACATATGGAATGCATCGGAGATTAATCCTAAACTATTTGTAGTAACCCCATAAATCAATTCGACAAATGCAAATGATAAATTTAATAATAAAAATAAAAAGATATTTCTAGAACTCCGGTCTGAAAAAATTAACCTTAGGATGGCATTAATTTTATCTTTTATTCGGGATGTGACAGGTTTGTTGAAAGTATCTTTATAAGAAAGAGGAAGCATTTTTTTAGGCTCCAAATAACTTCTAAGCAATCACCTAAAACAAACAAGAGAAAACAAACAAATTATTAAAAAAACAACATTAATCTTTGCATGCAAATAAAATAAAAAATGGAATCAACATTTCCATGTTGTCTAAATTATTTGATTTATCACATGCTATTATATTTTTTATTAAGTACAGCTCTCATAATAACACAGCAACTATACTCTGATTCAATCTCTTGTCAAATAATAAACAGGTGTATATATACTGGTAGCAAATTGTAAGAATAAAACTATATTCTTTGTAATGTCTTTTCCACAAAAAACTGAAATATACATTAATCAAGACATTTACGGTCTATTCACACACGTCAGTCACAGCACCATTCTGTCAGTTCCAAGATGTATCAGACACAAAAAATATTCTTTCTTGAGAGTTAAATGGCACTGTCTATACTGAGCCAGCGCAGTTCCTAATCCGAGAAATCCCCAAAAGAAATGTGATTTTGACAGTTGGGTGACTGATGGGTTGTCAGTGCCATCTTAGTCACCTAACCACAATTCATAAACCACATTTCTCTTTAACGATAAAGTTCTGTTTTGACTGATGTGTTACTGTGTGTTGTGCTTTTTGTTTTAAAAATGGGTCATAAAATATGAATTAAATGTGTTGGTATGTACCCAATACAGCACGATTTGTCCAATGTTATGAAGTATACGGGCACTTAATAAATCCTTTATATTAGTTTCCATTTGTTTGTTTCTGTGTGGTTGCCTGTTGTCAAAATCTTAGAAAGGGCTAATTAACCCTCTTCCAGTACTTCAATCGACCTGAAACTAAGCACATTGACTCTATATCTTATTAGATATGGTCTCAATAAATAATTATTTTTCATCCATAATTAATGCAATGGCAGCCAATTCCTTCTCTGAAAACTCCATCACAAGAATATAGGTATGACACTACACAGCAAAAACGACTGATGGAGTAAAAAAAAACTGACGGATAGATGTGAATAGAGGCATGATTTTGACTGACACAAGACGGTGACAGTCCTGATTCGGAACAGTGACTGATGTGTGTGAATAGACCTTTATAAGGTGAAAGCAATAGTTTGATAAATAATTTTATTTATTTATTTGAATTAATGAATATCCCATTGGATAAGAGAGAATAAAATATAATAAAACCGACATCATTGCTGTTCATAGAAAGTGAACAAACAGCAAAAGTAAGACAGGAAAAATAAATATTAACAGGAACAAAAAAATTGGTAGCAATATGTATAAAAGTAAATACAGTGGACGCTGCATAATCACTTTGGGACACAGACAAAGTGATAACATTAATTGACTGATAATAATAAGCAAAAGGTATCACAGGAGAAAGTAAAACTCAAAATAAAACAGAATTAGGTAAAAGCAAGACTGTGACAAAACTAATACATATATATCTTTATGTAAATAAATGTACTGTAAATGATCACGACATTTGAAGGGCTCATTCTTCATTAAAACAAAAACAAATCATCTTGGAAGTTATGTATTTGTTGATGAATACGTATCATGGAAAGATTAAAACATAAAACACACTGAGTTGTGAGATCTGATTGTGGTCCTTCATAGTAATGGGGGGAGGTGAGGTGAGGTTTACTTCCTGAGAAATAATTTTGAGTTCGCTATATTTTTCCTGTGTGCGCAATCAAAAAGATCTTTAATACTGCAAAGTTTAATCTTTATATGTCATTTTCAAAAGTTATTGGGACCCTACAGAGTGACAAACAGACAAACACAGGAACCAAACTATAATGGTTTCTTTTTTTTGGTTTTACCAAAGAAACCCTAGAAATGATGCTTGCCGAAACAAAATTGCAATAGCTCTAGTCGTTTCCACAAAAAGATTTGAAAAAAATTCAACGATCTTGACTTTGATCACAATAAACGAAATATTGATTATATTTAACAGAAAATGTTTAATGCTTTGGTATTGGGTGGCCTGGTTCCAAGCTATTTTGATCACACTAAGCGGTGGATAAAATTAACCATGATTGCATTAAGCGGCGTCCACTGTAATAGCAAGTCTTTGATAATAAGAAAAAAAAATTGAAATTTAATTATATTTGATTAAAATAAATGTCCTCTAGAATAGGGTTATCGACAGTATTTCTTTCAATTTTTAAGTTTTTGGTAGTATTCATACTAGGGAAGGTTTAAATTTTAATTTAAATCAAAATATAATTACTATTTACAACGGGAGACCAACAGAGAAAAATAGACTTCAGCACCGGGATTCGAACCACGGGCCTCGTTAATTTTCAGTAAAGACACTCTAGCAAACTAAGCTATACTGAAGAATAATTTCCTCTGTCGATAACGATACCTAGTCCCGAATGAAGCTTTCAAATTTTTCTACAAGTCTAGAAGTCAACATTAACGACATTAGAACAAGACTGAGAAATAACGCTAAAGGAGGCCCGTGGTTTGAATTCCGGTGCTGAAGTCTATTTTTCTCTGTCTGTCTCCCGTTGTAAATAGAAATTATAATTTAATTTAATTTAAAATTTAAACGTTTCGTAATATGAATACTGCTAAAACCTTAAAAATTGAATTTCTAATTGATTATACTAGGTACAGGTGCTAATTGGGTACTTTATTTATAATTACAAGCGTTATTTCTCGGTCTAGTTCTATTGTCGTTAATGTTGACTTCTAGACTGGTGGAAAAATTTGAAAGCTTCATTCGGGACTAGGTATCGGTATCGACAGAGGAAATTATTCTTCAGTATAGCTTAGTTGGCTAGAGCATCTTAACTGGAAATGAAGGAGGCCCGTGGTTCGAATCCCGGTGCTGAAGTCTATTTTTCTCTATCTGTCTCCCGTTGTAAATTCAGTTTTTCTTTATAACGAAATATTAATAGTATACCTAAATAAACCCGGTTTTAATTTGACCATTTTTTTTTTTTAAATTATTAAAAAAACCTACTTGGAAGGTCAGTGACATTATCAGAAGGATTCAGAGGTGAACAGGTAGTATACATTCATTCTTCGGAGTAGATTCATCATGCCAAATTCGTACGTTTCTTCTTATGTTTTTGAATAGATTAAATTTTAACCTAATAAAAGAAAAAAAAATGGACAATAGAGAAAAATATTTTTTAAAAATACCATCAAGGATAATTTTGTAAAAAAAACAAAAAAAAACCAATGTGTATACGTAGAAAGATAGCAATAACAATTAGAAGTAATCAGACTTAAATAGTTTGCTCATGGTGTCTAGAAAGGACATACCTCTGCCTTTTTACACATCAAATTCAACCTTTTTTTTTGTTTTTTCCTCATCAAATGTAACCATTTAAATTTTAATTTTAATAATTTTTGAGTTCCTATTACGAGTAAATATGTGTACCATGTAAAGAGTACCTGACCTTGTTTATACAACAATACTTATCGCTAGTATACCTGCAAAACCTCGTATGTACCAAATCCAAAATTTTACCGGAGAGCAAAAAAACTTAATAATAGGTTAATCTTTTATTTCTATTACACATTGCCCATTTATATGATGTTTTACTACCATTGGAGGTTTTATATACACTCATAATTAAAATTATAATTAAATTACAATTTTGTGGACTAATTTTGTACTTACGTGGTTTTAGTCAAGAACTTTTATTGAGTTACGAGGTTTTACAAAGAAAATGTCTAGATAAAAACTCGTAAGGTTATTTAAAAGTAGGTATAATACCTTGTAAGTTTATACATATGGTACAAAACCACGCAAGTTGAATTTCCTTCTAACAATGCATTGTGTAAAACCATGTAAGTCTCCTGAACTACAAGTCCCCCTTAAAATTAGAGATAAATAGATGTAGTAATTAATAAAAACGCAAGTGTACCTTAAAATAATATAATAATTTTAAATAAAAATTTGTCAATATATGTCATTTAACTTATTTTAAAACTGGAACTTTGCTGTAGCCTGCGAGCGGCGTGCTTTTCTACGGACATACGAGGATTTATTACCTTTCATGCTACCATCTCGACTTACGAGTTTTTTCAATCGCCGTTTAAAGGCGTTGTAGTCGACAAAAACTTACAATATTTCACACGGAGACGCAGTCGACCTAAATCTATCGAAATATGAAAAAAAATAAAAATCCCAAAAATCGGACTTAAGAGGTTTTGCAGGTATACTAGCATTATGTATGTATAAAATAGTACATTATTTAAAATTTGAAATTGAAGTGTCAATCCTGTAGCACAGCGTGGAACCACAGTGGATCCAAACGCCAGCAGGCCCAAGACACGAGGAAAAGAGTGACTAAGTGCCAGAAGGGTGTGCTTGGATCCACTAGGGATCCTACTTACAGCAGCCTTAGCACAGTGTGGAATCACAGTGGATCCAAACGCCAGCAGGCCCAAGACACGAGGAAAAGATTGACTAAGTGCCAGAAGGGTGTGCTTGGATCCACTAGGGATCCTACCTACAGCAGCCTTAGCACAGTGTGGAACCACAGTGGATCCAAACGCCAGCAGGCCCAAGACATGAGGAAAAGAGTGACTAAGTGCCAGAAGGGTGTGCTTGGATCCACTAGGGATCCTACCTACAGCAGCCTTAGCACAGTGTGGAACCACAGTGGATCCAAATGCCAGCAGGCCCAAGACACGAGGAAAAGAGTGACTAAGTGCCAGAAGGGTACACATGGATCCACTAGGGATCCTACCTACAGCAGCCTTAGCACAGTGTGGAATCACAGTGGATCCAAACGCCAGCAGGCCCAAGACACGAGGAAAAGATTGACTAAGTGCCAGAAGGGTGTGCTTGGATCCACTAGGGATCCTACCTACAGCAGCCTTAGCACAGTGTGGAACCACAGTGGATCCAAACGCCAGCAGGCCCAAGACATGAGGAAAAGAGTGACTAAGTGCCAGAAGGGTACACATGGATCCACTAGGGATCCTACCTACAGCAGCCTTAGCACAGTGTGGAACCACAGTGGATCCAAACGCCAGCAGGCCCAAGACATGAGGAAAAGAGTGACTAAGTGCCAGAAGGGTACACATGGATCCACTAGGGATCCTACCTACAGCAGCCTTAGCACAGTGTGGAATCACAGTGGATCCAAACGCCAGCAGGCCCAAGACATGAGGAAAAGATTGACTAAGTGCCAGAAGGGTGTGCTTGGATCCACTAGGGATCCTACCTACAGCAGCCTTAGCACAGTGTGGAATCACAGTGGATCCAAACGCCAGCAGGCCCAAGACATGAGGAAAAGAGTGACTAAGTGCCAGAAGGGTGTGCTTGGATCCACTAGGGATCCTACCTACAGCAGCCTTAGCACAGTGTGGAACCACAGTGGATCCAAACGCCAGCAGGCCCAAGACACGAGGAAAAGAGTGACTAAGTGCCAGAAGGGTACACATGGATCCACTAGGGATCCTACCTACAGCAGCCTTAGCACAGTGTGGAACCACAGTGGATCCAAACGCCAGCAGGCCCAAGACACGAGGAAAAGAGTGACTAAGTGCCAGAAGGGTACACATGGATCCACTAGGGATCCTACCTACAGCAGCCTTAGCACAGTGTGGAATCACAGTGGATCCAAACGCCAGCAGGCCCAAGACATGAGGAAAAGAGTGACTAAGTGCCAGAAGGGTACACATGGATCCACTAGGGATCCTACCTACAGCAGCCTTAGCACAGTGTGGAATCACAGTGGATCCAAACGCCAGCAGGCCCAAGACATGAGGAAAAGATTGACTAAGTGCCAGAAGGGTGTGCTTGGATCCACTAGGGATCCTACCTACAGCAGCCTTAGCACAGTGTGGAATCACAGTGGATCCAAACGCCAGCAGGCCCAAGACATGAGGAAAAGAGTGACTAAGTGCCAGAAGGGTGTGCTTGGATCCACTAGGGATCCTACCTACAGCAGCCTTAGCACAGTGTGGAATCACAGTGGATCCAAACGCCAGCAGGCCCAAGACATGAGGAAAAGATTGACTAAGTGCCAGAAGGGTGTGCTTGGATCCACTAGGGATCCTACCTACAGCAGCCTTAGCACAGTGTGGAACCACAGTGGATCCAAACGCCAGCAGGCCCAAGACATGAGGAAAAGAGTGACTAAGTGCCAGAAGGGTGTGCTTGGATCCACTAGGGATCCTACCTACAGCAGCCTTAGCACAGTGTGGAACCACAGTGGATCCAAACGCCAGCAGGCCCAAGACATGAGGAAAAGAGTGACTAAGTGCCAGAAGGGTACACATGGATCCACTAGGGATCCTACCTACAGCAGCCTTAGCACAGTGTGGAACCACAGTGGATCCAAACGCCAGCAGGCCCAAGACATGAGGAAAAGAGTGACTAAGTGCCAGAAGGGTACACATGGATCCACTAGGGATCCTACCTACAGCAGCCTTAGCACAGTGTGGAACCACAGTGGATCCAAACGCCAGCAGGCCCAAGACATGAGGAAAAGAGTGACTAAGTGCCAGAAGGGTACACATGGATCCACTAGGGATCCTACCTACAGCAGCCTTAGCACAGTGTGGAATCACAGTGGATCCAAACGCCAGCAGGCCCAAGACACGAGGAAAAGATTGACTAAGTGCCAGAAGGGTGTGCTTGGATCCACTAGGGATCCTACCTACAGCAGCCTTAGCACAGTGTGGAACCACAGTGGATCCAAACGCCAGCAGGCCCAAGACATGAGGAAAAGAGTGACTAAGTGCCAGAAGGGTACACATGGATCCACTAGGGATCCTACCTACAGCAGCCTTAGCACAGTGTGGAATCACAGTGGATCCAAACGCCAGCAGGCCCAAGACACGAGGAAAAGAGTGACTAAGTGCCAGAAGGGTACACATGGATCCACTAGGGATCCTACCTACAGCAGCCTTAGCACAGTGTGGAACCACAGTGGATCCAAACGCCAGCAGGCCCAAGACACGAGGAAAAGAGTGACTAAGTGCCAGAAGGGTACACATGGATCCACTAGGGATCCTACCTACAGCAGCCTTAGCACAGTGTGGAATCACAGTGGATCCAAACGCCAGCAGGCCCAAGACACGAGGAAAAGAGTGACTAAGTGCCAGAAGGGTACACATGGATCCACTAGGGATCCTACCTACAGCAATCTTAGCACAGTGTGGAACCACAGTGGATCCAAACGCCAGGAGGCCTGGTAGACTCTTGTAAGAGGATTTTTCCCAAGACATGAGGAAAAGAGCGGCTGAGCGCCAGAAGGGTGTGCTTGGATCCGCTAGGGAGCCTACCTCCTGCAGCAACGTAGCACGAAAGCACAGTGGATCCAAATGAGTTCAATGGGTTAAATGTAATAATTCTGAGATTCTTTGTTCAGATTCATTGTAAAGGCACAATTCCACTGAGGCAACATTTGGGCAACATGTAGCTTGCGGCATTGACACATGCTACACACAGTCTTTCAATCGAAGCGACAAGAAACATGTATCTTTGCCACATGCTACATGTTGATTGTTGTTGCCGGGTCGCATGAGTCACCTTTCGACAAGTTTTAACGTGTCGAACAATGTCGCCCTTAACCCAACGGTCAGCGGATCAATGCGACATGGAGTGGAATATAGATAAAACTACATTGTTTATTGAGGACTATCATGATTCCCCCGAGTTATGGAATAACATAATTAATATTTATAACGACAATAGGTTAAAAAATGATAAGTTTAAGCAGTTACCAATTAAGTACGATTGTACTGTGAGTGATATAAAAAAGAAAATTAAAAATTTGTATTCAGCTTTCCATCGTGAGCGAAAGAAATTGCAGACAAAGAAGAGTGGCTCATCTCCTAGCAAAAAGGGGAAATGGTTTGCGTTTGAACTTTTAAGTTTTTTATTAGACGTCGATCAGCCTAGATCAACATTGTCAACTGCTGTCAGCGATGTGGAAAACTCTGAGGTAAGGTTTTTTTTTTTTTTTTTTTTTTAATTATTATTATTTTTTTTTTTTAAATATTGCATATAAAACTAACTTTCCTTAATTTGAATGATTTATATATTTGAACAGTATAGATATATAAGTTAGTACAAATAAAAATTAGGCATAAAGGTCCTGCCAAGGCACACGTCCTTCATCTGATTGAAAATATCTCATAAATTCATTTCTCACTTCTTTAGCTTCAAAAGTTGACCTCCGTGCTCTATGTTGCAAATCCTGTAGACCAGTATCGCCTTGGATTACTGCCCTCCATGATCTCGGAATAATATTTCCATGCTTTGTTTCTCAAAATCTTCTCTCGTCATTCGAGTAAAATTTTGAAATAGAGCTTTGTCGTCAACAACCAATTTGTCGAAAAAATCATTCCGAGATTCTGTACCACCAACGTACAATTCTCTCCTACACCAACGTGGCTTTCTTCTTTTTTTTTTTACGTTGTAAAGCAATTACCAAATATACAGCCGCCGGGATCGTTTCTAAAGACATGATACACTAAACTGGAGTTGCCTAGATGGAATCGTTTAAGACGCATGCTACAAAGATAGGCGACAAAGCGCATGCGACAGGGGGAGACAAAAGCCGCATGCGACATTATTAAAATTTGTGGCACACCTAGAAACAGGCAACACTAGGAAACATGTAGCATGCTTCTTGTCGGTGAGTGTTGCCTCAGTGGATTGCGCCCTAACACAACAATGAATAAGAGAATCCCATTTCAGACACTCCAATATTCAGCCCTGCGACATACCAGATTCGTTTTTGCAGACTCCGCCAGGACTCAACCATGAGACAATGAATCCCAGTCTGTACTAGGCGTGAAATTACCTCGCTGGAATAAATTAAAAACTTTTCCAAATACTCGTTTCTTATGCTACAACAAATTTATCATTTGTTCTAATAAAGGTATAATTAATTAGATAATTTTTATAAGAAAAAAAAAAAACATATTTAGGACCGCAATACTGCTCTCAAACCACATTTATATTTAATAAAGTTTGACAGTTTTGGACAGGCAGTTCCCATACACAAAAAAAAAACGCTTTTAAGAGAGGAACTGCTATACACAGCCCAAGAACTTCGATCAACTCTAATATAATACACTTAGCGCTATTACAATTAAAATAAATATAACAGACGATACAAATCAAAGTTATAATAACTTTTAAGATAAAGACCGGCATGAAATTGAACGTAAATATTATATAAATCTAATAAACACATGGTTAACCATTCAAACGGCATTATCTATAATACGGTTTCACCGACAGCGATAAATGCTTACACTCAATAATATGTTGATGAATTTTAAAATCGTAAATATCTCAACTAATAGTATGGATTTACAACCCGGTAAAATTAAAACAATAAATAAAACAAAATTAAATAAATTTAAAAAAAATTGTTATTAATACAAAAGGATAAATAAACAAAAACAAGTTAAGAAACCTACCGGAAAGATGTCAGAATATTATGACCAGACAAATTGTTAGTTGGTGTACAATTTCATAACTCCTACCACTAAATAATAAAAATAAAAAGCCGATGAATTTAACTGAAATAATGGAAGTAAACAAATGATTTTATTAACACTACTAACATAATTTCTTTAGAGTCGGCCCCGATACGTACGTGGCCGATTCCGTACGGATGAAGGTAAAGTTTATCAGTCAGAACTGTTACATGTGGATCAGGCCGAAAATCAAAACAAACAGTGTTGACGTTTGTGCGAAAACGATGGCAGGAGGTAACTTTCGGGTTATCGCATTTATGAAAACACTGGAATATCTGTCGCTATTTAATTCTTTATTCATTATTATTTCAATATTTAGAGGAAAAAACTGAACATTTTCATAGAATTGTGCCTTTTAAGATCATATTTCATATAAAATTGCCTTCGTTGAACGAGAAGCAATGCCCCTTTCTTTATAATCAGCTGTATTTTGTAGGAAAGCTAGAGCTGAAGATGTTAGAAGTTTAAAAGCTACGAATTACTGATGTGCATTTTGCCAACTTTATTTTTTATAGTTAACGATGTTCATTTTGAGAGTAACAGGGGGTTCGAAATTTTATTACTTTAGAACTTTGTCTGAAGACAGACTTCAGTCTTTAAAGGAAAGTTTAAATTTACCCGCATCTTTCCCCCTCTCTTTCACGACCACACAGGGAAAGTTACGCTAACGTGACGTAAAACCTTTACACGCCCCTTTCTTTACAACTATCGATTCTAAATCTAAACTCTAAACCGTCTCCTCGAGCACGACGACCTTAAAAACGCCACGGTTTTAGATATATCGTTCTTAGTATCGATTTCATGACTCGATTCATTCCGAAATTTTTGATTTGTTGATAGCATCAATTGATGTCAAATAAGACTACGTTAAAAAAAAACTGGTATATTGGTTGGTTAAATACGGGGGAAGAGTGGAGAGACTGTACTGTCGGATTTTCTCGGCACGAGTTGATTACAGACCAGTGAACGGTTCGGCTTCGGTTTCGTCTAGTTGAAAGTTTCCTCTGGTTAGTTATCGCGTTCCCGCTATCAGTTTTTATCATTTAGTCTCCGGTTTAGTCGTTTCCGCGATTTTAAAAAAATACTAAATCAGTCCAGTGTTTGGTGTAAGTTTTCAGTTTCCGTTTAGACAGTGCGATATGACAATTACAGAATGACAGTGGATTTCAGGGATTATTTTTGGGTAAATATTCAACTTCTAGTTTCTCCTGTTATACTAATTAAACGCCCGAAGCTATTAACTTGTAATTGTGGGAACGTCGGGCCGTAATCTCAACCCGCCCTTCGTTCTCTCTGGTCGTTTCTTTTTCACAAGATTCACTGTCGGAATCCGACCTAGGTTCGCACACACGACAAACCACGATTTTCCCATTCACTCCGGTAGAAACTATAATCCTCTTTTGCTACAAACGACGAGTTAGAGGGGTTTCCCGCTAAACACTGCCTCATTGCAAATAATTATACCCTACTGACATTCTCTGTATCTGCTTATTTCTAGTAATCGCTTACTTAAACTTGTGTGATCGATGCAAAAACATCGATCCGACCAACTTAATATACCATTTTATAAAGTGTAAACGTTTTTTTATCTCTTTTAAACTGTTAATTGATAAATGAACTATAATTACATGGGCGGATCTCTTTCACTTTATCATTGCTACAAATTTTTTTCTTAATTTACAGTAATAACTATTTTACTTGTTGTAACATATTTCTTTAATAATACCAATGAGTTTTCCGTCTCTACATTAATTTTTAATAAAAATAATTTATAACTTTAATCTGTATATTATGGTTTTGAGATAAATACATAATGGTAAAGTCCTTTCTACTAATTTAAACATTTTTTTCTTTTAAAAAGTCTAATTGCTACTCATATTTAAAATCAATCTAGTTTATATCTGTGGTCTTCTAGTATAAACATTCCAAGAATAGTTGTTCTCTAAAATGAACTTAGATAAAATCTTATTACCATTAAACTCCTGCTTTCTTTGACTGCACGCTCCTTAAACAATTTATAATTAAATTTTAGCACTATTCGTTCTTTTTATGGTAATGTATTTAGTAAATTTTAATTTAAACGATATAACGGCTTATGCACTAGCAGAATAGTTAGATGAATTAATTGTTAACACATCTTGGATGGAGATATATTTCCTGAGTTTCTAATAAGCGCTTTTCCCTTTAGATTTATTAGAAGATATTTTGTTGTGTGACACTTGATGTAACTTTTTAGTTGGCTTGGATAAAGAAGTATTGTATCTTGTATGTGATAAAACGTTATATTTGATATTAGATACTTATTCCCTTAACCCACTGATTAAAAGAAGAAGGTATTTTGATGATGCTGCACCGCAGGTATTTTAACTATGCACTTGATTTGAATATAAATCAAGTTGGTAGAAAATATAAAATTGCTGGTAAGGAGAAAGAAACACAATAGTTCCTCGATCCACTGACACTACACACGTTACTACGTTGACACTGATGTTTAAATACAGATTGAATATGGGTAGAATACAGTTTTTGGATCCTAAGTGTCCATGGAAACCTAGATTCAAACGGATTAAGTACGATCCTGATACAATTCACTAAATTCTAGGATCATATCTGGATTATTCTGGATCTTAGTTGCATGGAAACACTTAACTCGATACTGACATGCACAGATCGTGGGTGTGAGCGAACCTAGCGTATTTCTGTAGAAACTAGTCAGATCTGTCAAAATATGTAATAAAAAGCATGGTTATAAAAGGTGAAGGTTACAAAATTATTTATAACCTTTAACAAAAGCATCCAAGAAAAAGTTTGTTTTTTTATTTCGTATTGATTACGGATTTAACACCACTTTTGGAAACTCCTAACTTGTTAAATCCCAAATTAGGATTCAATCCATATTTAAACATCATGGAAACGAAGTATGTATTTAGTTAGCTATTTGGATTTTAAGTATGCTGGGTCTTTCACTCAACTGTTTTGCTTTCTGTAGCAGTTATAGGCATTTAACCAAATGAAGTTACCATATTATGCTCAATTATTTTTTACATTATAAACACCCTTTGAAAAAAATTGAGAACAACTTCAAAGGGAAAGATCAAATCTGTACTATTCTTACACTTAGTATTGACTTTTGACTGTATGGGAAAATTGAAAAAAGCCAATGTGAGGTCTAGATTTTGTATTCGAGAAGACTGGGCCAACTAGGCAATTAGAAATGCCACTTGTGGAGAGGCAGGGACCTAAGAATTACTGTTCAAGAAGACTTCATAACCTCCCCTGCTTATCTTTACTTGTCAAAAACTTATAATTACAACTTTCTTTCACACTTACTACGTTTCTATGATGTTTCAATACGGATTGAATACAGTTTTTTCATCCAAATTATCCATGGAAATCTAGATTCAATACGGATTGAATAACGATTTGATCCAGATACGAGACACTAAATTCTGAGATCGAGTTTCATGGAAACGCCTGAACTCAATCTTGACTTGCGCATAGTGTAAGTGGGAGCGCCCCTAGTGGTTTTTCTTGGAGAAACTAGTCAAATCTGTCAAAACAACACACTCCATTCTATCAAAAAACATAGCCTTTAATTGTCATTTTTAGTTTCGTTTTTAAAAACAAACACAACAAACCTGGTTATAAAAGTTAAAGGTTTCAAAAAAATAAAAGTTAAATAACGTAGTAAAGTTACTACGTTTCCATGATGTTTAAATACGGATTGATTCCTGATTTGGGATTTAACAAGTTAGGTGTTTCCATAAGTAGTATTGAATCCGTATTCAATACAAAATAATAACAACAAACTTTTTTGTGGTTACTTTTGCTAAAGGTTATAAATAATTTTGTAACCTTCACCTTTTATAACCATGTTTTTTTATTACATACGTATTTTGACAGATTTGACTACAGTTTCTATAGAAATACGCTAGGTTCGCTCACACCCACGCTCTGCGCATGTCAGGATCGAGTTCAGGTGTTTCCATGCTACTCAATCCAGATACGATCCCAGAATTTAGTGAATCGTATCGGGATTGGTATCGTATTTACACACATTATAATAATAATAATAATAAACCATTTATATTTATTATGACATTAGGTTTGTTCCAACCACACTTCAAACTAGTTTGAAACTGTCCGACGCATGCGCATTAGGAACAGGGCGTTCCAACGAAGTCCAAACTCAAACTGATTGACTCCAACTGTTAGTCCGCTGTTCCAACCACGCTCTGATTGAATCACGGATTGGTTTGGAACCAGTCAGAATAGTCAGAGATCGGCGGCAGGGACTAGTAGTTTGAGTTTTGAGTTTGGGTGAACAGAAACGTAACCTTCCGCTTCATTGTTTTTGTTTTGATTTCGCTCGCCTATTATTCTCCTTTCTTGCGATTCAACTCTTCTTTTTAAAATGTTTTTGTACGAATTCGATGATGAATTTTTGTGCAAAAAATGACATTTTCTTGATATTTCTGAAAAAAATAAAAATTGGACCTATTTTTCAAGATGAACTTTTGATACTTATTCCATTTTTAAACAAATATTAAAAGAATCTGATTTATTTCCGCAATATTTCTTCCGTTTACTGGCCTAAGAATAATACTTGTTTTTTTAAAACAAAAGAGCATTTAGGATTATATCAATAAAAATACGTGTGTGCCGTGAGTCTACTAAAATTGGCTCACCACATTAAGCCCAAAAATTGTGAATTGCGTAAATCAAAGTGAAATCGTGAATCCATGTATTAAATAATCATTTCTAAAATGTGCGCATGTGTTTTCGTCTTATCCTCTATGAGTAGGAGTAGGGTGTAGGTTTTACTTCCAACTTTATATCCTCTATGAGTAGGAGTAGGGTGTAGGTTTTACTTCCAACTTTATATCCTCTATGAGTAGGAGTAGGGTGTAGGTTTTACTTCCAACTTTATATCCTCTATGGGTAGGAGTAGGGTGTAGGCTTTACTTCCAACTTTATATCCTCTATGAGTAGGAGTAGGGTGTAGGTTTTACTTCCAACTTTATATCCTCTATGAGTAGGAGTAGGGTGTAGGTTTTACTTCCAACTTTATATCCTCTATGAGTAGGAGTAATGTGTAGGTTTAACTTCCAACTTTATATCCTCTATGAGTAGGAGTAGGATGTAGGTTTTACTTCCAACTTTATATCCTCTATGGGTAGGAGTAGGGTGTAGGCTTTACTTCCAACTTTATATCCTCTATGAGTAGGAGTAGGGTGTAGGTTTTACTTCCAACTTTATATCCTCTATGAGTAGGAGTAGGGTGTAGGCTTTACTTCCAACTTTATATCCTCTATGAGTAGGAGTAGGGTGTAGGTTTTACTTCCAACTTTATATCCTCTATGAGTAGGAGTAGGATGTAGGTTTTACTTCCAACTTTATATCCTCTATGAGTAGGAGTAGGGTGTAGGCTTTACTTCCAACTTTATATCCTCTATGAGTAGGAGTAGGGTGTAGGTTTTACTTCCAACTTAATATCCTCTATGAGTAGGAGTAGGATGTTGGTTTTACTTCCAACTTTATATCCTCTATGAGTAGGAGTAGGGTGTAGGCTTTACTTCCAACTTTATATCCTCTATGAGTAGGAGTAGGGTGTAGGTTTTACTTCCAACTTTATATCCTCATGAGTAGGAGTAGGGTGTAGGCTTTACTTCCAACTTTATATCCTCTATGGGTAGGAGTAGGATGTAGGTTTTACTTCCAACTCTATATCCTCTATGAGTAGGAGTAGGGTGTAGGTTTTACTTCCAACTTTATATCCTCTATGAGTAGGAGTAGGGTGTAGGCTTTACTTCCAACTTTATATCCTCTGTGAGAAGGAGTAGGGTGTAGGTTTTACTTCCAACTTTATATCCTCTATGAGTAGGAGTAGGGTGTAGGCTTTACTTCCAACTTTATATCCTCTATGAGTAGGAGTAGGGTGTAGTTTTTACTTCCAACTTTATATCGTCTATGAGTAGGGTGTAGGCTTTACTTCCAACTTTATATCCTCTATGAGTAGGAGTAGGATGTAGGTTTTACTTCCAACTTTATATCCTCTATAAGTAGGAGTAGGGTGTAGGTTTTATTCCAACTTTATATCCTCTATGAGTAGGAGTAGGATGTAGGTTTTACTTCCAACTTTATATCCTCTATAAGTAGGAGTAGGGTGTAGGTTTTACTTCCAACTTTATATCCTCTATGAGTAGGAGTAGGATGTAGGTTTACTTCCAACTTTATATCCTCTATGAGTAGGAGTAGGATGTAGGTTTTACTTCCAACTTTATATCCTCTATAAGTAGGAGTAGGGTGTAGGTTTTACTTCCAACTTTATATCCTCTATGAGTAGGAGTAGGATGTAGGTTTTACTTCCAACTTTATATCCTCTATGAGTAGGAGTAGGGTGTAGGCTTTACTTCCAACTTTATATCCTCTATGAGTAGGAGTAGGGTGTAGGCTTTACTTCCAACTTTATATCCTCTATGGGTAGGAGTAGGGTGTAGGCTTTACTTCCAACTTTATATCCTCTATGAGTAGGAGTAGGGTGTAGGCTTTACTTCCAACTTCATATCCTCTATGAGTAGGAGTAGGGTGTAGGTTTTACTTCCAACTTTATATCCTCTATGAGTAGGAGTAGGGTGTAGTTTTTACTTCCAACTTTATATCGTCTATGAGTAGGGTGTAGGCTTTACTTCCAACTTTATATCCTCTATGAGTAGGAGTAGGATGTAGGTTTTACTTCCAACTTTATATCCTCTATAAGTAGGAGTAGGGTGTAGGTTTTATTCCAACTTTATATCCTCTATGAGTAGGAGTAGGATGTAGGTTTTACTTCCAACTTTATATCCTCTATAAGTAGGAGTAGGGTGTAGGTTTTACTTCCAACTTTATATCCTCTATGAGTAGGAGTAGGATGTAGGTTTACTTCCAACTTTATATCCTCTATGAGTAGGAGTAGGATGTAGGTTTTACTTCCAACTTTATATCCTCTATAAGTAGGAGTAGGGTGTAGGTTTTACTTCCAACTTTATATCCTCTATGAGTAGGAGTAGGATGTAGGTTTTACTTCCAACTTTATATCCTCTATGAGTAGGAGTAGGGTGTAGGCTTTACTTCCAACTTTATATCCTCTATGAGTAGGAGTAGGGTGTAGGCTTTACTTCCAACTTTATATCCTCTATGGGTAGGAGTAGGGTGTAGGCTTTACTTCCAACTTTATATCCTCTATGAGTAGGAGTAGGGTGTAGGCTTTACTTCCAACTTCATATCCTCTATGAGTAGGAGTAGGGTGTAGGTTTTACTTCCAACTTTATATCCTCTATGAGTAGGAGTAGGATGTAGGTTTTACTTCCAACTTTATATCCTCTATGAGTAGGAGTAGGGTGTAGGCTTCACTTCCAACTTAATATCCTCTATGAGTAGGAGTAGGATGTAGGTTTTACTTCCAACTTTATATCCTCTATGAGTAGGAGTAGGGTGTAGGCTTTACTTCCAACTTTATATCCTCTATGAGTAGGAGTAGGGCGTAGGTTTTACTTCCAACTTTATATCCTCTATGAGTAGGAGTAGGGTGTAGGCTTTACTTCCAACTTTATATCCTCTATGGGTAGGAGTAGGATGTAGGTTTTACTTCCAACTCTATATCCTCTATGAGTAGGAGTAGGGTGTAGGTTTTACTTCCAACTGTATATCCTCTATGAGTAGGAGTAGGGTGTAGGCTTTACTTCCAACTTTATATCCTCTATGAGAAGGAGTAGGGTGTAGGTTTTACTTCCAACTTTATATCCTCTATGAGTAGGAGTAGGGTGTAGGCTTTACTTCCAACTTTATATCCTCTATGAGTAGGAGTAGGGTGTAGGTTTTACTTCCAACTTTATATCCTCTATGGGTAGGAGTAGGGTGTAGGCTTTACTTCCAACTTTATATCCTCTATGAGTAGGAGTAGGGTGTAGGTTTTACTTCCAACTTTATATCCTCTATGAGTAGGAGTAGGGTGTAGGCTTTACTTCCAACTTTATATCCTCTATGGGTAGGAGTAGGATGTAGGTTTTACTTCCAACTTTATATCCTCTATGAGTAGGAGTAGGGTGTAGTTTTTACTTCCAACTTTATATCGTCTATGAGTAGGAGTAGGATGTAGGTTTTACTTCCAACTTTATATCGTCTATGAGTAGGAGTAGGATGTAGGTTTTACTTCCAACTTTATATCCTCTATAAGTAGGAGTAGGATGTAGGTTTTACTTCCAACTTTATATCCTCTATGAGTAGGAGTAGGATGTAGGTTTACTTCCAACTTTATATCCTCTATGAGTAGGAGTAGGATGTAGGTTTTACTTCCAACTTTATATCCTCTATGAGTAGGAGTAGGGTGTAGGCTTTACTTCCAACTTTATATCCTCTATGAGTAGGAGTAGGGTGTAGGTTTTACTTCCAACTTTATATCCTCTATGGGTAGGAGTAGGGTGTAGGCTTTACTTCCAACTTTATATCCTCTATGGGTAGGAGTAGGGTGTAGGCTTTACTTCCAACTTTATATCCTCTATGAGTAGGTTTAGGGTGTAGGTTTTACTTCCAACTTTATATCCTCTATGAGTAGGAGTAGGATGTAGGTTTTACTTCCAACTTTATATCCTCTATGAGTAGGAGTAGGGTGTAGGCTTTACTTCCAACTTTATATCCTCTATGAGCAGGAGTAGGGTGTAGGTTTTACTTCCAACTTTATATCCTCTATGGGTAGGAGTAGGGTGTAGGCTTTACTTCCAACTTTATATCCTCTATGGGAAGGAGTAGGATGTAGGTTTTACTTCCAACTCTATATCCTCTATGAGTAGGAGTAGGGTGTAGGTTTTACTTCCTACTTTATATCCTCTATGAGTAGGAGTAGGGTGTAGGTTTTACTTCCAACTTTATATCCTCTATGAGTAGGAGTAGGGTGTAGGTTTTACTTCCAACTTTATATCCTCTATGGGTAGGAGTAGGGTGTAGGTTTTACTTCCAACTTTATATCCTCTTTGAGTAAGAGTAGGGTGTAGGCTTTACTTCCAACTTTATATCCTCTATGAGTAGGAGTAGGGTGTAGGCTTTACTTCCAACTTTATATCCTCTATGAGAAGGAGTAGGGTGTGGGTTTTACTTCCAACTTTATATCCTCTATGAGTAGGAGTAGGGTGTAGGCTTTACTTCCAACTTTATATCCTCTATGAGTAGGAGTAGGGTGTAGTTTTTACTTCCAACTTTATATCGTCTATGAGTAGGGTGTAGGCTTTACTTCCAACTTTATATCCTCTATGAGTAGGAGTAGGATGTAGGTTTTACTTCCAACTTTATATCCTCTATAAGTAGGAGTAGGGTGTAGGTTTTACTTCCAACTTTATATCCTCTATGAGTAGGAGTAGGATGTAGGTTTTACTTCCAACTTTATATCCTCTATAAGTAGGAGTAGGGTGTAGGTTTTACTTCCAACTTTATATCCTCTATGAGTAGGAGTAGGATGTAGGTTTACTTCCAACTTTATATCCTCTATGAGTAGGAGTAGGATGTAGGTTTTACTTCCAACTTTATATCCTCTATAAGTAGGAGTAGGGTGTAGGCTTTACTTCCAACTTTATATCCTCTATGAGTAGGAGTAGGGTGTAGGCTTTACTTCCAACTTTATATCCTCTATGAGTAGGAGTAGGGTGTAGGTTTTACTTCCAACTTTATATCCTCTATGGGTAGGAGTAGGGTGTAGGCTTTACTTCCAACTTTATATCCTCTATGGGTAGGAGTAGGGTGTAGGCTTTACTTCCAACTTTATATCCTCTATGAGTAGGAGTAGGGTGTAGGTTTTACTTCCAACTTTATATCCTCTATGAGTAGGAGTAGGATGTAGGTTTTACTTCCAACTTTATATCCTCTATGAGTAGGAGTAGGGTGTAGGCTTTACTTCCAACTTTATATCCTCTATGAGTAGGAGTAGGGTGTAGGTTTTACTTCCAACTTAATATCCTCTATGAGTAGGAGTAGGATGTTGGTTTTACTTCCAACTTTATATCCTCTATGAGTAGGAGTAGGGTGTAGGCTTTACTTCCAACTTTATATCCTCTATGAGTAGGAGTAGGGTGTAGGTTTTACTTCCAACTTTATATCCTCATGAGTAGGAGTAGGGTGTAGGCTTTACTTCCAACTTTATATCCTCTATGGGTAGGAGTAGGATGTAGGTTTTACTTCCAACTCTATATCCTCTATGAGTAGGAGTAGGGTGTAGGTTTTACTTCCAACTTTATATCCTCTATGAGTAGGAGTAGGGTGTAGGCTTTACTTCCAACTTTATATCCTCTGTGAGAAGGAGTAGGGTGTAGGCTTTACTTCCAACTTTATATCCTCTATGAGTAGGAGTAGGGTGTAGTTTTTACTTCCAACTTTATATCGTCTATGAGTAGGGTGTAGGCTTTACTTCCAACTTTATATCCTCTATGAGTAGGAGTAGGATGTAGGTTTTACTTCCAACTTTATATCCTCTATAAGTAGGAGTAGGGTGTAGGTTTTATTCCAACTTTATATCCTCTATGAGTAGGAGTAGGATGTAGGTTTTACTTCCAACTTTATATCCTCTATAAGTAGGAGTAGGGTGTAGGTTTTACTTCCAACTTTATATCCTCTATGAGTAGGAGTAGGATGTAGGTTTACTTCCAACTTTATATCCTCTATGAGTAGGAGTAGGATGTAGGTTTTACTTCCAACTTTATATCCTCTATAAGTAGGAGTAGGGTGTAGGTTTTACTTCCAACTTTATATCCTCTATGAGTAGGAGTAGGATGTAGGTTTTACTTCCAACTTTATATCCTCTATGAGTAGGAGTAGGGTGTAGGCTTTACTTCCAACTTTATATCCTCTATGAGTAGGAGTAGGGTGTAGGCTTTACTTCCAACTTTATATCCTCTATGGGTAGGAGTAGGGTGTAGGCTTTACTTCCAACTTTATATCCTCTATGAGTAGGAGTAGGGTGTAGGCTTTACTTCCAACTTCATATCCTCTATGAGTAGGAGTAGGGTGTAGGTTTTACTTCCAACTTTATATCCTCTATGAGTAGGAGTAGGATGTAGGTTTTACTTCCAACTTTATATCCTCTATGAGTAGGAGTAGGGTGTAGGCTTCACTTCCAACTTAATATCCTCTATGAGTAGGAGTAGGATGTAGGTTTTACTTCCAACTTTATATCCTCTATGAGTAGGAGTAGGGTGTAGGCTTTACTTCCAACTTTATATCCTCTATGAGTAGGAGTAGGGTGTAGGTTTTACTTCCAACTTTATATCCTCTATGAGTAGGAGTAGGGTGTAGGCTTTACTTCCAACTTTATATCCTCTATGGGTAGGAGTAGGATGTAGGTTTTACTTCCAACTCTATATCCTCTATGAGTAGGAGTAGGGTGTAGGTTTTACTTCCAACTGTATATCCTCTATGAGTAGGAGTAGGGTGTAGGCTTTACTTCCAACTTTATATCCTCTATGAGAAGGAGTAGGGTGTAGGTTTTACTTCCAACTTTATATCCTCTATGAGTAGGAGTAGGGTGTAGGCTTTACTTCCAACTTCATATCCTCTATGAGTAGGAGTAGGGTGTAGGTTTTACTTCCAACTTTATATCCTCTATGGGTAGGAGTAGGATGTAGGTTTTACTTCCAACTCTATATCCTCTATGAGTAGGAATAGGGTGTAGGTTTTACTTCCAACTTTATATCCTCTATGAGTAGGAGTAGGGTGTAGGCTTTACTTCCAACTTTATATCCTCTATGAGTAGGAGTAGGGTGTAGGTTTTACTTCCAACTTTATATCCTCTATGAGTAGGAGTAGGGTGTAGGTTTTACTTCCAACTTTATATCCTCTATGGGTAGGAGTAGGGTGTAGGCTTTATTTCTAACTTTATATCCTCTATGAGTAGGAGTAGGGTGTAGGTTTTACTTCCAACTTTATATCCTCTATGAGTAGGAGTAGGGTGTAGGCTTTACTTCCAACTTTATATCCTCTATGAGTAGGAGTAGGGTGTAGTTTTTACTTCCAACTTTATATCGTCTATGAGTAGGGTGTAGGCTTTACTTCCAACTTTATATCCTCTATGAGTAGGAGTAGGATGTAGGTTTACTTCCAACTTTATATCGTCTATGAGTAGGATGTAGGTTTTACTTCCAACTTTATATCCTCTATGAGTAGGAGTAGGATGTAGGTTTTACTTCAAACTTTCGAACTTGCTGAAGTTAATTAGCATTAGAAAAGGAAATTTTTGTGGTGTTCCCCCCCCCCCCCCCCCCCTCCCTTGTTGTGCAAGCCCCTAAACAGCCGCCTTGGCCTAAATCAGGCCCTGATTTAAGCGACTGGTATCTTCATCAACTATTGACTCATCCTTATCTTCAATATTTAATAAGTTCAGGTATTTTTGATAACACAGGAACTCATAATCTCATAAACGATCAACTCAACTAGTTGTTGTGATAACGGTGCTAAAACCTACCACATCAAACAATTTGGTTCGAATTCAGGAGCTTTCCAACAAAGCCAAATCACAAATCAATTCCCAACTGAGCAATGATCGCGCATGCCCATTACGTCAACATAATCTCGGACTAATTAGAAACTGGTGGTTGGAACAAACCTATTATACTAATTATGGCTAGATGGGTTAATAAAAAGTACCACAACAAAATTGTCTCCACAATTTTATTTTTTTATTTTTTTTTTAGGTTTTACAAGAGCAGAGTTATTAAGGTTATTTTTTCATTCTAACATGCTATATTCGTGTCATGGATAGATCTTTGAATTTCCTAGTTTTCTAAAAAGTCTAATTTTCCTATTTTTTTGGCATTTGTTTAGAAGTTTATAATTAGCAACATCAAATATATGATCGGTTGTTGTAAATGGTTGGCAAAACTGGATACGTTTACATGTTTTTGATGTCTGTCTTTCCTGTTAAGATTTAAAGTGCTCGGCAACGTGTGTATTTATTTTCTTATTTGTACACCTTCACAGGTCACACATATCAGTTTACATACTAACTCATTTGATCTAAATTGATTTTAAAGGGAAGAACTCTTTATGGAATGTTTATATACTAGTACTATAAATCTTGGTAGAAAATATCGAATACCCACTCCGGGTTATGCCTTGGATCTTCACTTCATATCCCGTACCTTATCATATTGTAAAGTGGTACCACAAAATCATCTCAGTCAAAACATCCAATAAATTATTATAGTGATTGGAAGTGATGAAACAAATCAGGGGTAATTTCTAGAAATTGATTGTGGGTATAGTTTTAGATCTACTAATTAGATGATAAAGAAACATAATATGTCTTTCTTCCTTCTCTTTTTTGTTCCTTTGGAATTGCGCCCCCGGTAAAGGCGTGTCCACACTATGCCGCGCAATTCCAGTTGGCAAGGCCAAGCGGCAAAGCCAGACGGCACCACAAAAATATTCATCCGTCCACACTGCAACTGGCAAAGCCAGTCTTGATTGTGATGTATGACGAAAAAATAAGAGGTGTCACAAAAGATAAGAAGACCGGAGAGATAATAATTTTAACAAATTATAGACACAAAACAGTTAGTAGTGGTGTGAGAAGGGGCTCGACGCTGGATGCCAAGTGCAATGTTGCCGGGTGGCACGTCCACACCTCGCCATACCACTTCTTGCCATCTGGCTTTCTTTGATCCGAACCGACAATCGTCGGGTTTGGCTTGGCATGTCAAGTGGCACGTTTTGTGCCAAGCTTGGCAAAATAGCAAATGCCAAGGGAGACGTCCACATTACACTTGGCGATGCCATTTGGCCTTGCCATTCCTTGCCGCTTGGCATAGTGTGGACGCGCCTAACGTGTTATCAAGAATTGAAACTTTGTTAAGACCTAAATGTGCTGACGCTATACTGCAGAGAATTGTTGTATTGACAAATTAAAACGTTAGTTCAGATGAACTGAACAAAGAAATTAATAAGAAAAATAATGCATGTGACGTTTAACTACCCACAGCCTTGGCTGATTTAATCTTATGTAAAAGAAAGAAAGAAGAATACTTATAATTGTTAAAAATATTGTAGATTATTAAATGGTTGATTAGATTAACAATTCATTAATTAAGCCATGTTTTACGGGACTAAATAAAAAGTTTTATTGAAATAAACGTTATATCAGGTAGCTCCGAGTCACATTTTAGCAATTCTAGAAGAGAGCTTAGCTATTTTTCTACTTGGTAAAAATGACAAATATAGCAGTTTCCTTCAAAATAGAGAACATTATTTGTCTTTAATTAAATTGCACTTTTCGAAATAAAGCTCGTGAGGGGTGATACTGTTCTAAAAGTAGCTCATTTGATTAATTATGTTAATGTCTAACTGTTAAGCCATCCATTGCTAATATTTCAACAGCTTGCCATGCTAATGGCCCTGCTTTTCCTTTTCCAACATAGGACACAGAAATCATCAAATATGTTTTTCTTATTAGCTTGTAATTATCTGATAGTCTAGATGCTTTTAAGTATTTGGTCACAAACCGATATTGAAGATTATTTCAATATTATGGCTTTATTTTGGTTTCCCCTGTTTTGGCTGATTCACGCTGATGTTGTATTTATTTTACCTAATTAGAAAAGCGATAATTCTCGGTAAATTATAAGCGATAATTCTCGGTCTAGTTCTATTGTCGTAAATATTGACTCCTAGACTTGTGGAAAATTGAAAACTAAATTCGGGACTATACTGGAAATATAGAAGCCCGTGGTTCGAGTCCCAATATGAATACTACCAAAAACTTAAAAATGAATTTCATATAACAGTTCTGAAGATGTCCCTTGGAGAATAAAATACATAGAGCCATGTAAAGATGTTGTCTTCAACACTTATTTTAACCCCTTCTTGACCTTACGCTTAAAAATATCTGATACTTGTTTGACCTGTATGCTGAAAAGTTCACAGCCTCTGCAGCAAATTACCCACCAAACTATTTAACTTGTCATTTGTAATGAACTATTTATTAATAAAGAACAATTCATTGAGTGTTTGCAAAAAATAGTGTAGCTAGTTCAAATTCAACGTTTATGTATCAAATTGTCTCTTATGTTTACAGGGGGAAAAGAACAATGGCTTTGACGTGTTATATCATAACATGAAATATGGTCTTGTTGCGAGTAAAGAATTGGCAGATTTTCTAAGGGAAAGGTACATATCAATCAATAATATGATTTATTTTTTGAAATATTTTTAATGGTCTTGCTTCAATTTAAGAGCCATGTGATACCTAGTTATAGTATCCTTTTTCATCAGTTATAAATATTTTGTTGGAGCAGGAATGGTAAACATAAATTATTCCATTCTTCCCGATTTACTAATTTATTTTGTATTATTTTTGAAACTGATCCTCCTCCTTATATTCCACACATTTTTATTAATTTTTTAAAAATTTATTTAGATCCAATATCGAAGAGAGTAATTGGAAATCCGTGACTAAGCTCGCAAAACAAGCAAGCAGCTGTTGTAATCAAGGAACATTCGCACCTTTGTGGGTGATTCTTAAAACCACAGCTGAGCGTCTTGCTACTCTTCATTTGCAAATGGTTCATAAAGTCAGCGATCTAGTGAAAGAAGTAACTAAATATGCAGAAGAACTTCATAAAAAGCATAAATCTGTAAGTTTCAGTTTCTTATTTAGTTAGATAGATTAAGAGCTAGCGTAGCCGTGTGAGTTAATATTTTATATACGTCTTTATTATACGTCTGCTCGGCCATCACTGAATCTCGAGTGGAACGAGACGGGGTTCGATTCCTCGCCGTGACACTCTGATTTATATGGCTCACTATTGATCACATCATACTCGCTTCGGCGGTACTATGTACAGAGGTATGATGTGTGAAGTGGCTGGAACTCTCTACCGCGGGGCGTAAAAAGGGCCTAAGTGATGGCCTAATTGCAAGGTTCGAACAAGTGGTTCGTCCTACCCGTCCTAGTAGAAAGTACTAGACTACTACTAGATGGATTAAAATATTTTATTGAAATTTATACACTTGTTACTATGTCCAATATTACAGAGGAAATAATAGAATGTACCTTATTCTCCACTTATAATTACTATTTACACAGATTTATTAACAATGTTTTTATTAACAATGTTTATAATTAGTAGGAAAAATAATAATAAACAAGTAAGGACTTCATGTATGTACGTGAGGCGATAATCACCTGTTTCTGCACGATTAAGTGTAATAGTTGCATATTCTTTTTCTACACTTCAATACCTTTAAATTGATGTATAACATGTCATGGTGACTAAAAACTTTTTTTAGTCGCCTGCCATATTGGCGGCCATCTTGGAAATATTAAGTGTAAAAACTCCAAAATGTGTCCAGTTGTCACAAATGCCAAGGTGCAGCTGTGTGCCAAATTTCATGTTCCTAGCTAAAGTTGTTTATGAATTGAAACAAACCAACGGACAGACAGACAGAGCCGTTATATAAGGTTTCTTTTTGTACTTTGTACAGAAACCTAAAAACCTACTGTGCATATATCATAAAATTTGCATTTCTGAACTAGTTAAAATTTAATGTTGTATTCTAAAGCCTTGGGTTAGGTGTCGATTCTTGATATAAATTTCTGCTATATGACTATAGAGCCGAACTACGAGGAAATTTAAACTGTTTTCACATTTCGTTAAGAAACTTCTGCTTTATTTTAAATACCTGTTAATTATCAGATTTTTTTTATTAGGATACATTCAGGGTAATTCAATTTAAGTTCATATCTTAATTGGATGAAAATGTTGTTTTGGAGCTCATATTGCTTAGTATATTCATTGCATATGGTTTATTTATAGGTGAAGGTTGAAGAAAACGGCACGCTAGACGTTGTTCAGGCGATACAGTCTACATCACTCACTCTACAAAAGGCTAAGGATTCATGTACACAAAAAGGAATTGAATTAGATAAACTAAAGAAAGAAAACGCTTCACCTAAGGAACTTGAAAAGGCGGAATTGAAATTGAAAAAGGCTCAAGAAGATTATAAGATTTTGATTGAGAAATACAGTACCGTGAAAGAAGATTTTGAAAAGAAAATGTCTTTGGCATGTCGAGTAAGAATCAATTATTATCTCTTTAATTGTCAGCGTAATCTATCATAATCTTTTGGGTCTCTGTAATATTCTTTATCTACGACTGATATGAAATATAAACATTTTATCTCTGTTTAGATGCTTTTTGTGGTTATATTCATTGAGCATGCACGTTTCACAATCGTGTGATAAGGTGAAGAATTCTTCACCTTATTGCACGATTTGCGTGTTTGTTTACATTTTAAAAAACTAATTTGCTGTTTGTTTGATTAAAGTAACGGTTTTTATCAAGTTTTTAGTGTATATTTAATGATTTTTTGTATTTATTATTAAAATCCAACAATCGTAGATAAATTACGGTACGCAACTCGTGCGAAAACTGCATTTTGCTTTGCTCATGTGGTTACTACCCTCACTATCGCTCGGGTGCAAACTCCACACTCGCATGCAAAATGCTACTTTCCACACTAGACGCGTAATGTACTATTTTTTGTTATTAGAACTCATTCACTTATACTCATCAACTTAAAAGATTATTTTATTTATTTCAGCATTTTCAAGATATTGAAGAACTACATCTTAATCAAATGAAAAACTTTGTTAATACTTATGCAGATTTAATTAAAAACAATCATGACTTAATTGGTCAGGTAAATATTTTTTATGTATTATTATTCTTATTTGTGTAAATTGTGTTCATTTGATTGTTCCTTGTTGTATGTAAAGGGGTTTCGAGTAACAGGGACAATCTTGCTTTGATATTTTTTAAAAAAAATATTTTGAAAAAAAATAAAATTATTTTTATTTTATTTACAGGTACATATAGATTTTAGAAAGCAGTGTTTAGAGATGACTGTAGATAAGCTACTTGAGCAGTTTGTCCTCAACAAGTATACTGGGCTAGAAAAACCAGGTGATTATTATATTAATAATTCATTTCATTAGTTATTATTTGTATTTATTGTTAGTATATGTAATTTTAAGTTTTTACTGCAGTCCTTCCTCTTTATTTATGTGTGAATAATGAGAACTGTTTTATTTCATGTTTTTAAAATTTACAAGTCTTAGTAAAATAAATGTTTTTAACTTACTGACTTAGTCCGATCCTCTTCTGCCGTTTGATGTAGAGCAACGGTTCTCAACCTTCGGGTCACGACCCAAAAATGGGCCGTGGTAAATTTTTTTTGGGGTCACGAAGGAATTGGTAAAATAAAAATAAATAAAATGCATGCATAAACAGGTAAAAAAAAAAATATATAAGAAAAGATCTTAAACATTAATTATTTTTCATTAGTCTGTAGTAGTATGGCAATTGAAAGAGTAAAAATTTGCAAGAATTTGAGCGAAAGATAAAATAGCGCAGTAGTCTAGAGGTAGGCAGTATCGAATTCGAGTTCTTTCGGTTTTTTAGAATTCACCGAGTACAGCGATACTTTGACTGCGGTGCCTGTATTCACACTGAATATGACTTGCCAAGAAGTTGTATTCGGTGGGGAGATAGTGAGAGACATTAGAAAAAATGCTGGTAAAATGATAATGGTGGGCCATAGTTTATGTCTATGAGTTGGAGGGGCCCTCTAATTTATGTGGGTGTTTGTTTATCTAACCACATATCCAGAAATTTAAAGATTTAATACTCATAGATCTGGTTTGTAACTGTTAGAACCTTTTTTTTAAGCATTTTGTTGTGTATTTGTTTTTTGTCTATTGTCTTGCCTGTGTTCATTTTTTTACTTTAACTTAGATTGTGTAAATGTTAAATAGGTATCACAATCGTATTTTGTTTTTTGAATGAGTACTGTTGATTAGGATTCATGTTTATATTGCTTTTTGTGCTTCGCTGTAATTTCATTTATTGCAGAATCTAGGTGAATGTGACTCAGAAAACTAAACCCACGTTAATAAAGTTTTACTAAACAATAGACGTTATACTAAACCCACAAAACATACTTGGGTAAGTATTGGGCCGTGGAATGATTTTAAACAAATTTATTGGGACGCTAACAGGTTGAGAAACGCTGGTGTAGAGGATGACCAAACTTGGAAATTGTCCGTGTTTGCTGAAGGGACTAGAGATGGGCAAAATAACTCATTTTCGAGATCAGATCAGATCAGATCGCTCGCCAAAATGATCAGCTCTTTTAACTAGTTCATTGATCACTTTTATATATATATATATATATATATATATATATATATATATATATATATATATATATATATATATATATATATATATATATATATATATATATATACATATACATATACATATAAAATAGACGAAAAAGAAAGTACTTTTCTTCTTTTCCAGTTTATTAAGAATTAATCTGTTAGTTCTTCACATATATTTTTATTATTAATGTAGTGAATGAATGAATGAATGAATGCCTTTATTGGTTTATAAATGGTCTGTGACAGAGTTAATTATAGTTCTTCTAGAAATGTTAAACCAAATCAGCTTATTCTGAGGCAAATATACTACTACTCAGTAGTATTTTATTTTATTTTCATTATTATTATTATTATTTTCTCTTTTTTCTTTTTTTTATATATTATTGTTTTTTTTCCGTAACAACTAAATTCCGAGTTTAAATTGAAATTGACAGTGGTTTAAGTAAATACTGAATATAAAATAAAAATGAGTTCACAATAATAAGCCACCATAAAATAATAACGTAAGAAAGGTAAGATTAGAAAACTGAGTCTCTATTTTAATTTTTCCACAGCCATACATCGATGAATATCTCTGTTTATTAATGTAGTATAACAAATAAAACTTTTTTTTTTAAGTATGTAAGATTATTAGGAATAAAATTTTAAGGGTAATGGCGTTTGTCCGGTGCAAATCGGAGCAGTAGAACAGCAGTTGTAGTTGGGGGGGGGGGGGGGGGGGAGGGGGCGCCGCTGGGGCGAGTGAGCGACTGCTGAGCGAGCCGCCCTGAAACCCGTAGCGAAGAGTGAATGCTGGTTTGGAGTTGGAGTTAGTTGGGGTGACGAGACTACGAGATCCAGTTCTATTTTAGCCGAGAGGGGAGGCTTAAGCTTCTATTGGTCGAGAAGGACTATTTAGAGGAGTAGGGGTAGAAGAACTAGTTTTGCAGGTCCTATGCGTTGCCTGATCTATTTCTTTCCTTGTTTCTCTTTAAGCTTTGGAGTCTTGGAGTAAGTTGGGGTGTCGAGACTACGAGAACCAGGTCTTTTTCAGCTGAGAGGGGAGGCTTAAGATTCTATTGGCCGAGAAGGATTTTTTAGAGAGGTAGGGCTAGAAGACCTGGTTATGTAGCTCCTATGCTATGATGCCTCAAGATTCAAGAGTCGTGAGTCGTGAGTCGTGAGTAGTGACTAGTGAGTGTGAACTGTGAGTAGAGTAGAAGTGGGAAGGGAAGGTCTAGAGAGGGGGAGCGCTTGCGCATTGCCCAGCCTAGGGCCCAGAGAAAGTGAAAGTACAACCAGCAAGCACAAGCAACCACTCAGGACTAGGACTCAGACTTCAGACCTCTAACTCTATATCTTTCGCCTTTTCTCTCATTATATGGAAGAGCTGCCACTCTTTTTTCAAGAGCGTTTACTCACTCACTCTCTTGCAAGAGCTAGCTCTTTTGATCAGTTCATGACCGGATCGCCCATCTCTAGAAGGGACATTCCTTTCTTGGCTAGGGTGGATGAGATGTCCATCCATGTATCTCTTCTTCTTCCCTGGGTCTTATTCCTTCACATCTTGCGTCATAGATTTTTTTGGACAACCTTAGATTGGCCATTCTTTGCACATAGCGTAACCCCCATAACTTTTGAGTGTCTTGTATTGTATGAATGAATATCGGAGTTTTTTGTTTGAACTGATGAGTGAATAGTAAGAATGCTAGTGAGGATAAATTGTGCAACAACTGTTAAAATGTTGAGTTGCTGAAAGACAGGCCTACAGCAGCACTATTTCCAAAAGAGAGAGAGAGAGTCTAGAGCAGAAGATCTGTACATTATAGGCTCAGTTTGTGTATGTATGTTAGCGCTTTGCGGGTACACCATAAAATATAAATTCTTAAAACGATGTAGACATTCTTTCTACATTACTGTAGATTAAAAAATAATAACCGTAGAAACAATTACCTCATTCACCAATCCTTGCCGGTAATTATTATGTATATACTCACTTTGCGACAATTATTTTTAAAAAAAATTATTTTAAAAAATATATTACTGTAAAATAAGATTTATATATTGTTAATGTGTAAAAATATATTACAAATTGGCTTAATTATTGGCAGGGGAAAAAGGCAATGGCATTAAAAAAGTGTGTTACATGTAATGTGTAGGGTAGAAAATGACTCAGGCCAGGGTGGAACATTCCTCAATTGCTTGCTCAGGCCTGCGCTACAACCCTAGAATAAATCACTCAGTACTCAAAGGGTTAAGGACACATGAAGTGCAGTAATACCCCAACTTACGTTATTCCGACTAAGGTAACACCCCACACTGCTGCAGAGAGTGATCAGGGCTCAATTCTGTCCTTTTTCATATGATCATATATCAAAATTTAATATGAAGAAGCTTATGCAATCTGTCAATGTGAATCTGTAACTTTCTCGTGAAATAACAAAAAAGTTGATATTTAGTGAGTGATATATTACAACTTAAAATTGATTTTATCCGTCAGGTTATGTGCTTATACATCTTAATATTTTTATCGAATTGAAGTTGAAATCAAAACAGATTGACACCATAATTGTTTTCGTTCTGAAGTAAATTTTATTGGACTTAAGTTTGGGACTTGGTTAAAAGGAGTTTTATCATGTATTATATTTCTATTTGGACTATTTCATTGTGTTTTTTTGTTGTTTTTGTATTATTCTAAACCCCATTATACTTATTCTATTGCAGAGTAACGCCATTATTGTTTTCATTTAAGGACTGAGATAACTTTTTTGTAATTATCATTTTTAAAGGTTTTTTCGTCCCTTAGTATTATTTTGTTTCTTTAGAAATTCCTTAGTATGTACACATATATTAAATTTTTTTAGAAAGGTTTTCCAATTAAAGTTATTACTTACATACTCTATTTTTTCATTAGTAACAAGTACATAGTTTAGAATTTATCTAAGTGGGTTTCTCGACTTGTATTTTTCAACTTATGGTATACTTGGTTGTCCCAGCTATTACGTAAATCCGTATATTTGATATCTATTTTATCATGTTTTGTATTTTTTTTTCTTGAGGTTCTGTGGAACTGGATACATTTGGAGATATAGTGGCAGCTGAAAGTGAGACTCCTGAGAAAACTGAAGTGATAAGTAATTCTAACAATGGTTCCGCATCTGGAGCAACTCCGCCTGTTGTTGGGACCCACAACGCCAACATCACTACTAATAAACGGGAAGGTAATTCTGATTGTTGGGACAAGTCCAAGCAGTCCCGCAGGGCAACCTCTCTCCTAAATCTCTTCTTGCCTAACTCCCATGGTACGTACTCCTTTCCTCATCGTTTCATTTGCCCTTCTGTTCAATATTTTTCTTCTTAACTATAACTCTTTGGTAATTATTAAATGTATCGTAACCTTTTATTTTCTTTCTGCAATTCCTTGCATTAGAATTTTAGTTATTCTTTCTTCTTTATTCCATTGACACTGATTCATTTTAATTCTTTTGTTCTCTGTGGTCAAGGTGTTATTGTTTTCATCTCATGTTTTTATCAGTAGTAACTGTTTGAGCTTTGTCACAATAGATGTGGTAATAAAGTTTGCTTTTTTCATTTATTAGGGTTTTAGTTCACAGATTGAAATCTTGACTGATTATTGTTGGATTACTCATCTCTAACCATAAATTTTCGTATTTACTACATTTTAGTGATAAAAAAACAAATGTACTCGTTTGTCGCTTTAGCTTGACAAGGGCTCGTTTAAGTCATTTCAGTACATGTTTTGTTTGGTTAACATAATAATTTAATAATTGTTTGTCCATCCTCATCAGAGCCGATTTATCAACTTAATTTAATTTTAATTTATGAGGCAAGGGACTGATATAAGCATTTTTAATCAAAACTGAGTCCTAAAAATAAACAACATTTTGATGGTTTTCACAGCCTCATATGGTATACAAATTTGCAAAGTATAAATATTATCATTTTAATATATATTTATATATATTCAGGTAGAGATATATTAATAATCATCTTTAGGTTATAGTAAGTGTGTTGGAGAAGAAAGGAGTATTTTTTTAGTACAATGGCCTTTATAGCCCTCAAACTATTCTACACTCTTCCTTTAAATCTTAATATGAGTTTTCTGTTTTTTTTTTTTTTTTTTTTTTTTTTTTTAATTTTATTAAAATACTTCTGATATTAATGCCATTATCATTACTTAGTTTTTTTTTTTGAAAATCAATGCATTGATGCTTGAAATAGTTAGAAATGTGGTAAAAAAAAAATCTGTGTAAGCGTATTTTGATGCAACCATAGATGGGTTTTTCTTTTGTCATTAATTATATTTTATTGGTGGGAGTTTCTGACCACAGACCATGATCAATTAATGCTTCTTGGACTGGAATTGTTATATTTACATTGATATTTGAACAAACCATTTTTTAAAAAGAAATAATCTGATAAGAGATGTAGTAGAGCACTGCAGCACATTTTTACAAATTTTTTTATACCTGTTAATAACTTTAACAAATTAATTAGATTTCATAAAGCACTTTATTTTATTTAATCTTTCAATAATAATATACTCTTTGTTTGAAGTAAGTGAAATGAAATTGCTATACGTAAGCTTCAAATGTAAAATTGGAGTTTTAGGAAAAAAAAACTTCATCTATTCAATAAGACAAAACAACTTGTATAAATAATTCTTTTTAGTAAAACCAATACAGACACCGCTATGAAGTGTTAAAAATATTAAAGCGGATCTAAATGTTTAAAATAGAGAAAAACTAGTTCTTACAAATAACTTATGTTCTAACGTAACAATTTTAATAAAACTTTATACACATCGTCTAAAGTACAATTGAAACAGGCATGTAAAATTTCAACCTGATTCAAGCAGACGTTTTTGTGTTGTGAAGTGATGTATATTATAATATTTTAAATGGAGTAGGCCTGGGCGTGAGGGTTAGGGAATAATCTTGTTGCCTCACTACTCGGCTCTTTACTACATTCTTCCTCTTTTATCTATGACTCATCATGATTAACTATTTACCAGGGTGGCCACCGACCGGGAAAACTGGGAATACCGGGAAAAGTCAGGGAATTTCGGCCGACAGGGAAATGTCAGGGAAAAGTCAGGGAATTTTGTCATAGGTCAGGGAAAATCTACCGGCAATTAAAATCCTTATTTCATAATTTTAAAGCACAGAAACCTAAACTTTCTCGAAATTTCTTATAAAAATAAAAAATGCTGTCTTTGGAACAAAGGCAGAAGGATTAACGACCCCTATACTTAGAAATTATATCAAAAAATCGGTCCAAGACAACTCAGACAAACTTTCTCATATACGAGTTCATAATTATTTAGCCCAGTGTTCTCCATTTACTAGTTTTCGTATGTAGATTTAATTATTATTGAACATTTCATCAAAATTTATCATAAAAATAACTTCTCCTGGAAAGAGAATCGAACCCGGGCTCTCTCCGTCCACGTTTTAAGCTTTTTTCTCGGGAACTAGATTTTTCCCGGGAAAAGGCATACATCGTTAGATTCGTATTTAAATGGACTACATTTTAGAATTTTTTTTATCAAAATCGTCAGAACCGTTTTCGAGAAATAATATTTTTTCACGTTTTTTCAGAGTTTTTGGAGTGTAGCGCCCCCAAATTTAGAGCTAAAATTCATTTCTCGATATCGCCTCGGGGTATGATTTTCCTAAACATGTGTGCCAAATTTCGTCAAAATCGGCCCAGTAGTTTAGGCTCCAGGTGTCTGCACCGACAGACATACATTCTTTAAAAACCACTTTTTTGGACTCAGGGGACCTCAAAACGTGTAAATCCATCAAAATTGAATTTTTGCGCCATCACAATACTTTCTTTTTTATTTAAGAAAGTAAAAATACGTGAATTGTTACTTTCTAGGATAATAAGGAAAGGTTACGATTAGTTTATACTTTCTTTTTTCCAGTAGACGCTCTACCAACTAAGCTATACTGAATAATAATTTCCTTTGTCGATAACGATACCTAGTCCCGAATTTAAGCTTTCAAATTTTTCCTCAAGTCTAGAAGTCAACATTAACGACATAGAACTAGAGTGAGAAATAACGCTTGTAATTATTAAGTACCCAATTAGTACCTGTATCTAGTACAATCAATTAGAAATTCAATTTTTAAGTTTTTGGTAGTATTCATACTACGGAACGTTTAAATTTTAATTTAAATAAAATTATAACTACTATTTACAACGGGAGACAGATAAAGGAGGCTCGTGGTCAAATCCCGGTGCTGAAATCAATTATTATCTGTCTGTCTCCCGTTGTAAAAAGTAATTATAATTTGATTTAAAATAAAATTTAAACGTTCCGTAGTATGAATACTACCAAAAACTTAAAAATTGAATTTACAAATCTAACGATATAAGCAGTTTTCATGGGAAAAATCTAATTCCTGAGAAAATAGCTTTAAACGCTGACAGAGAGAGCCTGGATTCGATTCCCTGCCGAGGCGAAGTTATTTTGATGAAATAAAATGTTCTATAATAATTAAATTTTTCTACGAGAACATGAAAACTAATATATGAAAAACATTGGGCTAAGTAAATATCAACTTGTATATGTATTCTATTTTAGCTTGATGATCTTTAACTTTTTAAAGGTAAATTTTGTAAAATAAATATCGATGATGGTCAGGGAAAACCTGAAGTAGGTCAGGGAAATGTCAGGGAAAAGTCAGGGAATTTTGTCAAGCTATATTAGTGGCCACCCTGTTTACTCAATATTCAGTACATATTTATTGCAAGATGCTCGCTTCAATGATAAAAAAAGCTTTTCTTATAATTTTGCCTTAACTTTGCTAAGTACAAATAGTTAGATACTTTTAATTTTGTCTCTTTTCTAACTCGGCCATGTATAAGTAGTTAGCATCGTATACTTAGCAGTGTGATTTTATCATTTATATTTAATGACAAGCGTAAGCAAGTTTGTTCCTACTACTTGTGGGTGTCCCACAACACCACACGCATTTTTTTGTTTAAATAAAGCTGTCACTTAAAAAGCTATATTACCGGGGTTCCTGGTAGTTCATTGCTATCAAGTTTACTTGGTATGCAGGAGCTTCCTGGTTAGATTACCATTTCCTGCTAAGGCTCTTACACTTGCTGTCCACCTAGCATTGCTATATAAATGGGTAGTTCTATAGTTGTATAAGGCCTTTGGCAAGCCCTCCAAGGCATGTACCATGGAGTTAGTTAGTATTACTTAAAACTACTAAATTAATAGTACATTACGCATCTGGTGCGGAAATAAAACCACACGAGCAAAGCAAAATGCAGTTTTCGCACAAATTACGTACCGTACTTTATCTACGATTGTTGGATTTTAATATTAAATACAATTTTTTTTTTTTTTTTTTTTTTTTTAATAAACTTCCTATATGTAAGTTCGTATTTATCTTTTAGTTCGTATGTATCTTTTAGTTGTGTTTTGTGCCGAATTAATTATTTCGGGAGGAGTATTATTCTCCTCATTTTTGTCATAATCACTTAAATCACTCATTGTTTTTCATTAAAACCTCGATATAAAACAGTTACTTTAATTAAACAAACAGCAAATTAGTTTTGTTGAATGTAAACAAACACGCTAATCAGGCGTTAAAGTGAAGAATTATGAATGCGCATTCGCAATGAATTCAACTATGAAAAGAATAAAATTCTATGCAAATAAACAGAGATAAAATGTTAATATTTCGTATCAATCGTAGATAAAATATATTAAACTCTTTACTACCTTTTTTTGTAAATAAATTAATTTATGCTGTAACATATTAATCTAAGCGTTTCACTGTGTTTTATTACAAATAGCTTCGTGTTAATATTTCTAGAAAAATGTTGTTATTTTGGCTTAAATAATTATAAAAAATAAAAATGAATACTATAACAATTCCAGTTCCTAATTTTTATGGTATGTTTAGCCCTAAATGTATAAATTCAAACTATTAAAGCTATATTAACATTGTAAAATATATATATATTTTTTAGCATGATTATGGTCACACTGGCTGAAACTTAGCCTTTTTCTTTTATATTTTTATTTTTATTGGTAATGTAAATATAGTAGAAAAAGTAAATTCAAGCACTGTATATCTTCTTTAAAAAAAATGTTATGAAATTTAGCAGAAAGTATTTAATTTTAGGGTTTGAATAGCACTGTACATTGTGCATTCTCGTAACAATTCTGTCTTTTTATGATCAACAGCTGATTATTCATTTAAATTACCTAATTTAGACGTCTCAGGATTTTATATGTTTATGTAATTGGGGTAGTTGTTTATTTATTTATTTTAAATCACCCATGTTTAAAATTGGGGTTTTGAACACGTCTCATATAATACAACTTTAAGCAAAAGAAATCACCTGCTGTGAAATTTCATCTTGAGTTGTTTTCAGGAATGGTTTATAAAATATTCGGAGCTTATGTAATTATGTACATCTTGCCTGTGTATATAGTGAGTAATTTTCCTTTTAATCAGTTGTCTCCTTTAGTTTCTGCATTGTGCATTATCTCTTCTCGTAGCCTTATATTACGTATACCTGATGAATGAATATGATGATACAAAAGTTGGAACTACCTGACTTGCTTCATCTTTGGAGTAAGACCTCTAGACTCTTGTATGGTTTCAGGTTTAAGATTTCCTATTTTTGAATTTTAATATCCCTGCTTAGAGCAGGAGAAACACGCTTATGAAGTACAACAGCACTCTGTAGCATGAAATCAGTGTAAATGTGTTCTCAAATTGAGCTTTTACAGTAGAAATTGCTTTTGATTGTTATATGTTATCAAATGTAGTAAGATCAGTTCAGAAGTTAAAAAATCATTCTATAAGTGATTGCTAAAGCAAATGCAAATATGAATAAATGCTTTATATCAAACATATTTTTTTATATATCTGTGTGTATTCACTTATAAATTGCATATACTTTAGCATTTTCATATTATGTTTTATTCATATAAATATATAAGCAAGGGTCATCTAGAGATTTCATATTTTTTTATATTTTATTTATTATTTACTATTTTTTATTTATATTTTTTTTTTCAATGTACCTTATTATGATTGATTTTTTTTCTTTGTGTTTAACTTTAACTATAATATTAAAAGTCAATATACCTCCAGGTTATTTTTAATATTATAAAATAATCTTATTGGAATATTTCTGTTTTAAAAAAATGGAAATTTGATTGAGACTTATTAAATATTAGCTATTATTTATGTGTATAATGCAAAAAGAAATGAACCTTTCTTATTTTGCTTTGTTTTGCAATGGTATATATATATATATATATATATATATATATATATATATATATATATATATATATATATATATATATATATATATATATATATATATATATATATATATATATATATATATATATATATATATATATATATATATATATATATGTATATATATATATTAATCACATCTCACTCATCTTTTATAACCATTATATTTTTAAATGCACTCATGAATATATGGCTAGTATATATTAGCCCTTAGAAATTGAATTAAGAATTTTCTGAGTTTTAACTTCAGTATATATCTTATTTGAAGTAGCCTACATGAGGTATTTCAATTTATTATAACTAATATATGTATTTTGCTATTAAAAGGTGTACTTTGATAGTTGTTCTTGGTGACCCTTAATGTATCAATAAGGGATCAATAAGGGTTACAGTTGAAGCTCACTGTAAAGGACTAATAAGGGCTGAGGGTTGTTCATTATTATGAGTCTTTTATGTACCAAATAATTGTTTCAAATGATAAAACAAAAGGGTGTCAATCAAAGAACAGTAGTTGGCTATAAAAGTGTTTATTACACAGCACATAAAATATAGTCTAATAAGCAATTCTGGATGAATACTAACAATAAAATTGGATGCAGGGTCTTGGGCCGGGCGGTAAATCGTGGAATTTCATAGAAACTCCTTTTTGGTCCTCTACAAGCAATGTTTGCTATAAAAGGGTCTTGTACAGTGAGGTGCAACTGTATATGCAAAAGAACTGCTCTATTTTTCAGTTGATCAATGAAAAATAGCTAAATGGCTTTAACTGCCTTTATTACTTCCATAGATTATTATTCTTTGATTATTTAGTTGTTAACAGCCCACTCTGCTAATACTAGTATTATACAGTTTTACTCATTTTTAAATAGGATAAATACTTTTTTTAATATTGGTAAAAGTACATTACTCAGTGGTTATTTTTATCATGATTGACAAACTTCTTTATATTATAAATTCTATTTTTAACAAACAATTCTTGAAGATCATGCTTTGAATGAAAACATATAAGGAATTATTTCAAATTAAAAAGTTATTTATTCTTATTTATTTTATTTATGTATCTGTAACAGAGCTGCAAGAGTAAATATTAAACACCTAAATAGTATTGTATTATAGCAGTTAAGGAGTGCCGTGGGTTTACAAAATACAGGAGGCGAGGAAATATGAAGGCAAAGGTAACACCATCAGATGTTTAAAGTCTTCATCAATGGATTCTGTTTTTTAAATATATTTATAATTAAAATAACAAAAAATTATTGTCTTTTGTAAAAAGATGCAAACCCCATGTATTAATACACTCTAAAATACTACGTAAAGATCAATTCACACGTATATCATGTCAATGTCACACAAATACTTGCTATAAGCTTAATAATTAATCCCTATATAACGGTTTATTCACTATTCAATCTTAATTTGTAAAAAGCAACTGAGTCTTAATACAGTGTCAATTGTCCTTTAAGAATTGATCATTTATATCATATATTTTAAATGTTTTAAAATGTCATCTTCTAATGGCATAAGAAATGTTTTTGTTATTCTAAAGTCACATTCTTTCAGTAAATTGACAATTAGGATGTAAAAATAATTTAAAAATATGTATTTTGCCTTAGGCCCAATGCACACAGAAGAGGCGATGGGCGGGGGCAAGGCGTGAAGCGCATTGCACTTTCATTCTATGCCTCCTCTATGCAAACCTATGGTAATGCACACTGATGTGACGGGCACTCTCCTCCTCTACGCCTTTTCCTTGCTTCTTCTTCACCTCTTGACTCATTTTGAAGAAGTGTTTTTTTACTGTGGAGTATTACTACTGGCTTGTGGTTTTTATGGGGCTTTTTGACTGCCCTTTTTATGGAGATTACACTCGCCTGTGCCACGTCTTCGTTCGTAGCCTCTTCCATGTGCATTGGGGCTTAAAGCTCAGTCAATTTACACAAGAAACAATGTGTATAAGGGATGATTCTCACAACAACATGTCGGGGTCGAGCTCAGCCCTCTTCATATTAAGTCTTTGTGTGCATGTAACGCTCTGTATCAGACCAGGCCATTGTTGACTGTGTCACTACACCTCTGGGTGGCTTTTTCTACAGTTCGGGTTAATGAAACCACTAAAATAAGTAAATTTTTTTATTAAGCCAACAACACAACTGACAACTTTTGTTTCACTAAAAATTTCATTTTTAAGTCGCCTATAAAAATAATGGCATTTTAAAAAATTAAAAACCTCAAAAAAAAACTTATTTTAACAAACAAGTTAATCTATTGAAAACAAAGAAGATAGACTGTTAACACAGATTTCAGAAGTTTGATGTTGGACATTTTTGTGTTGTTATGCTCGGATTCTTAAGATATTAAGGGTAAATTTAGGCCATCATATAGTGTAACAAGAGTATGTTATTAAAAAAAAACCTTTTGTCCCATTTTTTATAAAATCCTTATGTATTTTGACTGAGTTATTAGCAATATATTTTTATGAGACATTTTTAATTAAAGAGGAATTTATTAAGCCTAAAACGGAATTATGCGATGAGGTTTGGGTCAATCCTTAATAAGTGGACAAATCTGAAACTTAACATACTCAAACTGTTTAGTTTATACCACTCAATAATATTGAGTGTTATAAAATATAAATGAAACATATTAATTTTAATCTGTTGTCCAAATCCAAATGAGTTTGTGGAACATAAAAAAGAGTTATTTATAGTTTTTAAAACATATAAAGAGGTTTTTTCAATATTAACTCTTATGTTTTGGGATTATTGGACTTGGATAATTTGGACATTAATTTTTATGTTAACACACTTATTGAAATATTTGTGCGATTGCTTTTTCCATGCTAACAGGAACTATTTTTTTCTTCATATTATTGTTCTGAATTCAGTTGATTTGCTTTTTGTGTACGTTTTTATTGATGCAATGCCCACAACTATTTCCAAGAATACTGATCCTTCTCCATTCCTTCCCTTCTTTTGCGGGACTGTTAGGATTTCAATTACTTCAGTATTATTTGTTTTTTTTTTATATATATACCATTTTGTTATTTATGTGCTATACTTGACTTATTCCACTTAACATTGCAATGCAGCAATGTACTGCAATACTGCTAAACTTAGTTAATGTTCCATTTTTTATTAACCTTGGTTATTTTTTTATTGTAAAGGAACGCTAGAATAGCAAAGCTTTATGTACATTCTAACTGATTTATTTATTTTAATTTTTACAAAAAAATTATTATTATATTAAGCCATTAATATTATATTAATATCCATTAATTGCTAAATTTTTGACCGTAAAATATGCTTTACAACACAATATTGTAATTTAAAAGTAATTGACGTGTACACTTTGCAATCTCTTCCACTTAAGTACCCTTATAGTTCCAGGATTTTTTTAACTTTTCAAGTATTAATAATTTATTGAAAATATAAACTTTCATCAATTCAGTCCCTTACACGATGGAAAAGTCTATTGTCTATGCTGTTTCAGAGTTAATGAAGCAATTCAACACTCAAATCAGGCCTTTCACCTATTGGAAATAATCCAATTACCATTACAGTGAATCTAATTGTTATACTTTTATAACTAGGGAATTCTTCAGAGTGGGCCTATATTATGTTTGTATTGATGTTATACATTTTATTATGAGCATAGTATTGTACTGTAAAATATTGTTATTGATTTTTTTGTCTTATTTGACTGACAGATCTGTGTGAAATCGCTTCTCCTACTGGCTTATCGGCTTGGAAATCAGGTCTTCATTATTTTTAATTTATAATTTTTTTTAAAGCGATTTGTTTAGAATGTAGTGGGTTTCCTATACTTGTTTGATCAATTGTGGGTTTCTTTTTATTTTTTTGCAACATTCTAAAAAAATACCAAAAAGCCAGTCAAAAATGCACATTTACAGAGAAATCTATTGCTCGTTATTGTTTTTTTATGGCATGTGCTGAATTTTTAATAAAGCTTAGGCAAATGTTAACAAATCAGATTGGAATGTTTCCCTGGAATTTCTTTCATGACACAATTATTGATGCAACTAATCAATACCATCCATATAAGGTGATAGCTGTTTTGATTGGATTACCAACATGACATGGTACACAATTAATCATTTCAATGAACAATGTTTCATTTAAAGCTCAATGCACTATTCCTAGCCCCCCTCCTCCTAAAAATAATAAGCACAAATATTTCCTTTATACTCTTAGCTTATTAGATTTTGTTTGTAGTAACATTTCCGAAGTGTTTAGGAAATTCATTTGGTTACAAATTGTAAAATAATGCAATTATTCAAAAACCAAAACTTTTGCAGCTTTCATTGTTTTTTTATAATAAGCTTCAAGGAATTACTGTGTAGAAATGTTATCACGCTTTCAATGTTATTTAGTTCTTTTTAATAATAGATCTTCAGATCGGTAAATCTATATGAGGGTTTGTAAAAATATTCACTTGTTTGAACATTTAGTGAAAACAAATGTTTTTATATTCTGCGACGAAAAAGATTATTGAGAATTTCCGAATAAAATAAATTGGGACGTGGGAGACATACGTGCGTCACTCCGATAATCTGCATCTTACCCGATTGCTTATATTTTTATTTAATATTATTTTATTACCATTACTATTGTTATAAATTCCATATGCATAGAATACATTCTCATACATATGCATAGAATACATTCTCATACATATGCATAGAATACATCTCATGTTATATTTCATTTTTATTTTCATTTGCATTGTGGTCAATCCCAGCTAATTAATAACCTCTAACAAGGGCAAATATTGCTTGAAAATTAAATTAAGTACCTCACACTTTTTTGTTAACCTTAGTTTTAATCAAATATCTAGCACATTTAGTTCACTAATGCTTACATTTTTTTCTAGCTTAACATCTGAAATGAAATTTATAGGTGATTCTAGATTTTAAAGTGGATAAATTGCCTGTTATCGGGCTAATATTTACATCTTGACTAACTGCCTTTAAAATACGTCACAAGACCTTGCACCTTGTAAAATGATGTAGATGATGGATCATCACTATGTGTTTATTTTGCGAGTTTGTCAAAAATAACGTGTAATTTTCATCGAGACCTGTTACTACAGCTCAAGTTCTTTATAAACGAAGCTCATTGTATTTTGGTGAATTAAGAATTTAAATTAAAAAGGAGCTTTCCATGTAAAGTACATTATCTGTCATTGTTATGGCTATTGCTATACAGGGTGTCCCAGCTATTGTTCTATCGTCTTTTTTTAAGATAGAATAAAATTGAAAGTTACGTTTGGTCAGAAGTGACTTCAACTTTCTTATTTTGAATTGAAGCGTTTAGTTTTTATATTTTTTTCCCCCTGAAAAAATACGTTTTATAATGAAGAATAACCATTCATCTAGCTGAAATGAATTGAAATTCTTCTGCTTTGTCCACTAAATTTATAATAGAGGAGTATAAGCTAATAAAGCTTTCAAGAACATTTACACCAATTTGTAATTAGGTGGTGTTCAAAATTTCTCTCCCACATGAAGAAGACACCATGTCGTAACCACAAATCTCAGTTAAAAAGGTGTGTTTAACTTAATATATATAAGTTTGAAACAAGGCATTATCCAAATTTCATCTAAACTCCATCTGTTGCAAGAACTCTACAAGTAACTTTATATTTTTTTATACTGTTATTTGAGTAGAATTAAGATTGACAATAGATTTTCATAATATTTTATTTATTTATTCTAAATGTAATTGTAGCTTAAAATCAATTGTTAATGCCTATTTTTCTTTTTTCATTTTATTATGGACAATGAAGAATTGATGCAGTCAAGGGGTTTTTTAAACTGTAAACTTTCAAATGTCCGAATACTCATTTATTGGGGTTTAAATCTGAGATAGAGCAGGTATAGGTTTACACTAATCCTATATTGGCTGTGTCTTTATTCTTGTAACAACTTTTAATGTTGATTATCTCAAATCTTCTAACACTTGTTATGAAATTTTAATAGATGCAGTTATTCTCCCACAGCTTCTCTAAACAACATTTTTTCCCCCTAACGCTTGCCTTTTAATATTTGGTAAATTGTACATATTTATAAAGAGTTTATTGGGAAAGAATGTCATAAGTTACATTTTGTTAAGCATTTCAAGCCTCTATTCAATTTTAAAAGATTTTTTGTAGAAACGTTTTTTTAATTTAATTAATATATTTTAATAGATATTTTTCAAAGTTATGTCAGTTGTATCCATGCCTGTTGATATTAATTGATCATGGTTATGTGGGGGGGAAAAATAATTAGTTTAATGAATAAAAATAGAAGGAAAATCAATGTCCCAATTTTAGTAAAGCTGATGCGATTATTTGTATAATGATGAATTTTTCGGTAAAGGTACAGTTTTTTCTCTCAAATTATAAATAGTAAAAAATTACTTAAAATTAACTCACAATTATTTAAGTAGTTTAGCTTGATACCGATAAATATTCATTCCAATAATGCATATAATATGCTTAAAATTATTATGATTTTTTTTTTTTTTTAAAAGACTTCTTATGGAGAAGAATTTCTCTTTAATTAAACGATATATATTAAAAATATATTTTTTTTCCAAATATTTATTATTGCAACTGGAAAAAAGTGCCCACTTCTACTTTTCGCTTTTGCGAGAAAATATTACTTTTTGATTGATCGGTAGTGGCTTGATTATAATAAAAATTTTCCCTAAATCAGTAAATTTGGATGACAAATAAGAATTAGTGCCTGGAAGTGGAACTGGGTTAGGGATGTTTGTACCAATTTCTTGAATAAATATCTAATCATCCCCCACTTTATGGAGCATGTTCTAAATATCTAAGGCTTGCAGTGATCTTGTTTTTTTAACGGCCATGTCTTGTTGGTTATCGAATCAAAAAACAGGGAAGCTTACTATAAATTATTATAACTTTACTTTTGAATTATTCTGGTCACCTTAAAATAATGCTTGGCCTTACTCAAATTTAGTAATTTTCCAATTAACTTACTTATATTGTTTTGCATTTTTCTATTTAACAATATTAAGGATTTCTGAGAAGTCGGCGAGAAAAGAAAAAGGAGAAAAAAGCTAAGAAGAAGAAGGAAGGACCAGCATCGGATAGTACCACTCCTGCAAGTAATGTTGAAGAAAAATCTGACAAGTAAATATTTTTTATCTTTCGTCTTAAAATTATTATTATTTCCTTGGGATGTTTAATAAAATTGTTTTATGAGTTTATCTTTGGATTTTTTTTTTAAAATACTCTAATAATGGTTAGGTACTGACAAATGATTTCAAGTTTATCATCTAATTGCTGACTCTCTAATGATTGTTTAAAGCTGATCAGTAAAAAAAAAAAAAAAAACGATTAATTGTCTGGTTTGTGTTACATAAGTTTAAAGGATATCTCCTACCAGGGTTTTACCATTTGCTAAAATTGATAAATGATCTAAGACGCCATTTGCTAACCCCAGAACAGTTCACCCTTTTATTTTCTATTTTTCACAAATTTTATATTACTTATTTTTGATTGATTTTACTTTAAGTGAAGAAAAAGAAGAGCCTAGGAAATCCAAGACACCTACTCCCGAAGTCGATGAAGAGGGTTATTCAATTAGACCCAAAATTGAGATGTGGGAAAATGACAAAGGAAGCAGCTTCTACTCCAGCTCTGATACTGATTCAGGTATATCTATTTGAATTTTATTCTTTATATGCTAGAGATAATATGTATGTGTGTTAACAAATTGTGTTTATTAACTACTGAATATATTTCTGTTTCTTTAGACGATGAAAGAGAACGAAAGATACGTGTTGAAATCAAGCCATTGAGCAATGGATCTGGTCCAATGAGTGCAAGCGTAGACGAGTTAAGAGCTACAGTAGAAGCATTGTCCCTCTCTCCAATTAGTGGATCATCAGTGAGTTGTTTCTCTAATCTCTAATATATTCTATTTTGTGTCCAATGCACACCTTTTTTTTATGTGTGTTATCAGATTGTCCACATTCTATGCTTGTGTAGACCCCCTCCTTACCTAACCTAAGGGATAAAGGTAGAAATTTAAATATAATCACACAAGCATAACCATATAAGAGACATAAAAATATTTATTAACAGTTAAAATTAAAAGTACTAAAGTGCACACATAATACAGACTAGCTATATGCTTAACCCTATAAACTAAACAAATTAATCTAAAGAAAGACACAGAATACTGTGGTGTCAAGTGAAATGACATATTATGACAGGAGTAGTTATTAGATCTTAGTGTGTGTTGACTTATGTTAAAATGTATAGTTAGTATAAAATATATATAGTTGATTAAACATGGCGCAGTCGGTATTAGTACAATGAGTACTAGAAAGCGTAACTCAAAAAGAGTGAACAAGAAATCATCTAAAGATGATGAATCAGACGAGGAGTCAATGCGGGAGTCAGTCAAGAAGTTGGAGAGAGAGACAGAAAAGGCAATTGACGGATTAGAAGAAAAATTCACAGCCCAACTATGTGAATTAAAAGACACAATAGTGAATCTTATGGGAAGGAAAAATCCGGAGGAGTTTGGTAGCAACATCGAACGCGATAGTTACGACCATAATCAACGGATTGACAGAACGTCTTACAGAAACCCGCGGATTACTGTCAAGATACCAGGACCCGAAAAACTTAGTGAAAACTTGACACTAGGTCAATTCAGAGACTGGAGGCAAGCTCTAGAGAACTATTTAGTGCTACAAGGACTAGATGTGGACGAAAAAGGGCAAGTTGCCGCTCTAGTACAGACGTTTCTGGATCAATCAATGATTGACGTGGTTCGCCTAATAATCAAAATAGAAGACGTAAAAAACGTCAGAGCTAGCTTCGTCCTAAATAAAATTGAAGAATATTTCAAGAATAAGGAAAATGGACGCATGAGGCGCTGCCAATTCCTTGTGAGGAAGCAAGAAGAAGGGGAAACATTCATCAACTTCTATCGCGACAAGGTAAAACTTTTTAGACTTAACGATCCATGTCCACATTGTTATGACCAATATTTGTCAGACCACATCATAGAATCCCTGTTAGATCCAAAAATGTAGAACTTTATCTGATTCAGCTGACTTAAACGATATAGTCAAACTATGTGAGTTGGAAGAAGCCGCAAATAAAGAAGAAAACCTATATAAAAAACAGGTCAGCAAAGTAGTGAGTGCCGGTAAAGGGAGAGAATGCTGTCGTTGTGGTGGTGCATGGCACAAGAATGTTAAGGAGTGTCCAGCAAATAGTTATAAATGTCGCCGATGCAATATTAAAGGGCATTTTACTAAATTCTGTCGAACAAAACGAGTCGACAAAATTCAAAACTCTGAAAAAGAAGATTGTAGTGACGATGAGGTAAAAATTGGATGCTTAACAATTAAGTCCGTAGATGGAGAAACCCAAAATAATTCACGTTACATCACAATACAGATTAGCCGTCAGGGCAAAGAATACATTAAGTACAGAGGAACTCCAGACACAGGAGCTGAAGTCTCTGTCGCAGGGGAAGACTTAATGAAGAAATTTGGAATTACGACTAAAGATCTACACCCAAGTCGATTAAGACTCGAATCAGCAGATTCCTCTCAATTAAAGTTGATGGGGTACATTAACTGTAATATTAAGTGTGAAGGACTTTGCGCAAGCGTTAGAGTCCACATATGCAAAGGCGTTAAAGAGCTGCTGATCGATAGGCATTCATTAAAGAAGCTCAGAGTAATTCATCAAGGATTTCCAAGACCTATGACTACAATAAGAAGGATCAGTTGTCCAGACAATCCGACAGAAGAAAACCTAGAAACGATAAGAAAACAATTTATAAAAGAATATGAAGATGTTTTCTGCACTAAGACTCTTAAGCCGATGGCTGGTCCACCTGTACACGTCCACTTAAAATCAAATGCGGTTCCATATGCGATAAGTACACCTCGGAAGATACCGTACGCGTGGAGACAGCAGGTAAAAGACGAATTAGACCTTATGACTAAGAAAGGAATCATAAAACCAGCCGAAGACATTCCTTGTGAGTTTGTGAGCCCGATGGTATGTGTACAGAAACCAAATGGGAAAATCAGGGTCTGCGTCGATTTCAAGAAGCTTAACGACCACGTTCAATGCCCAGTACACCCATTTAAAAGCCCATGGGAAGCGGTTGCTAACGTACCAGCCAAGTCAAAATATTTCACAACACTAGATGCTGCCAGTGGGTATTGGACTAGAATTAGACAAGGAAAGTCAAAAGCTAACTGCTTTTTTGACACCATGGGGGCGGTATATTTTCTTGCGGGCACCGATGGGATTAATCAGTTCAGGAGATGAGTTTTGCAGAAGAGGAGATCAATCACTGTACGGAATAGGAAACATGGAAAAGGTAGTCGACGACATCTTACTATATGACGAAGGATTTAAAGAACATTGTGAGAGAATTACTCGGCTTTTGGACAGATGCAGGGAAAGTAGTATCACCCTGAATGCAGATAAGTTTGTATTTGCAAAACAAGAAGTTCCCTACGTAGGATATATAGTAGGAAAGGATGGTATAAAAGCTGATCCGAAAAAATTATCAGCGTTAAAAAATTTTACTGTTCCGAAAAACATTACTGAACTAAGGTCGTTCATGGGCATTGTGAATCAGTTAGGATCATTTTCAAACAAAATTAGTGCGGCGGCTTCACCCCTACGCGACCTATTAAAACGCAAAAATCAGTTCCAGTGGTCTAAAACACATGATGAGGCGTTTGAGGAAGTAAAAAAGCTACTGACTCAACCTCCAATACTAGGGCACTTCGACCCCAACAAACCAGCAGTGCTATTCACAGACGCCTCGAAATTAAATGGTTTAGGATATGTATTACTTCAAAAAGACATACATACCAGCACATGAAAAATCATTTGCAAGTAAATGGAAGGAGATCGCGGAAAAGTGTGACAGCAGTGTGAGACGGCAAGAGTCTCTGAAACAACGTTATGACGTAAGAGCCCATACATTGAAACACATTAAAATAGGCACTAAAGTGTTGCTTCAAAACCCAACCACGAAAAGATGGGATAAAGTAGGGGAAGTAGTGGAAGTGGGACTTCACAGAAAATACATCATCAAGTTGCCCAGTGGAAGAGTTCTTACAAGGAACCGTCGTCACATCAGAGAAGCTGGAAGGGGAGAGAGAGAGGAAAGGAGATGTGGTGTCAAGTGAAATGACATATTATGACAGGAGTAGTTATTAGATCTTAGTGTGTGTTGACTTATGTTAAAATGTATAGTTAGTATAAAATATATATAGTTGATTAAACAAATACCCCCATACAAAGTACGTATTAATCCTAAATAATAACTACATAATTTAATTACAAATATAATAAAGAGAATCAAGCAAAACATGAAGTTGCTTCCTCTGCACGGCATGTTTACAAAGCAACAAGAGATACTTAGCTGAGAATACGGGGATGAGCGACAAGTACATCCTCCTCGTGCCATTCTGGCCGCTCTCTCTATTCCCAGGTGAGCTGAGCTGTAAGCCTTGCACTCTCCTCTTGGAGCTAGAGGGGCTAGGCTGTCAGCTTGCAATTCAGATCACCCACTTACTAGCTAACACAATAAACAAACAATAATTGAAAAACTAATTTAAATAAATATAAAGGCAGTCTATATCTGCTGGCACCACTACACTTGAAGGGATTTAATGTAAATTAAGAATAATGAATATTTTATATTTTAAGTGTTGTTGGAAATCATTTGTATTAATTATTTTAAATAGATGAATGCTAATGATGTTTTGTTTATTTTTTAAATGGACAAATTCCCATGTGACGTCACTAAAACACTCCTTGTGGCAAGAACCTCAACTAAAACAACAAACAAATCTCATTTTCCATTGTTTTTTCAAAGGCGGCCTTGTTTTTTCCCTTTTTTTACCTTTTATTGTAATTTTATTTACATTTATTGTTATTATTAATTAGTTTATAATTGTTATATTGTGTTAGTTTAGTTTTTTTCGTGTATTGTGTTTATTTAAGGACATTTTAAAACCGTGGGTAGGGTAGTAGGTTAGGGTTAGCTTTTTTCAGCTTTTATTGCAATTTTATTTACTTTTATTGTTATTTAGTTTATAATTGTTAAATAGTGTTAGTTTAGTTTTTTATGTATTGTATTTATTTAAGAACAATTTAAAGCCGTGTGTATGTAGGATGGGATAGGGTTAGGTCATTGTTGTCTTGTGAATTTTTTTCTGTATCATTTTTGTTTTTATAAACTTTTAATAATGTCTCTTTGTGAAGACGATGTCCCTGGTGCTAAATTTGTATTTGAAAATATTGAAGACTATTCGATACAATACAAGTTGTAAAAAGATGGTTATACTGTAGAGGTTTGGGACAGACTGGACGGAAGTTTGAACTTATTGAGAGGTCCACCAAGTCAGGCTTCGGAAAAGGAATAAAATACACATTTTTCATGTAGTCTTTATGACTGTATCGCGAGTCACTATTACAAAACCATAACAACACCTCGGCATCCTATCAAAAGCACTATAACTATCCACAGCAATTAGCTGATTTAGAAATGAACTCAATTTTTGTTAAAGATATCTCGAACATGCTATTTATGTTACTAGATAGTATAAATAAAAATAACTTAATCCTGCTTAATAGCATTTAAATTTGTGCCAATTACATTGTTAATTAATAATATTATAAGAAAATATACTGACAATATCAATGTAAATAAATAAAAGCAAGATTCTAAAAATTCTTCTATCCATCCAATGAAAAATAAGAGTTTGTTTGTTGTTTTAGTTGTTGAAACTGCCTGTTGACAGGTGAGCGCGCCACCATCAATTTTGTATGGGAATTCGTCCATTGCTCAAAATAGACTATTGGTCGGTTCAATAAGGATATGATATGATGCTAGATGTGTTTAGGACAACTTAGCAAATCAACAACAAAGTACAATCACACTTTGTTATGATTGAGAAATTTCTTGTTAACATATCTATTCGAACCTCCATATAACGAAATTGATGGTTTCCAAAAAAAATTTTGCTCTATAGAATTTATTTATTTTAAGAGAGTTTTAGAGCCGTGGTAAATCACTTGAAGTCCCACAATATTGAACACCATACATACCAAGAAAAGGACCAAAAGGCTTTTAGAGTGGTCATAAGACACTTACATCCAACAACATCCCCAAACAAATAATAAAGGAAGAACTACTTAAAGCTGGGTTTAAATCTAGAAACGTGACAAACGTAATTCATCACACTACAAAAAACCAACTTCCCCTGTTTTTTGTAGATCTGGAACCTGACCCCAACAACAAAAATATATAGAAACTGACAGAACTTTACTACTGTAAAATCAAAGTTGAAGAACCCCACAAAAAACAGGAGGTAGTGCAATGTAAGCGATGTCAGAGCCTGGGGCACACCCAAAGATATTGTAATTACGCCTTCAGATGCGTAAAATGTACGGGAAGTCACTCCACCTCTGACTGCAAGAAAATTGACCGAAATCAGCCAGCCACATGTGTGCTTTGCGGGGGAGCCCATCCAGCTAAATATAGAGGATGCGAAGTCCATAAAAAGCTCCAGAATGCCCTGAAAAGCAAAAACAAAAACTTCCCGTCAGCAGAAAACCAAATACCTTCTTGACAACAAACTCAAGTACATCTACCAACCCATCCCATCAAGACTACCTCATCTACGCAGTTCCCATCTCTACCCTCAACCTCATCCGTTCCAACCACCAGTGAGCCTACATCTAAACCAAGCTACGCGGCTGCTGCTAATTCAGAGACCACCCGTCCTTTTCTCCACAGACACCAATCAACCTTTATTCCTCCCCCTTCCTCTACTACAGATTTCACAAACACACTCCAATCAACCTTAAATTCCTTCCTAACCGACCTAAAATCTGCACTTCAACCCCTCCTCACTATCCTTCAGACTCTGTCATCAATTGTTGCAATCTTCCCTGCCTTCTCCCCAAAATGATCCCACAAACTCAAAATTCCCTCTCCATTCTCCTTTGGAAAGCTAATGGTGCAACCCAACACAAACACGAGCTCGACACACTAATACACGATAAAAGAATTGATATTGTCCTTTTAACCGAAACACACTTCACAACACGCACACACTTTCACATACGAGACTACAAAACGTACAGGACCGACCATCCAAATGACACAGCACAGGGGGGCAGCGCGATTTTAATTAGAAATTCCCTCACCCATTTTCTTCACCCCCCCCCCCCCCACCCCTACAGAATCGATTCAATCCACCTCAATAACTCTTAATTCCTTACCTCTTGATTTCACAATATCCTCTGTTTACTGCCCTCCCAGTAAATCCTTTACCCTTCAAGATTTCACCTCTCTTTTCAGATCCTTTGGTCCTAGATTTATAGCCGGGGGAGATTTTAACGCTAAACACCCTCAGTGGGGATGCAGAACAAGAAATCCTCGTGGTACCAGTTCCTTGCTCCCAGTTATCCTTTCCTCTAGGTATCAAGTGCTTTCTCCTCCTGATTATACATATTGGCCTTCAGACTCCCAGATCTGCTAGACTACTTTGTAACTTCTCCGCTTAATAATCTACAAACAAACCTCTCTAACCTTCACGACCTCTCCTCAGATCACAGTGCTGTTCTCCTAATCCTCGACCTTCGTCCTTCCTCTTTACCAGCAAAATAGACCTTAATTAACGGACAAGTTGACTGGACCATGTTTAGACAACTAGTTGAAGACAGACTTGACCTTAAAGTTTCTTTAAAATCTCATGACGAAATAGACTTAGCTGTACAGACTTTGACAGACACAATACAGACAAGTATATGGGACTCAACAGAACGTTACAGACAACATAATTATAACAAAACTAACGTACAACTACCAATGACAATAAGGACTTTAATAACGGACAAGAGACGGGCTAGAGCAAAATGGCAAAGAACTCGTAACCCGACTGACAAACAGACTTTTAACAGACTTACTAGACGGTTAACTTCCACACTGACAGCATATAAGGCAGAACAGTTCACAAACTATACTAAAAACTTGACTACAGAAGACAAATCCCTTTGGAATGCAACCCGAAAAATCCTTAACTACAAAATCATCCCTTCCCCTCTCCTCAAACCTGATCAATCCTGGGCAAAAAGTGATAGGGACAATGCAAAACATTTTGCCCAACATCTATCACACCAATTTACTCCTCACTCTGACATTTCTGATCCTGTTCACTCAAGAAATATAATCCAAGACCTCTCAATTCCTCTCCAACTCTCTCCTCCTCCAAAAGCCTTTAATCCCTCTGACGTGTCATTCGCAATAAAGCACTTACCTCGAAATAAAGCCCCCGGCTACGATCTCATCACATCTAACATCCTAAAATTCCTTCCCAAAAAAGGCATCCTTTACCTCACCTACATCTACAACTCAGTCCTGCGAACAACTTATTTCCCTACCTCATGGAAATTTGCAAACATAATAATGATCCACAAACCTTCCAAACCTATCCATTTACCGTCTTCCTACCGTCCAATTAGCCTCCTTCCAGTAATGGGGACAATTCTAGAAAAGCTTCTGCTCCGTCGAATTAGCCCCATCATTACTTCCCTCAATATTATACCCAATCACCAGCTAGGCTTCCGCTCACTCCATTCCACAATCCAACAATGTCATAGAGTTGTAGATATAATCTCCTCCTCCCTTGAACAGAAAAAGTACTGTTCGGCGGTCTTCCTAGCTTTCTCAGGCTTTTGACAGGGTTTGGCACTCCGGCTTACTTTGGAAGCTAAAGGGCTTCCTTCCTTCCACATACTACCTGATCCTAAAATCTTTCCTCGAAAACCGATTTTACCACGTTTCTTGTAACCTCTCCACTTCATCAATCTTCCTGATAAAAGCAGGTGTACCCCAAGGAAGTATCCTAGCCCCAATTCTATATTCCCTTTACACAGCTGACATTCCTGAACATCCTCATACCACTCTCACATCCTTCGCAGATGACAAATGCATTCTTTCATCTCACGAATCTCCACGTACAGCTTCTGACTATGTACAACAACATCTACTCCTCCTTGAATCCTGGCTGAAGAAATGGAGAATAAAGATAAACCAAAGTAAAAGTAACCACGTGACCTTTGCTCTGAGACATGGCATCTGCGAACCTGTAACCCTAAACCAAATCCCTATTCCTCATTCCAATACAGTCCGCTACCTTGGGTTACACCTTGATCGACGTTTAACCTGGGCACACCACACAAAACTCAAAAGACAAGAAACTAACCGACGATATAAACTTTTACACCGGCTCTTACATTACAAATCACAACTCAGTACACATAACAAACTTCTCATATATAACACTATAATAAAACCCATATGGACATATGGCATCGAATTATGGGGTTGTACCAAGCGCTCTAACTCCTACCGTATCCAATCCCTTCAGTCTAAAATCCTCAGAAAAATAACTAATGCTCCCTTTTTTGTCTCCAATCTCATCCTTCATAACGACCTAAATGTACCCTTTGTTTCTGACCTAGCCACCTCCAGGTATCAATCCTTTCACGATTCTGTATCCCATCACCCTAATCCTTTAGTCCAAAACCTCTCCTCCAACTCCATTCCCGGAAATCCTCCCTGACGACTGAAAAGGCAGTGGCCACGAGATTTATTAAATTAAAATTTAGATAACATATTGTATTCATGTTATTAATTGTGAGTGCTGTCACTGGAAAGTTTCTCACATCACGATTACCATGCCATTTAAATCAGGAACATCATTATTACTTATAACACACAGAATCATACACTGATAGCTGATCACTTTACTATTGAAGCAAATATTATGACTAAATTTCACTATAAGAAACAACATAAGCATAACACTCAGATTCAGACACCTTGGTTTAATAAAGAACTTTTTACCCTAAGAAAAAGATTAATTGAAATTGATGCCGACATAACAGGGGTTACGTGTTTTACTCAAATCAATAGATTTAGAGAACTGAAACAACTTTACAGAAACAAATCGAAAGAAGCCAAAATATTACATAATGACGGCCTAATTAAGAATTCCAACAACAAAATGAAATCAGCATGGAATATCATAAAAGAAGCAACAGCTAAATCAGAAAAAATCTGTCCTTTAAATGCAGAAGAAACAAATAATTATTTTACTAACATTATCGATAACTACCAATGTGCAATAAATAACATTGAGGCAATAAAATATTTGACTGAATCTAAGAGCATCAAAAACCCAAATTCGTTTTACTTAGCACCTGTAAGTGAAGATGAAGTCAGGAAAGCTATCAGTAGTCTGGAAAACTCGAAAAGCAAGGATATTTATGGTAACAGCAATTACTCTTTAAAACTCAAAGTTGATGCAATAACACCCACTTTGGCAAATTAAATCAATGCCTGCTTTGTAAATGGACGTTTCCCCGAGGAGTATAAAAGAAGCATCATTGTACCAATCTTTAAAGGTAAGGGTTCAAATATGCTACCTGAGAATTATCGTCCCATTTCTCTGATACCTGTAGAAGGAAAAATTATGGAAAAAGTTTTGAAAGTAAGAATCGTCAATTTTTCAATTAATATAACCTGATTAATAAGGAACAGTTTGGCTATAGAGAAGGTGTCTCTACAGTTGATTTAATTAATGAAATGATAAATTATATACATGATGCTTGGGAAAATCAAGAAGATGTACTCGCTATAATGTATGACCTGTCAAAAGCATTTGATTTAGTCCCCCATGAGCTCCTACTACAAAAATTAGAATACTATGGTATAAGAGGAGTCATGCAAACATTTTTCAAATCATACTTAACCAATAGGACTCAATGTGTAAAAGTTGGTCGCCAATACTCATCAGAGAAAATGGTGAAGTGTGGAGTGCCACAAGGCTCAGTCCTAGGCCCTCTATTATTCTTAATTTTTGTAAATGACTTGACGGTTATAAAAAATTGGATTAAACCTGCTCCACAAATATACCAATTTGCTGATGACACGACATTAGCCCTTAGAAATAGGGAAACATGTTCCATTAATAGGCAATTAATAAATGATGGCATAACGAAGTGGTTCACCAGTAATGGATTACATATAAATGAAGGGAAAACAAAGTTTATTTGTTTCACATTAAAGCAAGGTCTACCTTTAGATAGTACAACAGCTAAGCTTTTAGGATTTACTCTAGACTTCAGATTGAATTGGCAACCTCATATTAACTATATTGAAGAAAAACTTTCAAAAATTACATACATGCTAATCAGGCTTAAGACCATAGTGTCTCAGGATATACTATAAATTTTATACCATGCGAACTTTGAAAGTTACCTTAGATATGGAATAAGTATATGGGGAATGTCACCAAGAGCAAATGAAGTCCTTATACTTCAAAAAAGAGCGTTACGAATAATAGAAGGAGCAAAGTTTCTGGCATCATGTAGACCCATTTTTAAAAAATGGAACATTTTAACAATCTATGCCCTTTATGTATTGGAAATATTAAAATATATGCATAATAATGTGAAGGCACATAAAAGGAAAGAAGACATTGACTCATATAATACAAGGCAGAAGCAGGACGTGGCTGTTGCAAGAGTGCGTTTGAAGAAGAAGGACCTGAGGTAATGGCAATCAAGCTTTTTAACCATCTTCCTATACAACTCCAACTGCTCCCATCAACACAATTTTGCAAAAAAATAAAAACCGTTCTTATGATGCATCCTCTATAAAAAGTTGATGATTTATACCTTATTCCATTGGATAATTTTAAATAATTTTTGTTTTATTTTTTATCCTTTTGTTGTTAGTAAATGTCAATTGTTAAATTTTATTTTATGAGCTTACTTATTTAAATTAATTTATTATGTTTCTTTTTTATGATGTTAATTGTTATTTTATCAGCTGTTATCTTATCAGTTAATTGTTATCATAATCTCAATTGGAGAAGATTATTGTTTGTAATTTTTTTAATCAAATTTGTTTGTGGACGAAACCATGAGCTATAATATTGTGCTTAACGGTGTAATATAATAAATAAATAAATAAAATAAAATAAAACAATGTATTATTGTAGGTGTAATATACGAATAAAACGAAAAAAAAAAAAAAAAAAAAATGTTAAGAGAAAAAAGAACCAGTGGTCCTGAAAGAGGAAGATATTCACCCCGTACCATTTTCACCTATTGAAGAACTACTTTTACAACAAGTGGAAATTTAAAATCTCCACTTGTTTTAAATAGTTTAATTATTGAATCCCCGTTTTTCAAAATTGTAGACACTGAATGGAGCGATTTCTTATTTACAGGATACTTGTTTCTTCTTCATTCCTTTATCTTGGCCTTTAAATAGATTAGGTATTTTTTTCTTGAAAGTGATGATTTTCTTTTAGACATTTGTATGGTGAATAAATTACGCTGTTGAAGGTTAAAAGTTTCATTAACGTCCGAAACAAATCCTAAACTGAGATTTCTGTACACTGTGCAAAGATGATTCCGATTCCACTTAATTAAAATTAAACTAATGAAGTTAGAATTTGCAAAATGATTATCGTGCTAGAGCAAGAAACTCCTTAAAATTGGTTTTTAGAAAATAAAGGAATTAAAAAAAACACTGCCAATATCAGAAAGTTTGTCGGTCAGATTTTTATCCTTATTTCTACGAATTTTGTTCTAGAGAAATTATTTTTGTTCTATAGAAACTATTTCATATGGAGAATTCTTGGCGTCATAAATAATATTTGTTATGAAGAGATTTTCTGTCCGACTGTAATTTGTACGGTTTGAACAATTATGTTAATTGGTTGTTTTGTGAGGTGACTTATGCTATTATGTAGCTATGTTGTTACGGATGTTTCCAATTATACAACTAAGAAACAATTCATTTCTGTGACCTTTCTATTATAAATTCGTTTATAAACTTAGTGATAATACTCTCTTTCTAGCTGATTACTCTTGAGTTAACACTTAGAAATAAATAATAAGTTGACAAAAACATTTAAAATTAGTAAACTATAAATGATTTTACTGCATTTTGATTTATCAATTTCATATCACAACTGCATTTTGAATTATCAATTTCCAGTGCCGACAGATTCCAAATTTTGAAGGTAGTGCCATAAAAAGGTCCCAGTCTGTGTCTCAACAAATAGGAGGGTGAGTCTAATTTATCAATTGCATTTTTTTCTGCATTATTGTTTAATTTAAGTAAGTTATACAATTCTGTCTTGTAATTGCTTTATTTTGTTACAGAAAAGTCACAAGTAATTTGGTCGATCTGAATGCAGTTCAAAGTCCTCCAGGGTCGAGTGCTTCTACGCCTACTGGAAACCACCCTTATGCTCCTCTTCAAAGTCCTACTCCTCCCATTACTAATCCAACTAACCGTTATGCTGGTATGTATATATGTGTACTTGTTATTATTGTGCATGCAAACATGTATTTTTCTATTTCTTACTAGGGATGGGTGGAACGGAACGTAACTATAAAAATAACTAGTTCCAGTGTTGGAACGGTTCCAGTCGTTCCAAGATTTCATGCAACTACGTTGGAACGGCTTTGAAGCTTATAGGAGTTGCCCGCGGACAGCGGAAGGAGTAACATCGGCTCTGTGAAATCTTTGTTTGAAGTGTGGTTAAACTCGGCAAAACGTAGTGATTTTTGGCGTAGTGATTTATTGAGTTATTAACTTGCATTTTGTAAAATTAATAAGCAAATGATTGAGTAGATAAAGAACTACAAGCATCGAACTTTTACTGCAAATCCGGTAGTAAAACGAGAAAGCGTGAACGCACGAGATTTAGCGAGATTCCGCGAGACTACAGAGTGTAAGAAAAATAAGGAAGGGGAAGGTGTCAGGTGTCAGTTCCGATAACAAATACTACGATCGAAAGAGCTGGTTCTGTTTACGTTTACGAGAAGCCTCAAGGTTATCTAGTATCACAACAGCCAGTTTATTTACATTGATAAACGGTATATTTTCATTCACAATTATCGAAATAAATAGTAACATCTGAACGGCGAGAAATGGATGAATCAACACTAGTAAAGCTCTTATCTGATTTTAAAGATGAAATTAAAAATTCTTTAAAGGAAGAAATAAACAATTTTAAAGGGGAAATAACAAGGCGTTTTCGGGAATTTGAAGAGGAACAAACGGATAGAGCTAGGTGGCAAGAAAATAGAATTGATCAGTTAGAATGGAAATTACGAATTAAAAATTTGATTGTACATGGGTTTGTTGAAGAAGCTCAGGAAAGATTAGAGGATTTAGAGAATCAAATCATATCATTTTTTAAAGATAAAATGGAAACACTTATTGCCAAAACGGATATTGATTTTATTAGAAGACTTGGCAGCAAAGAGAAGGGTAAAAGACCTGTATTAATTGCGTTAACCAATCTCAAAGTTAAAACAAAAATATTGGAAAATAAAAAACTATTCAAAAATTTTGAACCTTACATAAAGATAGAAGAAGACTATCCACCCAGAATTAGAGAAATAAGAAGAAACCTAATTCCTGAATTAATCAATGCTAGAAAGGAAGGGAAATTCGCCATAATTAAGTACGACAAGCTTATAATTAAAGAATTGGATTATGGAAGAGAAAGACGAATAGAGCGTCAGAAGAGACCCTTAGAAAAATCCCCTGAAGCATCGGCATCATCATCGAGCAGGATCATGAAAGCGAATAATAAACCGAAACGATGCAATACTAAGGGTTCAGTGGGAATGTATCAAACCAATATCACTAGTTACACAGCAAATACACCTATATCCGAGGAAAGAGACAAACAAGAACTGGAAAATACGCAAAGGAGAAACGAAAATAAAACAACAGCATAGCAAAGAACAAGTAACAAGAAAAAAAAGAATAAAATAACAAGCAAGGGTTTAAAAAATATAGTTATTTACACGTTGAACTGCAGAACACTAAGCGACGATGATAAACTAAGAGAACTACTTGAAGAAGCAAAACATGTTCAGTGGGATGTCATAGGATTGAGTGAAGTCAGAAGAAAACAAGTATCCCTAAAAGACTTAGGAGAGGGTCGCCAAATATATCTTAACGGAGATGGCCCATGTGGAGGTACAGGAATCCTTGTCAACAGTAAAGGAAAAAACATAGTGTCATTTAAAAATTATTCACATAGGATATCTAAAATGATATGGAAATTAAGAAGAAATCAAGGAGGAGGCCGGCTTCAGATTTTACAAGTGTATGCCCCCACTACAGAAGTGAGTGAAGATGACATCGAGGACTTCTACGGTTTACTTCAAGAAGCTTTAGACGAGAGTAAGTGTAAATATACGATTGTCATGGGAGATTTGAACGCTAAAATAGGTAACGAATGTGAATTTCAATCTGTCGGTGAATTTGGAATAGGAAAGAGAAATAACAGAGGCTTAAGACTAATAGAATTCGCAGAAGGGAACAACTTGTATATTATGAATTCGTTTTTTAATAAACTTGTTGAGAAAAAGTGGACGTGGATAAGTCCTGACGGTCGTACAAAAAATGAGATCGATTTCATTCTAACAAATAAAAAATACATGATTTTAGACGTAGAAACTGATTGCAAAATAAATATAGGAAGTGACCACAGGGCCCTGAAAGCGGTACTTAAATTGTCAAGTCAGGAAAGACCTGTATATAAAAATAAGAAATTGAAAACAAATAGTATCATTGAACAAATGGATTTAGAGAAGTTTGAGAAATTGATAAAGGCCGAAATCAAGCAAATTGAACAAGAGGAAGAGTTAGAAAAATGTGTCAATAACTTCACAAATGGTATTAAAACAGCAATGAACAAATTAACGCAAGGTAGAAAAATAGAAGATAAAAGAAAAATGCCCAAAAACATATTAAAGATGTTGCGGAAAAGAAGGAAACTTAAGCGAGAAGGTAAAGAATACAGTGAATTATCCAGAAAAATAAGAAACAATATTAAAACATGGAGCCAGGAAAGGAAAATTAGAGAACTTACTGGCGTAGTGGAAAGCGGGGGAAGCGTAAAAAAATATTGGAGATCTCAAGCAATAGGAAGAGACAATATTGTAGTGATTAAAAATAGAAAAGGGGAAAATATAAGTGAAAGGAAAGATATAATAGAGGTAATAGCTGATTATTACAAACAACTTTATGAAGAAATAAATACATATGATATAGATAAGAACAACACTTTATTTGAACCGGAAAAGGCTCCTTATATAATTTCATCAGAGGTAAAACATGCAATACAGAAATTAAAAAAAGGGAAGGCTTGTGGTATCGACGAAATCAGTGGTGAACTACTGAAAGCAGGAGGAGAAACAGTAGTAAATATGCTAGTCTGTATTTGTAATCTTTGTTTGAAGTTGAGGAAAGTCCCAGAGTCGTGGCTCGTAGCCCAACTTATGCTGCTCTTCAAAAAAGGAGATAAAGATAATATTGAAAACTACAGACCCATTAGTCTTCTCTCCGTTCCGTATAAAATACTAATGACAATAATTGCAAAAAGAATTGATAAAAGGCTTGAACAAGAGATATCTGTTACTCAAACCGGGTTCAGGAAAAACTTTTCCACACTAGATAATATTTTGGCTATAAAACAGATTATCAGAAAATCACAGGACTACCGATTTCCGTTAGTATTAATATTCATAGATTTCAAGAAGGCGTTTGATTCTGTTTTTAAAAGCACTATAAAAGAAATGTTTCGGAGTATCGGAATAGAACGGGAGTATTCCGACATTATAGAATACATATATGATAATGCAAGTTTAGAAATCGAATTACAAAATGTAAAAAGAGTAATCGACATTAAAAGAGGCATTAGACAAGGAGACGTTTTATCAGGGAAAACATTTGTTAAAGTCCTAGAGAATGTATGCAATCTGCTGGAGTGGGAAGGTAAAGGTATAAGAATTGATGGAGAATGGTTGAACCTCTTAAAATTTGCCGATGATCTGGTTATTGTTGCTAAAGATATTAAAGAAGCGTCTGATATGCTAAGGGATCTAGAAGGGAAATGTGAAAACATAGGACTCAATATAAATATAAATAAAAGCAAAAGTATGATAATTAACGGAAACGGGTGTGAGACAGAAGTAACTAGCTTAAAAGGAGATAAATTAGAAAATGTTCAAGATTTTATATACTTGGGTGTAATGATAAGTAGAACTAGAAATAATCAAGACAAAGAGATTACCAGACGGATAGGGTTAGGCTGGAAAGCATATAAGAGATACCGAAACCTGTTTAGATCAGACGTTCACATGATGTGTAAAAGAAAGTTGTGGATGATGTGTGTCCTGCCTGTCATTACGTACAGATCTGAAACTTGGACCCTCACTAAAACGTCTGTTAGAAAATTAAGATGTACGCAATTGAGGATGGAGAGGAGTATGTTAGGAATAACAAGAAAGGACAGGAAAAGAAACGATTGGGTAAGGAAAGAAACAGGCCTCGAAGATATCGGTAAAGTAATTATGGAAAGAAAATGGAACTGGGCAGGACACGTCGTTCGTACCGATGACAACAGGTGGAGCAAAAAATTGATTGGATGGGTTCTCAGAGAACTAAAAAGACCTAAAGGAAGACCTGCACAGAGATGGGATGGAGAAATGAGGAGAATATGTGGAGGAGTTACTTGGCAGAGGGTTGCAACAGATAGGGATGAATGGAAGACCTGCACAGAGATGGGATGGAGAAATGAGGAGAATATGTGGAGGAGTTACTTGGCAGAGGGTTGCAACAGATAGGGATGAAAGGAAGACCTGCACAGAGATGGGATGGAGAAATGAGGAGAATATGTGGAGGAGTTACTTGGCAGAGGGTTGCAACAGATAGGGATGAATGGAAGACCTGCACAGAGATGGGATGGAGAAATGAGGAGAATATGTGGAGGAGTTACTTGGCAGAGGGTTGCAACAGATAGGAATGAATGGAAGACCTGCACAGAGATGGGATGGAGAAATGAGGAGAATATGTGGAGGAGTTACTTGGCAGAGGGTTGCAACAGATAGGGATGAATGGAAGACCTGCACAGAGATGGGATGGAGAAATGAGGAGAATATGTGGAGGAGTTACTTGGCAGAGGGTTGCAACAGATAGGGATGAATGGAAGAGGATGAGACAAGTTAACTATGATGTTTGGTTTTATAAACACTAGTAGATGTCTAATAGTAGTCGAATAAAATTATATTAATATTGATGTAAGAAAATCTATACTATACTCCATAAAAGTTCTTGGTCCTATTAGTACAACCATATAATTATATCTAAATCTTTAAAATTGTATTACGAGTAATATATATGTCGTGATATTTAGTTTTTTTTAAGAATTTAAAGAAGAAGGACAAAGTTTATATTTTATAAGTTAAAAATGAAGGGTCTTATTTAAAATTTACACTTTTTCATTTACAGTAAAAAAAAAAAAGTATGTGTGCATACTTTTTTGTATTTGTAATGTATATATGTATATGTATGTGTATGTATATATATATATATATATATATATATATATATATATATATATATATATATATATATATATATATATATATATATATATATATATATATATATATATAAAACAAAAAAACAAAAAACAAAGAGGCAACTCATACCTTTAAAAAAAGGTAATACCACGGTTGTAAAACCGATTTGTGGCTTTACGAATGTATACTATTTTATATTGTAATTTATGTGTTTAAATTGTATTAGCTACAATAAATGGTTTATTATTATTATTATTATTATTATTTGAAGCTTATATTCTATTTTGTTTTACTGTCTAGTTTTATTTAGTTAATAAAATGTTATTATTTGATTCAATACAAATGTGTTACACCATTTTTTAAAATAATATCTTTTAAGGATTATGAAAAAAAAAAAAAAATACAAAACGTAACTGATTAAAGAGGAAACGGAAACCATTGTCGAAACTAAACAACTAACTTGGAGGGAACGTAAAACAACTCGTTTTGCTTGGAACGAAATCGATGTTTTCCGTTCCAAGTGCCAATACGTAACGTGTAACGTAACTGATTAAAGAGAAACGGGAACGAGAAAACGTAATAAAACTGTAACTGTAACTAACTCGGAGGGAACGTAAAAGGTTCGTTTCGCATGGAACGAAAACTAGTTTTTTTTCCAAGTTCCAGTTCCAGCCAAGAAGGAACGAAATGTGCATGTCTTGTATCTTGTATAGCCGAGTAGAGTAACGGAGTGGGGATGAGAGCTCAAGTCTCGGAATCACTCCAGTTATAGCGAAGCGTTATCTTTTTCTCTTTCAGAGACATTAAAGCCTCTTTGCCACTGTTTTTCTTTTAGATCTATAATTAATATCCTACGTCGCTTTCGCCTTTCGCAACTTGTTACGTCTTTTATTTAGTTCTGTTTTCTGCTTTAGTAAATAATGCGAAATAAACAGGTGAAATTTAATTTTACACTTAAAAATATAATTTTTTGTATAGTTTTATGATCTCACTATGAAAAGAATGTATTCTAGTTTTTAAAAATATTATTGAAGCGAGCGTAGCGAGCTTCCTACATTCAACGAAATATGCTCCGTGTCTGTCTGTCTGTCTGTCTGTCAGTAACGTTCACGCGTGTGACGATAACTTGAGTAAAAGTTGACCGATTTAGTTGAAATTTGGTATACATGATCCTCTTACTAATACTCAGGCTAAGTTCGTTGGACAGCGTGATCCGTCCAAGAGTTCGCGCGCAACGCTCGCGTAAACGAGAGGTACAAAAATTAAATTGGAATTTCAGGACGAGAAAAGATTCTATCATCATCTATTTGATGAGACGAACATTTTTTTCAAATAACATTTTTTACTAAAACCAACAGCGACACCGCTATGACTTAATAAAGATCGCTAAAACTATTAAAGCGGACCTAAACGTTTATTATAGAGAAAACAACCTTTTTACCGATATCTTACGTTCTAACGTAACGATTTTAATAAAACTTCATATACACCATCTAATGCACAATTGTAACAGGTATGCAAAATTTCAACTTGATACAAGCAAAATTCTTTGCGTAGTGACGAGATACATTTATAATAATTGTTTAAAAGCTACCGCGGGTGGTGAAGATTGTTATAGTCGTATAGTGTATAGGTTTGTTTAGAAAGTAAAGCTTTGTACCGAGTACCCCCACTCTTCCCCACACTGCCCTCTTCCACTTATCTTCAACTATGACATTCATCATGATTAATAAATTTCAATATTCAGTATTTCATTGCAATACGCTCGCTTCAATGATAGAGCCACGCAATGCCTAGTTTATACTGGTATAAAATATACTTTTTACACAACAGATAGAATAATTGCCTTTAAGAAAGCCAGAGCACTAGAGAGAAGACTGAAAAAAGTAGCCCTAAGGAACTCTATCAAGGAATTCTTCTCCACCATGACGGATAGGGCCAATGTGTCCGAGGTATGGAGGAAAATTCGGGTTATCTCAGGAAAAAGGATTACGCCGGTGATACCCGTATTCAAAGACACAGATGGAAAAGTAATAAGAGAACCCAAGGATGTCTGTAATGCCCTAGGAGCCCATTATGCACATGTCTCAAGCAATGCTGTGTACGGGGAAGAATTTAAAGCCTACAAATCAGAAAAGGAGACCCTACCCATAAATGCTGAAGGAGAAGAGCTCGCCCTCTATAACACCCCCTTTACGCCAGCTGAGCTTAAGAATGCATTGCAGACTACTAAGAACAGCGCTCCAGGAAAAGATGGTATCCCTTATGACATATTAAAAAAAATTCCTTGTGAGGGACTCGCTACCATGCTGGCCCTCTTCAATGAAATCTGGCTGAATGGTGTCTACCCGCATATCTGGAAGGAAGCCATTGTGATCCCAATCCTGAAGGAGGGAAAGGACCCTGGCCAACCAGAAAGCTACAGGCCCATCTCCCTCACCTGCTGCATAGGAAAGCTCCTGGAGAGGATGGTAAACAGACGTCTTGTGTGGATACTCGAGACACGACGAGTTTTATCTCCCTACCAGGCAGGTTTCAGGAAAAAGAGATCTACAATAGACCATCTGGCTCTGTTTGAGCAATATATTCAGGACGCTTTCCTTAACCGAGTGCATGCAGTTGGCGTATTTTTTGACCTAGCAAAGGCATATGACACAACCTGGAGAAGAGGAATAATAGATAAACTCACTGAATGGAATATCAAAGGGAATCTCACAAAGTTTGTTGCCAGCTTCCTAACAGACAGGAAATTTAGAGTTCGGCTTGGAAGTGCATTGTCAGACGTGTGGCCACAGGAAAACGGTATCCTACAAGGCTCTTCCCTAAGTGTGACTCTCTTTTTGGTGGCTGTAAATGGATTGGCAGATAACATTCCTAGTAACATCAAGAAAGCCCTATACGTAGATGACCTGAATATTCTACTAAAAGGTCATAAGATGGATGAGATGAGCCACTCTCTACAACAGGCGATCAACTCAATTGAGAGAGAAGCCAGGATGAGAGGCTTTCTTTTCTCCCCATCAAAGACGGTAGCAATGCACTTCTGTAGGCGGAGAAAACAACATGAAGGACCTTCGTTATTCTTGGAGGAAAGGCCTATCCCCCTAAAGGAAGAAGTGCATTTCCTGGGTGTAATATTAGACCATAAGATGAAATGGAATGCACATATAGAGTATATCCTCACTCATGGAAAGAAAATTATAAATGCCCTTAGAGTACTAAGCAACCAGAAATGGGGGGCGGAACAAGTAGTTCTTGTAAGGGCCCTCTGTGCTCTGGTTAGATCTAAAATAGAGTATGGAATCCAAATATACTCGTCAGCAAGACCCTCAAGCCTAAGTAAAATTGAACCAGTGTTTAACAGGGGGCTAAGAATGGCAACTGGACTATACAGAACCACACCTACCCAGGTTCTATATAGAGTTGCCGGGGTGCCCCCCCTCGCTTTGAGACGGCAACAAGCTATTCTCCGCTATGATGAGAAGATACGGGCAGTCCCAGAACACCCACTCCACTTAGAACGGAGAACAGGAGAGACCCATGAAATCTATAGATGGTTGCCGACGAGGACTAGACCCCTAGGAGTCCGAGCAGAGGAACTAGTCCAGCAAACAAACATCGAGCGCCCCGAACTTGTGCCATACGTCGTCCCAGCAATACCACCTTGGATACTACACCCTCCAAGAGCAGATACGACACTAGCTAAGTTTCGCAAAGAAGAAACAGCTCCTGCGGTGTACCGAAGCCTCTTCCAGGAGGCTCTGCATAAATATGCAGGATGGCGTACCATTTATACCGATGGCTCAAAACTTGAGGACGGGGTAGGCTGTGGACTAGTTTCAGATAACATGAGAAAAAGGGGGAGACTCCACAAATCGGCAATAGTCTACACAGCAGAACTCTGGGGGATCATCTACGCGGTGAGGTACGCCCTAGAGGAGGAAAACAGGAAATGGCTGATCTGCTCAGATTCGCTAAGTGCCATTGAAGCTGCACAGGATGTGTTCAGTGCGGACCAGCTGGTCAGAATTCTTCTTGAAGAAATCCATCAGAGCAAAAGTAAAGGAAAAAGCATGGTTCTCCTCTGGGTCCCTGGACATGTGGATATAAAAGGGAACGAGGAAGCAGACAGGGAGGCCAGAGCAGCCGCGATGTCTCAAGGCCCAGTGACTACCCCACTCCGCCTAGAAGACCAGTTCCTAGCACTAAGGAAAAGTATCATAAAACAATGGGAGTCACTTTGGCAGAGGCAAGATACTGGATTTGCCAAACTGTTCCCAGGTCTTAATAGTATTGTGTTGCCTGAAGAGTTTGGTCGACAAGAGGTGATAAAGCTTCTACGAGTAGCTTCGGGCCACACCAGGCTAACTCACAGTCATCTTCTGCTGGGAAGGATGAGACCTGGATGCCAGCGATGTGGGCAACCATTATCCATCCAGCATCTCACCGAGGAATGTGAGGGGCTGGCAGATCAAAGAAGAAGAGTGGGCCTTTCTGCAACTCTAGAAATAATGATGGCCTCAAAGGAAGGAATGATCAAGCTTATAGAATTTCTGAAGATCACAGGAATACTGGAGGAAATTTGACCAAGGGGACGTATTAATATTGATATTTGGGGAAAAAAAAAATAAATAAATAAATAAATCAAATAAAAATAAATAAATAAAAAAAATAAAATAATAATAATAATAAATAAATAAAATAAAATAAATGGATAAAATAAATAAATAATAAGGATATATAAATAAATAAAATCGAAAATTAAAAAAATGGAATAAGTAAATGAAGAAATGATAGAAGAGGAATAAATACTTATTTACAATAATAATGGGGGGGGGGGGGGGGGGGCATTTGTTGCACAGTGTGGCATAAACGCGAATTAAGGGCTTAATAAAAGAGATATATTAAATAAAAAACGTAAAGGAAAACAGCAAAAATCGGATAATAGAAATTTAAGAAAGAGTAGGCGCCAATGGCCCAAGCTGTCGAGGCGCTCCTACCTTTCAGCCACGGGTGGAAGGTGGGTATAAAAAAAAAAAAAAAAAAAAACTTTTTAAGTGGTTACCATAATGTTCTATCATAAGCATGTTTATTACACTTTTTACTTGGTTGTAATTTAAATATCAATGTAAAAAAATATATTTAAGATAAAAAGGTAAATATATAGAGAACTTCATATTATTATAATTTTTTTTTATTTCAACTTTTCATCGTCAGTCAAGAGTGGAGTAGTAGTAGTAGTCTAGTACTTTCTACTAGGACGGGTAGGACGAACCACTTGTTCGAACCTTGCAATTAGGCCATCATTCAGGCCCTTTTTACGCCCCGCGGTAGAGAGTTCCAGCCACTTCACACATCATACATATGTACATTTGTACCGCCGAAGCGAGTATGATGTGATCAATAGTGAGCCATATAAATCAGAGTGTCACGGCGAGGAATCGAACCCCGTCTCGTTCCACTCGAGATTCAGTGATGGCCGAGCAGACGTGGTTTAACTCACACGGCTACGCTAGCTCCCAGTCAAGAGTGGAACTATTTAATAAAAAAAACGGAACTTATTGTGGAACGAACCTGGACTAGACTCAGGAACACGTAAAGTATAAGAGAAACTGTTTCTTTGGAATATAAACTGAAACGTTCCAAAAATAACTAGTTCCTGGAACTAGTTATTGGTTTGGAACGAAACGTTGTAACTCGTTCCACTCATGGAACCGTTCCTTCCATTCCTATTTCTTACACGAAACACTATTATTTGCTTTTATAAGTTCAGAAGAGTAAACTTAACAGAATCTGATAACAATGTGGTCTGTGATAATTTTTTAAAATATTTTGTTTCAGATCTCGGAGATTTGTTTGCAGAAATTGGTGATATCCAACCAGCTGTTCCTCCTAAACAGAGGCAAATTCCAACCCCTACTTCTGCTTACATAAAATCTCTGCCTAGACCACCCTCTCGTAGAAGTGAGGTATCTAGATTATTTTTAAATAATGTTTTAAAATATTTAATTATAAAAGGGTAAATAAAATAAACTTTTAGTTTATTAAATTAAATTCCATTTATTAAGGGTTTAAACAAGTACTACATAATTAATAAACATATTGTTCATAACTGTACATGTTGTATTTATTAATTTATTTTAAACTTTTAAAAAATTGGTTGTGTTGACCGATATTTTGTGGTAATCAAACATGATGAAAATTAACACTTGAATGACAAGTTGTTCAAGCATAAATATATATATTTGTCTAACCATAATTTTTATATATTACAATCAGACGATCGTTTCAGTCTTTCGACTATCTTCAGTGACACGTTTAGTTGTGTAGTTTTGTGTTAGTTGTTTCGCTGTTTCCACTTCCAGTTTCATCAACCATTTAATAGCCGCCAACCATACGTTTACCAAAGATGACTATGAACTAATCTACGTTTGTGGAAAAGGTAATAAACTAGACTTAGTGGAGATCCACAGAGCCTTAGGGTACGAACACAGTGGAGCCTTGTTGATAGCAGGGCAGGTCGCATGTTACCTAGAATGTAGCTTTCCACACACACAGTGGAGCCTGGTTGGTAGCAGGGTAGGTCGCATGTTGCCTAGCTGGTTACCTAGAATGTAGCTTTCCACACACACAGTGGAGCCTGGTTGGTAGCAGGGCAGGTCACGTGTTACCTAGCTGGTTACCTAGCATGTAGCGGGCCACACACACAGTGGAGCCTGGTTGGTAGCAGGGTAGGTCGCATGTTACCTAGCTGGTTACATAGGATGTAGCTTTCCACACACACAGTGGAGCCTGGTTGGTAGCAGGGTAGGTCGCATGTTACCTAGCTGGTTACCTAGAATGTAGCTTTCCACACACACAGTGGAGCCTGGTTGGTAGCAGGGTAGGTCGCATGTTACCTAGCATGTAGCTTTCCACACACACAGTGGAGCCTGGTTGGTAGCAGGGTAGGTCGCATGTTACCTAGCTGGTTACCTAGAATGTAGCTTTCCACACACACAGTGGAGCCTGGTTGGTAGCAGGGCAGGTCACGTGTTACCTAGCTGGTTACCTAGCATGTAGCGGGCCACACACACAGTGGAGCCTGGTTGGTAGCAGGGTAGGTCGCATGTTACCTAGCTGGTTACCTAGAATGTAGCTTTCCACACACACAGTGGAACCTGGTTGGTAGCAGGGTAGGTCGCATGTTACCTAGCATGTAGCTTTCCACACACACAGTGGAGCCTGGTTGGTTGCAGGGTAGGTCGCATGCTACCTAGCTGGTTACCTAGCATGTAGCCACACACACAGTGCAGTTTGTTTAGGCTCTGTCCCACGGACCTCCTATATATCTGTTACAGGCGCTCTTACCAACTGAGCTCTAAGGGAGAATGATTTTATGCGTATAGGAGCCCCGTGGTTTAAGTCCCGGTGCGGGGGTCTATTTTTCTCTGTATGTCTCCCGTAGTTAATGATAATTATAATTTGATTTAAAGTAAAATTTAATCTTTCGTAGTATGAATACTACCTAAAACTTAAAAATATAATTATTTTTATTTATTTTATTTAATTATTTGAATGTTAGTGGCGAATAAAAACACTCAAAACGGATAATTCAGTTGAAATCTCAAAAAAAAAGTTGGGTGAAATCAATACTTTTCCTACTATAGTTGAGGAAAAGTTAAAAGTAACTCACACCATCTCATTTTTTCTTATTGTGATAATGCTGGTTTTTATTCCCCTCCCCCTGACTTTTTTAAATATTGTTAAACATTTTAAATTTATCTTTTTCACTAAATACCTCAGAAATTAAGTTTGTTAAATTGGTAATTTAAAGGAAATCGCGCTTAAATTTATTGTTAAAACATATTATATTGTAATAAATATATATACTTATATGTAAACATAATTTATATAGCTATACAAATATATAAATATATATATATATATATATATCACCACAGAAAAAATGGAAGTGTTAAAAGGCGCCTGTGCTCAAGGCCAATCTACTACGCATAGAGCTATGTAACAATCGAGGTAGGAATTGTTCAAGCTTCCTGCTATGCTTATTGCACCCAACCAGGTAACCTGCTAGGCTCCACTGTGTTCGTCCCCATAAAGAAGCATGAGTCAATTTTTCCAGCCTGTAAGCGAGTATGCGAGTAAGCGACCAGTTAGGCTCCACTGTGTTCGTACCCTTAACACCCCCGGTTTAGAATGTTTCAACGAAAGGACAAATGTAAACTACTCAATTCTGGGGAAGCCTCTGCAATAGATGTACACTCCTTCTGCAATCCACCACCACTTACCTTGCCCAATAGATATAATATGTAGAACACACCCTCATTTATGAACTATAGGTAAAGACAATGTTGAAAAATATTAGTTCACTGTTAAAGATCCTAGATTTAGTTTATTCCATGTATGTACTTTTTTAAGACCTTCTCCCAGTACTCTCACATACCAGATGTGTATCACCACTGACCGCAAGCAACATATACTTTTTTGTTCTTTGAAACCCTTGTTTCTTCACTCAGTCTATATATACGTGTCACTGAAGATAGTCGAAAGGCTGAAACGATCGTCTGGTTGTATTATTTAAAAATTGTGGTTAGACAAATATATATATTTTAGCTTGAACAACTTGTGTTTCATTCAAGTATTAATTTTCATCATTTTAACTTTTAGTTGATTATTATTTCAGCATAAGGCAAATTAAATCATTTTTTGGTATGCAAATGTTATATTGGTATATAAATATATAACACATATAATGGTATATAAACTCTAATCTATTTGTTAGATTTTGACAGGCTTGTAAATTTTGTTACAGGGTGGAGTGAAAAGTCCAGCGCCTAGCATTATGTCTCATGGTGACAGCGGAGAGTTTCGGACATCAGGGATTTTAGTCGGCACGTCAAGAGGTCCTTCCCCCTTAACCATTGGTATGACTGATACCATTCCCATTGCTGTGGCTTTCCATGAAATAATACATACTTATTTCAGGGGAACAGATGAATCTAAGTAAGTAATTTTAACTTGAATCTTACCTATCATTTAACAATCATAATTGATTTATTATAATTGATCATATCGTCTGCTTAAAGGTAAAAGCCGGTAAGTGCATTTATTTATTTAAAAAAATAGATAGTAGTCCTGAAATGTTTTTTATGGTCAATTTAAATTAATGGCAAATGTAACCAAGTGATTGGTTGGACTCCTGCGTAGTTTCACAATAGGAAAACTCATTGTATTAATTTCATAAGACATTTGTGGCAAATAAAACTCACTATGTTCAAAACCACATGTGAAATCTAATATTTGTTAATTAATGCCTTTTACCTTCAAGCAGACGATAATCAAATTTTGTTTTTTGGATATCTGAAATTTTTTTATTCTTGTTTTATTGCAATTCGAGTGTTTCCATTATAATTTGTTTTTAATTTGTAATTTATGAAAGCTGTTATTTTAGATGTCAAGTTAAACTCTGCGGTGAAATGATGCTCTCATTCCCCGCCGGCATCCTTTCAGTTCTGGCTAATAATCCAAACCCAGCCAAATTATCTTTTGTGATCAAAAACATGTCGAGATTGGAAAATATTCTTCCAAATAAACAACTGATTAACATGTGAGTATTCAATCTTAATGCTCGTCTCATTTATAATAACCAAGTTTCAGTTTTATCCTTTTTTAAAAAAAAAAATTGTCTATTGGTCCTACAGGGAAACAATTCAAGCTTCAAAAGAAGAAACAGTGTTTGAATTTAATATGAGTGCATTGATCTCAGTTCTGCGAAACCAGTGCGACCAGAATTCTTCTGCGTCATACTACAATATTGATATTCTAAAATACCAGGTAAACATAAATGTGTTACTTTAATTCTTTTATCATTTAAAATTATATTTATCAAGCTCAAAATTGTATTTATAATGCATTTATTTTTCTACTTTTAGATCAAAGCAAAAGGGGGCGCTGAATCGTGTCCTTTACATCTGGTTGCATATTGGAAATGTGAAAAAAACCAAACTGATTTAAAAATAGATTATAAATATAACTCGCATTCCATGTCAACACCTTCCCCTCTACTTAATTTAATTATTGCTGTACCAGTTGATGGTGGTGTTAAGACATTGCAGTCCAAGCCCCCCGCTCAATGGTATGTCATTTATTACATTAATCTATTGATCGATTGGTAAACTGTATTTTTCCCCCCCTTATGATGCACAGTGTATGTTAAGTTTTAATTAACTCTATTTTTTCATCCTTCAAATTGTTATCTCTATACCTATAAAATATGATAATGTTAGTCCTTCTGAATACTATACTTATGTATCGTCTGCCTCAAGCTAAAGGTCTATAATTAATTTTAAAAAAAAATTTAAAAAAATGATTGTATTTAAATGAATGGTAAATGATGCAAAGTGGTCGGAAGTATTCCTGTGTAGTTACACAAGACAAACATTCTTTCTATTTATTTTATAACATATTTGTGGCTAATAAAACTCTATGTTTTATTATGATATTTGTTAGTTAGTAACTTTAACATGCAAGCAGATTATATTTTTGACGATTAAAGAAAATTAACTTTTCTTCTATTTTAGATTGCAAAGAATAAATTTGTCTCATTTTCTCTTTTTGTATTTTTTAGGGTATCGGAAACAGAAAAGGCTGTTTGGAAATTTACAGAACTATCTCAGCAATCCACTAAAAACGGTGTTGGCTCCCTTAGAGCTAGATTAGAACTGTCAGATGGACCTAGTACAATCGCTACAATATCTGCTCAGTTTAATTGTGAAGGATCGACCTTATCTGGGGTTGATTTTCAACTGGCAGGGCAAGGATACAGGGTATCTTTGGTTAAAAGAAGATTTGTGTCAGGTGAGATTTAAGTCTCTCGAGTGTACATCTGCTTGTTGATTTATCAGTACTAATAGTAATTGTCAATTGTACAGAGTAGTCTCATCACAAATCTAAGTGGTAATGGGTGATGTTATGCCCTCAAAATCTGCCTACTCCTTGAAAATTTACTTATTTGTTGAATACTAAACTCCATTGATAGTTCGTGATGTTTTTTGACCCCAAGCATACCTAAGAAAGAGGCTCTCTTGCAAATCTTCAGCTAAGATTAGGGTAGATGGACAAATAAATATTATTTAGTAATTTATAGATGTCTGATAGCAACAACTTTATTTGCCCTTACAGGGTTTGAAGATTTACAGGGATTTCTTATAATTTTGCAGGAGCTATTACTAGGATTTTTTTTATATTAAACTCTGTATTAAAGATAAATTAATGTATTAAGAAATGTTCACCGTCTGAATGAATTAATTGTGTTTGGGAGTAAAGCTAGTTGAAGAATGGAAAATAATAAGACATTCCACGTATTACTCTAGTTCTAAGTATTATACTTTCACAAAACTCCAGTGGTCTTGAGTTCTCTTGACCCTATATGCCATCTTTACAAGAGGTAACTTCGTGTCGAGCTATTATGACTCTCGTTGACAAAGTGAGTCAACATGTTATAGAGAGTCCTCTTAAATCTCTCAATTGTACAATCCAACTAGGGATAATAAAGAGTATGTTCTCGTCTGTCAAGCTCGCCTTGGATGCTAATGGGATTCAAACTGATGCCCTTAATCCTCGAGTATCTTATTTGTCATCTCGAAATAAGAAATTAAATCTTCTACTGCCACAACCTTGGTCTCCTTGTTCTTCAGAGGGTATGCTTTTACCCACTTAGTAAAATAATCAGCTATGACACAGAATTACTTATTACCACTCTGGATGACAGGAAAAGGACCTAGGATGTTCCTAGCTACCCTTTGGAACTGCCCCCCCCCCCCCCCCCCCCCTCCTGCAACCATTTGCATAGGTATGCAACCTCTCGAGCTCTTTTTAGCTCCATACTCAGAACAAGTTTTTACCTACACCTTAGAATTCACCTATTGTACCTTGTATGCACGGCACACCCCTCTGATGTCAATATAGTGGTTATTTACACTTTCCCTCCGCCTCCCTGAATGATAGGGACCATTGCATAATCTCCAGCCTACATTCGGTCCTCAAAGTAGGCTTTTTTAACACTAGAATGCCCAAGAAATCAGAACTACTTTAAAGACGGCCACCGGTCATTTTGACCACTGTATTTCTGTCTAATTTTATTTAATTTGTACATAGTTTAAACTTGTTTTATGCTTAATTACCATTTTTCATTGAGGAGAAATAGTGAAATGATTAAATTTTTTAGTGTTCTCTTACTCAGAGTTTACTCAGTTACTCTTAGTGTTAACTTAGTTTTTACTGGTCTTCCTCTCCTCTCTTTCCGCTAGTCCCAGGACCCAAAGTCAATTCTTCATCACATGAAATTGATGAGGAAAGTACCTGAATATTCTTCTTCATTAGGTAAATTATGGGTTGGCAGCATTTCATCACAACAAATTATTTCATCATCATTTCCTTGAAGAATCTCACTCTCATTTTCACTTACACTTTCCTCTCCGGACTCATTTGCGTTTAATTCTTGAAGGATTCTTTGAATTTCTTTGGGCTTAGAATAACGTTTAGGAAACACTAAAAGAACTGTTATAGGCTCACAGAGATGGACAGTAAACAGAAACCATTCATTTAGAGTTTTTTCAAAACCACAAAACTAATGATAAGAAAACCACCTCAGCAGCTTATCACTTAGACTACCTACCATGCTAAACAAAGCAATAGCATTATTTAGTATTTAGAACTGTATATTTTTAGTCGCAATCAAAATGACTGTATTCCATCTTTAAAGGTATAACTTGTTGTAAATAATATATAAATAAAGATAATATTTTGAAAATTCCCGTATCGTTAAATCTTGCTGAAACAAGTAAAGTCATGAAATTGCATAAATCTAACTTAATTTTCTTTTGAAATATTTAAAGAAATTAGGTCTAAGAGGTCAAACTGACCGCTGCCCTCGTTCTAGTGTTAATTTCCCCCTTTTTCATGAGGACCTCCACATTCCTAACAAGATATCTTCTTCTTTGGCCCCTTTCAATAATCTCACAGCTTTTTTTTAAGTCTGATTAATTATTTATAAGCTAATATTTATAATTGTTATTATTACCTGCACATAGTTAAATAAATAGTGTGTGTATGTTTCAGGTAAATATATATGTGATGGTGATAGAGACACAAAACATAGGTACTATTCTACTCCACCGTCATCAACGTGCTAGCAAAAAGAAATCTCCAATTTGTTAACCAAAATATCTGTTACTTGTCATTTAATTAAACATTTTAAATAATTTTCAATTACCATTGTTATAAATTGTTTATTATTTACTGTTAATTTATTATTTTTATAGTTTACTGTTAATTTATTTAAAAGTTAAATATTTTGTGTAACAGTTCAAACCATTTGGAGCTGTTGTGAAAAAGAAAATTTGTTATTTAAAGATGGCCTTATATTTATATATATATACATATACATATATATATAAACACACAATTTTGTATTTGTATTTATTGCAAGCATTCCATTTTTAATTCTTATTTAATAAAAGAAAATAATTTATGAGCATTTTAGGATGTATCTCTTTTAGTATGAATGGCGAAGATGTATTTTATATGAGAGATGAACTGAATCTCAAAGTATAACGATACTTACTTTTTTATTCACGTTTTATTATTAAGAATTTACCCTAGCAGCCCCATACCTTAAATTCGCACCTACATGAATATCATAAAAACTGTTATTTTTATTTATTTATTTGCTATGATAGTCAATAATCTTAAATCTTTGTATAACTATATGTTTGGACTTATTATCTTTTTTTGCCCAAGTATTAGTTGTACTTATTCTGATTTCTCATTTTCTAAAGTAGAACAAACTGAACCATGAAGAAACCTGTTAAATTAATCATCTTTTCATCATAATTATAGGAGTCCGTGTCTTTGTACACCAAAAATAACATTATTTTCTATCAACATAACCACAATGTCTTAAAGGTATGTTTAGAAATCTTGCAATTTTAGATTTAACAATAGGGTCGGAGTAGATGATTGATAAAATATTTTTTAAGTCATTATTATGTAATATTTGGTTGGTAAGAGATCAAAATTGCACTATTGAATCTGTAATTTACTCTCATTTTTAGTTTTAAGATAATTAATTAGTAATTACTTCAGATTTTTTTCTTTGGAATTACCTTTGACCAAGAAATTCTTTGGAATCTGCTAAATACAGAAGTTTTTGTCTTTCCTTTATAATCCTCTTTTTAGAGCCTTGCTGGCTGAAACAGATGAAAAAAAACTGCTTTTTGTGTGATTCTATTAATAAATGCCCCCCAATCATTCCTCTTTCATAAACATCTTTGTCTAAAAAAGATAAATAAATAGTCTTGATTGAGACAGGAGTAGATCAGTTGAGAAAAATCTTTTACCAATAAAAATTGAATGAATTGACGGAAAAGGGGTCTATGTTATAAATAGGACTTAGGGTAAAAGCTAATATTATGTTGACACAAACTATTTTTTTCTCATATGGCCTTGGGAGATACATAGACCCCATTTCGCCGTTTTAAGTTAATTACAGTAGAGTCTCGATAATCCGAGTTGGATGGGACCGGCAGTAACTCGGATTACTAAAAAACTCAGATTATTGGAAATTTACGAAAACTGTGAATTCTTTATTGAAAAATGATAGTTACTTTCAAATTTTATTTTCGATTAGGGGGTAAATCTGCACTATTTGGCCCACCAATATCTAATAGACCGATTTACTTACAATTTTTTTTTTTAACTTCCTTTTTACATATTAAAAACGATTCCGGTTGTACCCTCTCGGTCAATTCAGTAGTTTTTTGTAAAAAAAAAAACGTAAAAGAGTCACTTTCTTAGGGACATGAGGAAAGGTTATGCCAAAAAGTTCAAATCTTAACCTAAACTAACCGTAACCTCCCCTTATTTTTCTAGGAAGTGACACTTTACGTATTTTTTTGGCTAAAGTAAAAGTGAAAATTAAGCGAATTTTGTACTTCGATTTGGACCTCTACCTGGTCTATATGCAGCAGGGTACTTTTTCTTCAGAAAATGAGCGGAGCACAACGAAGCGGACGTCGAAAATACTTTGATTTTGTAAACAGCACCATACAATTCACTTTTACGTATTTTTTTTTTTACTTACCGAGATAGTACAACCTGAATCGTTTTTAATATTAAAAAGAAAGAGTTTAAATTTGTTTTTAGTAAATCGGACTATAAGAAATTGGTGGGCCAAATGGTGCAGATTTACCTGGAAATTCGGTATGTTATCGTTATTAAAATTATTAGGTATGCTCTCATTATTAAAATTAAAATGTCACGCGATGCTTTTGGTTAAAGATATAACTTAGAACTGAAGAAAAAGAAACAAATTAATAGGCTTGCCTGAATTTTAATGTAAACACAGCTGCTCAGATTGGAAAGGAATTGCATGAAATCATACAGAACCATCTTTACCAGCACTGTCCTGCTCTGTCCTAATTGTGTTTAATTCAGGCAACCTGCTCCATTCTCCTACTTTCCAACAACTCTCGTTTGACTCGGATTATTGGAAGCTCGGATTATCGGAGCTCGGATTATCGAGACTCTACTGTATTTCACTCGGGGACAGTTTACAACTTGGCATTATTACGGAAATAAAAACTTTATTCAAATAAAATTAAATAATTACTTAAATGTGAATTCTAAAGGAAATACTAAACAATATCCAACTCAATGTCCACATGATAAGAAAACGGGAAGGTTACATAGACAGGACAGTACAGACAGACTTACAGGACTTTTACAGTGCGCATTTTGAAATAGATATCAGCTATTTTTCATTGACTTGTGAGACATCTAGCGGCGGTTTTAGAAAACTAATGCCACTGCCATTTAGATCTACTACATAAACCAAGAAGGTGTGTAGAAGTTTAAAACTAACTAGGAATGAAGTCACCGAAGGCAACCATTTGCAGTAGAAAGCCAACATTTTAGGTTTTTAGCAGGAATGCTCCTTTCTTTACTCCTGTTTTATGGGCTTGTGGTAAACTAGGCGCCCACCTGCGATTTCTTGTCGCTGCGATTTAAAAATCACTGTTGCTAAGATTTATGAGGTGTGCACACTGGGACTAATAAATCGCTTGTTTTATTTTAGTTTCACAATGGATTTCGTTGAAACCACTTGTGTGATAGCTCTTTTGCTCCGTGCGAAAGCCAAACGACACAAACACATTACTGGGTTCATCCTCTTTACAGCCAAAGATTAATGAAGGGGCAGTTCTATAAGTTGCATGAAGACCAATTTAACCATCCCTGTGATTTTTTAAAGTTTTATAGAATGAGTGTAAATAGTTTTGAGTATTTACGTAATGTAATTGAACCAAAAATCAGCTATCGTGACACAAATGAGTTTTTCTGTATCAATCGCACTGTTTATGGCAGCTTCTTCACAAGACTCATCACTTGGCTTGTCTGACATTGTTTTAAAAAAAGTCTATTCAGGCGCCATGACTTAATGAGCGAATTTTCAAAGAGATCTGCGAATTATTGGCTTAGGATAATATAGGAAAATTTTGGTTTAGAATTTGGATGGGTGAAAAAAGAAATTTGGCACTCGGGGGTACGGGGTACAAAAGTCAAAATAGTATTTACCCTGCAAGGTGCATGTCGTTGGAAAGCTCTTTATGAGTACAGTAATAGTTTTTATGTACATTTTTATCATATTTTTATATAAGAGGAGGGTAAAATGGAAAAAACACGTTTTTATGCTATTTTTGACCCTACATTGTAAAAATTTGACCCCTAAATGAACTCCAAAAATTTTGTCCAACAAACTCATCCTTTCTTTTGATATTATTGACATTTTAAAATTTTTAAGTGCATCCTAAGGGGAGATATCGTCTGGAGTGGCACATATACATTTATATACATATATTCATACATACATAAAAAAGTCCAGTCATGCACCATGACTTAATGAGCGAATTTTCAAAGAAATGTGTGGATTATTGGCTTATGATAATATAGGAAAATTTTGGTTTAGATTTTGCATGGGTGAAAAGAAAAATTGGCACACAGGGGACGGGGTACAAAAGTCAAAATAGTATTTACCCTTCAAGATGCATGTCGTTGGAAAGCTCTTTAAGAGTAGAGTAATTGTTGTTATATGCACTTTTATCATATTTTCATATAAAAGGGGTGTAAAATGGAAATAACACGTTTTTATGCTATTTTTGACCCTAAATTGTAAAAATTTGACCCCTAAATGAACTCCAAAAATTCTGGCCAACGAACTCATCCTTTCTTTTGATATTATTGACATTTTAAAATTTGTTTGAAATTTTTAAGTGTATCCTAAGGGGAGATATCGTCGGGAGTGACACATATATACATACATACATAAAAAAAAGTGTTAAATTTTAGGAATCGATTCAGAATGGTCTAAAACGGATTTCCATGGAAAAAATTTTCAAAAATTCGCATTACAAAAAATTTTGAAGCCATTGCAATAGCGTAATTTTCTTTGAAAATTCGCTAAAAGTGTTAAATTTTAGGAATCGATTCAGAATAGTCTAAAACAGATTTCCATGGAGAAAATTTTCAAAAATTCGCATTACACAATGCATGCTATTTCATGCCTGTCAGTGTGTCTCATTCCAAAAGAGCAACAATCGCGTCGCCTCAAATATAGGTCTGGTTGCGTTTTTTTAATTGCCGCGATTTTAAACAATCGCGCAATTAGAAGCTCCTAGCCATACTCTAAAAAGATAACAATCTCTAGAGTGATTACTCTTAATTCTATAACTACCTGTAGTAATCTGTGCCTACGAGGTATAATATTACTGTTTGAATTTTTCCAATTACAGGAGGTACCTCAGTTGTACTTTTCTCCAATGTGTGATAGCGACTCTTGGTTATAGAAGTGGTGCAGTTTAACAACCAAAACAAAAGTCATGACACAAAATAAAACTTATTTTCTGTAATGACTTGTTTTGGTTATTGAACTACACCTCTATAATTACAGTTAAGTGATTTTCTACTTGCTAACATCAGAAAATTGAGTAATCTTTCTTCCTAATATACTACTTTTTTACATTGAATATCTCTATATTTACAAAAGAGTTACTTTATTTGCGTCAAATATCTGCCAGGGTAATGCAGGAAATACCACAAAAAGTCAACTTTAAAAAAAAATTGACTTACATTAGTCTACGTCTTACGTACAGAATTATGGAATATTCATTGTGTCTTAAATATTAGTTGAAGAAAATAAAGAGGGGAAACTATTAAATACCTAGATCTCAGTTTAATTAATGTCTCATTTGGAATAAGTACATAAGATAATGCTTCTTCTAATACAATTGAGATTTTTCATATTTATTAAAAGTTCATAAAACACTTATTTGCAGTTATATCAATTTAGGTAAGTACTTTTAAAATTTCAAGGTCCGATTGAAAAATTTACAGTGTTCAGATTGTTTGAAAAGCTCTACAATAATATCATATTTGTTCATTTATATATTTACATAATCTTAATTATTTTATAATCTACATATTATTTTAAAAAAATATCTCTGAACAACTTTATTTGATGAAACTTTTTTTTTTTGAAAAAGTAATAATAAAATGAAGACACTTTATAAATAATTATATTTGTTTATATGCTAATAAAAGGAATAGGCTTTTAAGGAAGAGGGAAATAAATTGTTTACTGTAATATTTTTTATTTATATTTTCCAGTGATAAAATCCTTTACATCTTGTTAAACACTTTATGATATTATTGAAAGCAAATTATATAAAAAAAATATATATATGTTATAAAAATTGGTGAAAGGGGGGGGGGGTAGATGTTGATTACTTTCCAAGGAGGATTTTCCTTCCAGCGCCCAAATTTTGGCCGGCTTGTGTTGCTCCCTTGTTGGAACCGGCTTGAAGGCCAATGATAGATTCTCCGGCTTTCAATTGTTCTTCTGTGAATTCTCTCTTGTTCTCTTCAGAAGGTTTGGGTCCCAGATAAGGACCTGTCCACTCAGGGTGTCTGTAAGTCTGAAAAAATAAGAATTACAATTAATATAAATGATTATTAGTTACCGATTTGAGAGTTATAATTATTATATAATAAGTAATGTAAAACTTTTGAACCAAGTTACTTTGTAAGTTAAACCCTCTTTAACAAAAAGTAAATATATAGTTATTTACACACCAAGGGAGTTAAGTAAGTGATTACACCCTGAGCGATCAAGTTGGTTCCTGAGGCAAGCCGAGGCAACCATAACGTTAACTCTAATTATCGCGAGGATGCAAGTTATTCTTACTCCTGAGATACGTACAAGATTTTACCTCCAGAAGGGAGAAAAAAATGGAAAGATTTTAATTTTAAATTATTTTATTAACAAAAAAAAGAATACATATTTTTATATCTATTTAAAACAAAATAATAGTTAGATGTAATTTTAACAATTCTCTAAGTGTAATCACTTTAAAATTAAATTATAGATAGTAATTATTTGAATTTTAATGCTAAAATTAAATGGGAGAATCAGCTGGAAGCTGAGTCGTGTATTAAATGGTATTGACAACTGATGTATTTACATATGGATTAGTTTATCTACATTTAGAAATTATGATTTCACTTTTAACTTGTTTGTTTGCTTTACTGATGAATCACTATGGCAACCGTTGTGGAGGTTACATGACGTGTGTGAAGATGACATTATAGATTTAGACATAAAACAAAAGTTAGTAAATGAAATGTGTATTAGCACCAACCTTATTTACTTGTGCTTTATCTAGGACAACACTGGAGGGAATCATGAAAGTTCATGATTCCCTTATTTTTCATTACTCCCTGTTTAACCCGACCGGGTGCAATGAGTAACTTCCCTCCCTGTAAACTAGGAAGGAAAGTTCACTTTTTCTTCCTGCTGGAGGTAAAAGTAATTTTTATCTTTTAGAATCTAGAACACTAGAGAGATGGGTCGGTTAACACATTTGCATTGAACATTTCTGTACCTTCCATAAATCCAATAAAAATTGGGATTTATTTGGTTAATTGAACGAGCGTAGTGAGTTCTTAATTTTAGAGACTTGGGCTTAAAGGTGAGTTTGTCTTACGATAACTGGCCTAAAAATGTATCACAAATTTGGCACACGGGTGCATTTCATTAAATGTGACAACTGTTTAGTTTTTAGAAATATCACACTTAATACTTTCAAGAAGGTAGAAACTATGGCAGATAATTGGAAAAAAAGTTTTTAGTCAGCATAAAGCTCCATTATAGCAGAGGACAAAAGAATAATTTGTTATCAATAGAAGGAAATATGTGAAAGTTACTCCAATATTGTTTCAGATCTTACTATAAACAACAATGCAAATCTTGATTTGCAATTCAAGGCCTGAAGATGCCCAGGTATGGGCGAAATATAGCCAAATTATAAATTTTATTTATTTATTTATTTTTAAATTAAAAACATTTTCATCCTAAAGACCTAAAAGAAATATAAAATGAAAATCTAATAAAATCATAAGGGATCAACTGAAGAAAATAGACAAAACAAAAGAAAACGTTTTTAGGCACCATGAAATGTGCATTGTTTTTTAAGGCCTCAAAAATTATAAATAGAATGTGTAACTATTATTACAACTTTTTCATTTTTTGCCGGCATTTTGAAAATAAACATGGCCGAAGAAAGGGTGTGTTAACTTTTTTTATACAGGGTGTATCAATTTCAGATAGCCATAGAAAAAGGGGTATATCTACAGGTCATTTGGAGCAAAAAAGTTCATATAAGCTATAGTCCAATTCTCAACAGGTTAGGAGCTATAGGCAAAAATAGACTGTGTTAAAAACAATCGACCTTTGCCATAAAAAACTAAAATAACTCAAAATATATTAATCTTGGAACAATGAATGAATAATCGTTGGAAAGAGCAGGAAATTTGCAATAAAATGATGTATGTTTTAGTTGGGTTGTTGCCTTTTTAGTGTGACCCAGAGCTGTTTGAAAACAAAAAAATAGATTTTTTTAAAAAATCTGAAAAACTTTGAGCCCACTTATCGATATGACCCGAATGGGAGAAATGCGTACAAAGTTAGGAAAAATTGGCGCTTTTAATAAGCTTTAAAACGATACCAAATACTTCAAAATATTCCAACTCTAAGTGGGCGAACAAACCATCGTTGTAGAAAAAAACATGTCGTGCTTGCAGCTGGAGAAGGGCAAAGTAACGTGACATTATCATCTGTGGCATCTTTGACAAAATGATATCGAATGTGCATTGCTCAAGGTGGCGGCCATTAAATTGAAATTTTAGTTCTCTAACTAGAAGATCTATTATTGTAAAATATACTTACCATAGTATCTCAAGGCAGAAGCTGCTCAAAATGGCCGCCACCTTGAGCAATGCACATTCTACATCATTTTGTCTAAGATGCCACAGCTGATATTTCACGTTTCTTTGCCCTTCTCCAGCTGCAATCACGACATGTTTTTTCTACAACGATGGTTTGTTTGCCCACTTAGAGTTGGAATATTTTGAAGTATTTGGTATCGTTTTAAAGCTTATTAAAAGCGCCAATTTTTCCTAACTTTGTACGCGTTTCTCCCACTCGGGTCATATCGATAAGTGGGCTCAAAGTTTTTCAGATTTTTTAAAAAAATCTATTTTTTTGTTTTCAAACAGCTCTGGGTCACACTAAAAAACAACTCAACTAAAACATACATCATTTTATAGCAAATTTCCTGCTCTTTCCAACGATTGTTCATTCATGTTAAAAGCGCCAATTTTTCCTAACTTTGTACGCATTTCTCCCATTCGGGTCATATCGATAAGTGGGCTCAAAGTTTTTCAGATTTTTTAAAAAAATCTATTTTTTTGTTTTCAAACAGCTCTGGGTCACACTAAAAAACAACTCAACTAAAACATACATCATTTTATAGCAAATTTCCTGCTCTTTCCAACGATTGTTCATTCATTGTTCCAAGATTAATATATTTTGAGTTATTTTAGTTTTTTATGGCAAAGGTCGATTGTTTTTAACACAGTCTATTTTCGCCTATAGCTCCTAACCTGTTGAGAATTGGACTATAGCTTATATGAACTTTTTTGCTCCAAATGACCTGTAGATATACCCCTTTTTCTATGGCCATCTGAAATTGATACACCCTGTATATGTCATTCTGCATGTAATTTTAAAGCTCTTAAAATTATTAATTTTGAGATATATAGCTCATAAATAGGAAGTAATAAAAAATAACAAGTGGTGGCATCTAGTAGAGGATAACGAACTATTTTAGTACCAGAAACAGCCGTTAGATGGAACCACCGTAAATGTTACCGGTTTGGCGCAGAAAAATCAGGACCGAAAGCATAATATTATGGAAACTCGAATACAGAAACACGAAGGAAGGTTGTAAAACAGTGTAGCTATAGGGCAAGGTAGAAAAGGGGCTACACACTTTCCGTTTACCTGCACTTTATCACGTGTGACGTCATGTCTAAGCGATAAACCGTGTGAACCAGTGGCGTAACTATGGGCCCCCACCGTCAGGGGGCCCCCAAATTAACGACGAGTGGGGCTCCCAGTTAACGCAAGAGGTTTTTTTGTTTGTTTGGCGAGGGGCCCCCAAAAAGTTCTTGCGGGGGGCCCCCAATGCCCTAGCTACGCCACTGGTGTGAACTGCACAGTTTGGACCGGATTTCACGCAGATAAAAAGTCAGCTCCTCTTTTGCAAATTTTATTTCAACCCACCTTAGAACTAAAACCTGTCGAAAGTGAAGAGAGAATTGAAAAAAAATCAGACGGCGTCTTAAACACCTTTAGTTCAGGGCCGTAACTACCACTGGGGCAGTGCCCCGGGGCCCCCGATCCCGACATTATACCAGGGGCCCCATGACAAACGTAGTTCACCAGTAAGTTTTTTGAGAACTATTACACGGTGAACTGACATAAAACTCTGAAGCTTACTCAATATATTGTTCACCTTTATCAGAGTTTTCTCCTTAAACTGTTATGAAGAGATCGTATAAGTTATATATTTATGTATTTATGTAGTAGCCTAACCAGTGCTTAATTTCTAAAATTGTAGATGCCGGGACACCCATGTAATATTTGGGGGTCATATTAGGGGGCCCAGCAAATCGGGGGTTAATCTAAAGGCCTAAAATAACGTTTTTGACGTGTTTTTTAAGGTCTAAAAAATCATTAAAAAAGTTCCTTCAATTTTTTTGCACAAGGTAAATATACAGTAATATTTACTACGTTCACACATCGTTTTAAAGCGTTTAGGATCCGATTCGTTTTTAAAACGCTGCATGTCCACACAACAAAAATACAAGTGATCGAAATATTTAAAGATATTTAATTTTCTATTAATTAAAAAATTTAATAGTTTTAGTTTTTTGACACATATGAATAATAATTTAATGACAATGTGGACTTGCACAGCTAGCAGGAGACTTGTAGTTAAAAAGCAATCATAAGGATTATCTAAATAATAAATAAACAGGAAAACAAAATTAAAGGCCTGAAGATGCCTAAAGAGGAGATGAAATATTGCATATAAAAGCAATTTGTAGTACTTTATTATAAACCCTATGGATCTAACCCTATGGACCTTGTAACAAGAAAATTGAAGGAATTTAAAACAAAGGATAATATAATATTGTAATTAATTTACAATTAATTTATATTTTCTTAGATAAAAGTACATGTTTAAAAGTTTTGTATAAGGTTAATAACGAAATGTGTATTTTTTTTTCCACAGAGCAAAGAATCAAACGCCAGTAGTGGCACCTAGCAGATGATTGGGGAACTTTCTAGTTCTCTAATTCGGCACGAGATAGCACTACGCTACAATAGTACAAATGTTGCGTGGGAGGGAGTTTCCATTCATAATGATTTTCCGGCATGAAGCAACTACCTCCTACAGCCTTCCATATTCTGTTACCTCAACTCGGCTCCAAGCTGCTTTCAAGCACAATTTCCAGGAAAATCCAACGGTTCTTTGGAATTAGTTGACATTCCGAGAATCCCCCAAGTCTTATAAATGATAATAACTATTTGGATATACTAGGAATTAAATAAAATATTAGAGAATATCGAGAATCAGATTTTAATTCTAAAAAATATTTCCTTTTAACCCTTGATTCTTAGAAAGGATATATATATGTGTAAACTGAATTCCCACACAAATTCACTCATGAAAGCCCCCCCCCCTCCCCCTTGGATCAGGATGGTGGTGCTGCCTATACCTTCTCTTAGGAACTACAACGTTTCATATCCAATCCACTAGGTGCCATTAGTGGTATTTTTTGCTCCGCGAATTTGAACATTTCTACAAATATATTTTCTAGTTTGTATTCATCCTCAGGGGCGGATCCAGGGGGGGCGAGGGGGGCGACCGCCCAGGGCCCCGCGCCTTGGAGGGCCCCGCGCCATAGAAAATTAAAATAAAATACTTATACTTTACAGGCAAATTTATAGTTAATAGTGAAGATTGTCCGCGGGGCCCCGTGCCATGTAGAAAACATGAAATATTAGAATTATAAAATTCAGTCGAATTTAGTTTACATGGTAGAGCCTAATACCTAACTACCTTTTCGCGGGGCCCCTCACTATAAAAAAAGTCAAATAAATAAGTTATAAAATATAGATTAATTTTTTTTATGTTTAAGATAACCCGCGGGGCCCCGCTCCATATAAAATTAAGTGAATTAACGTCCTAGTGTTTTCTTACCCTCCCCCTTTTCAAAATGATGACGATTTTGCTATTTACTCTGTGGGGTAAATCTTCATTATGTGCCCCACCTATATCTAAACGTTTAATTTAATTCGGTTTTTTTCAAACTGTTCCTTTTTACATTACAAAAACGATTTCGGTTGTAGCATCTCGATATATTCAATTTTTTTTAATTTTAGGGAAAAGTATGGAAGGTTATGGTATGGTAAGTTTAGATTGAGTTTAGTACTTTTTGACCTGACCTAACAATAAACTTCAATTACCCAATAAACGTGACATTTCGTGAATTTTTTTTAAAACAAATAAATAAAACACTGAATTTATCGAGATACTAAATAACCTTAATCGTTTGACAATTTACAGAGATATGTAAAAAAGACAAATCCTGTAAAAAGGAATAGTAAAAGAAACTAAGTATATCGGACAGTACGAAATAATTGGGCCAATTAGTGCTGTTTTACCAATTGATGACAAAGAGAAACTTCACCTCAGAGATGCATAAATACGCTGTTTTGAGAGGTCATATTTACAAAATTTTCCGGGGGAGGACCCCCGGACCCCCCTTAAAATTTGTCTTTGAAAATTAAACTAAAAACTCGGCACTAAACTGGAAAGTTATAAGCTGAGAATATGAATTCTGGGAGTAAATTTAAAGTGCTCGAGTGTAGATTTCAAATTATAGGGCTGATGACAAATAACACAGCTTAACTTTTTATTTACGAGTACAATAATAATTTAACCGTAAAACCCAAAATATCATGAAGAAGAATAAATAGTTAAGTATAACAGAGCTTAATTATTACAATAAAAAATTTTCTTTTCGATTTCGTTTGCAAAGAAAATTATGATTAGTTGAAAACTATATTATTTGAGGGTGAGGGGTTATGTTCAAATAATATGTTCGATTAAAATCATGAGCAGAATTGTAATTATTTTAAAAGTTTTGAATTATTTTGAGAGCAAAAACGTTTGACTGGCCCTAAATGAAGGGAATTAGCCGTAAAATAGGATCAAGTTATAAGTGGTTTATTATTAAGTTACTTTATTGTTTTTTATCAGCAATCCCCGCTCTATCCTAGGGGGCCCCGCCATTTTGTCTCGCCCTGGGCCCCGCAAGATCTAGATCCGCCACTGTTCATCCTGATTTCTAACGTCTCAATTTAAATGTGCATTTTCTAATGTACTGTAGCGAAAAATGCCAAAATCAATAAGTATGTATTAATCTAAAATTAAGGGATAATAGATATACCTATAAATATTTGTTAACCTTAATTTGAAGGCGTCATAATATTCTCAATTTTAATATTGTTCTTTTTCAATATAGCGTCGTAAGCCCACCACCTTTTCTCTCTCACACACAAGGGCGGATCCAGCCAATTGTGAAGGGGGGGGGGGGGGGGGGGGGGGGGCTGGACTCTCTTTAAGGGGGGTCCGGGAAATTTTTGTAGTTTACATTACTTGAAAACGTGTTTTTAGAATATTCCAAGAGCATCTAAAATGTTATTTCATACTAATAAATTTAAGTTTTTTATGAACGGGACATGAAGACCTGGGTATTTTATTTAAAAAAAAATTGTATTTAAATAATATTTTATTATTAAAAATTTTACATTATATAAAAGATTAATGTTTTATTTTAGTAGCCAGTAAAATAAATTGGTACATTTTAAAAATATTTTAGTTACGTGTGTTTAGTTAGTTATGTTTTGAGTTCAACTGAAATTAGCTGATAGTATTAGGTTAAAGATAAAATTGTAGGGTATTTAACAATCCAGTCAATAAGTACAAAAAATATAATCTTCCTTGCAAAAGGTCGGCATCTAAAATTGTTGGATATGTTGTTAGGACCAATGCCACAAGTAAAATTTCAAAATCCCAAGTTTGCAGAAAAGAAAACCTTGTTCAAGCAGAGTTATATCGAAGAAGCGTAGACAGTTTCGTTCTTTTTTTGGTTTCGCTCAATATCTCTGTGCCTATGCATCGGAGAGCAAAAGTAGTTATTATTAATATTGTAGAGGATTAACTTTTTTACAACTTCTTTATTTATAATTTTTTTCTACTTTATTTTCTCTTTTTAAAATGTGTTGCAATTAAATAGATTTGGTGATCTTTAACACTTCATAGCTGTGCCTCTATTGGTTTTACTTTTAAAAAAATGTAATTGAAAGAAATGTTTGTCTCGAAGAATAGATAAATATAGAATCTTTCCCGACCTTTCCAATTTTAAATTTTAAAATTACGTTTGCGTGAGGGTTGTACGTGAACGCTTTGACGGATAATTTTCCTAACGAACTTAGTCTGAGCACTAATAAAAAGAACAGGTATACCAAATTTCAATGTTGCCCTCAAAAATATTGATAATAACTACTCTTAATCTTCGATACATAGGAACACAGATATTAATAACTTTGCTGGCACAGCATTTTTTCTGCAAATATTTTTTTTAAGTGTGGGATTGGTCCCAACAACATATTATCCAAAAAAATGTCTAGTCATGCACCATGACTTAATGAGCAAATTTTCAAAGAAATCTGCGTATTATTGCCTTATGATAATGTAGGATAATTAGTAGGGGGGTAAAATGGAAAAGACATGTTTTATGCTATTTTTGACCCTAAATGGTAAAAATTTGACCCCTAAATGCACTCCAAAAATTCTGGCCAACGAACTCATCCTTTCTTTTGATATTATTGACAATTTAAAATTTGTTTGGGTTTTTTAAGTGCATCCTAGCGTGAGATATCGTCTGGAGTGACACAATATATAGTATATTTTGATCATATGTGATTCAAAATGGAGTATGGGGAGGGAGTTATCACACTGTTAAGCATCTTAAAGCTAATTATAAAAAATAAATTTCACAAATCATGAGAAGTTAGTACTAATCTGTTGGTATTGGCCTCTCCCTCATTCATTTTTTCATTTTGGACACCAAATTTGAATTAGATGGCTATTTACTCGTGAAACTAATTAAAATTTGATGGTTATATAATTGTCATTACTATTTTTGTAATATTGAAAAGAATGAAGTTGTATTTGTGAATAAACAGTTAACTCGAGTAATTTTTGCATTTTATCACTTTAAATTTAAAAAAATTCAAGTTAAATTTTTACTTAAGAACTTTAAGTTACATATCCCTGATAAAAGACAAATTGGAGAATAAGATAAACCTCAAAAAATAAATATTAGACATACCCCTGATTTACAGTAAATTTTTAAACTTTAAAATTGCGATATCTCAAAACTTTTTGGAGTTAACTGATTATACGCAAATGACACAGTATGTATTTATGTAGTAGCCTAACCAGTGCTTAATTTCTAAAATTGTAGAGGCCGGGACACCCATGTAATATTTGGGGGTCATATTAGGGGGCCCAGCAAATCGGGGTTAAAATAACGTTTTTGACGTGTTTTTTAAGGTCTAAAAAATCATTAAAAAAGTTCCTTCAATTTTTTTGCACAAGGTAAATATACAGTAATATTTACTACGTTCACACATCGTTTTAAAGCGTTTAGGATCCGATTCGTTTTTAAAACGCTGCATGTCCACACAACAAAAATACAAGTGATCGAAATATTTAAAGATATTTAATTTTCTATTAATTAAAATTATAGAAAATTAAATAATTTAATAGTTTTAGTTTTTTGACACATATGAATAATAATTTAATGACAATGTGGACTTGCACAGCTAGCAGGAGACTTGTAGTTAAAAAGCAATCATAAGGATTATCTAAATAATAAATAAACAGGAAAACAAAATTAAAGGCCTGAAGATGCCTCAAGAGGAGATGAAATATTGCATATAAAAGCAATTTGTAGTACTTTATTATAAACCCTATGGATCTAAACCCTATGGACCTTGTAACAAGAAAATTGAAGGAATTTAAAACAAAGGATAAAAGACTGGGATGATGAATTAAAAAAGTTATTCTAATTACCCCTTTTTACTTTCTCATATAAAGAGAAAGTATTGTGATGGCGCGAAAATTCGATTTTGAGATTTTGATGGATTTACACGTTTTGAGGTCCCCTGAGTCCAAAAAAGTGGTTTTTAAAAAATGTCTGTCTGTCTGTCGTCTGTCGTCTGTCGTCTGTCGTCTGTGCAGACGCCTGGAGCCTAAACTACAGGGCCGATTTTGACGAAATTTGGCATACATGTTCAGAAAAATCATACCCCGAGGCGAAATCGAGAAATGAATTTTAGCTCTAATTTTGGGGGCGCTACCCCCCAAAAACACTGAAAAAACCTGAAATAAAATTATTTCTCGAAAACGGTTCCGACGATTTTGATTAAAAAATTCTAAAATGTAGTCCATTTGAATACGAATCCAACGATATAAGTCGTTTCCCCGGGGAAAATCTAGTTCCTGAGAAATTAGCTTAAAACGCGGATGGAGAGAGCCCGGGTTCGATTCTCCGCCCAGGAGAAGTTATTTTTATGATAAATTTTGATGAAATGTTCAATAATATTTAAATGTACATTTGAAAACTAATAAATGGAAACACTGGGCTAAGTAATAATGAACTCATATATGAGAAAGTTTGTCTGAGTTGTCTCGGACCGATTTTTTGTTTCATTACCCATAATAAAACATTACA